>CM017769.1:20869866-21397366 GCA_008009225.1 Acer yangbiense
TCGGCGGTTATGATCGGCGGCCTGGCCGCCGAATGAAACCGCCGTTTCAGTCCAGATTGGTCTGAAGCAATTATGCGGTCAAGATCGGCGGTCACGACCGCCGTTCATACCTGATCGATTTTAATCCCTCGGGTTTGATTCGGGGGTCACGAAACCGCCGAATGAAACCGCCGTTGATGCTCTGTTCTTCACGAGCTCAATTCGGCGGTCGTCATCGGCGGCCTGGCCGCCGATTGAAACCGCCGAACGGTGCGTTTCAGTGGCAAAAGTGTCTTTTTTCATGCCCAATTCTTGATGTCTATAAATATCTTATTTTCTCAATCTCTGATCAAGTTTCTTGAGCAATTAGAACCCTAAACTTTCAAGAGAGATTTTTGAGAAAAAATCAAATCAAGAACCCATCTTTAAACACTCAAATCAAATCCCTTTTGCATCAAATTTCATATTTGATCTTCTATGCCTTCATAGAATTGATCCATGCATGGTTTTGAATCATCACATCTTATTTGGTATGTTCTTCACTAATTTCATATTACTTTAGTGTTTTTCATATTAATACATCTCTTTAATTACTTGTATGCTTTTGATTATATGCTAGATACAAGTTAGAGATTATTTGTGATGAAAATTAATTGAGTGTTGTTTGTGATAGCTAATTAGGTTTTTGCTTAATCTTGATTAGCTAAGCTATTTGACATGTCATTTAGCAATTGATATCTAGGGTTGATTAAATTGATTATATCATCATCCTAGATAAGCATCTAAGGTTACCTAGCCTTGTTTGTTATTTGAATATTCATATATATATTCACATAGGTTGTTTCTCTTCATTGAGAAGTAAGTCTTGAGGCTAAGAGTGCTTAGGCCTCAAGCAAATTGGAATAGGGTTGCTAATAAAGGCCCGCTGGGTAGAAGTGAGGGGTTACAGACCGAAGTGTTAGACGAGGTCTACATAGGTTGTAAACTTCATTTCAATTAGTGATTTCGAGTTCCGAGTGTGGCGCACTATACAGCCCGTGGTTTTTCCCAGTGGTTGGGTTTCCACGTATACATCAAGTGTTATTTAAATTCCGCACTATATTACACTTGTATGTATTTTTGACTAGTATGGGCATTTTCGTAAAATTGACTTGCATGCGAAAATTGGGTAATAATAGTTGAAATCTATTCACCCCCCCTCTAGCTTTATATAGAACACGCCTCGAGTATTTGTTTGAAATACAATTAACTCCATTGCATTCCGTTGTTAACCAAACAAAATAATATTGATTCAGAGACTAATTCTAAAGTTCCAACCAAACAAAAAACTTAGTTTTCCTTTCCTTTCTATTCTCATTCTCATTCTCATTCCCATTATCCAATTACCATTCCACCGTGTAACCAAACGTGACCATAGAGTATTGACTAATAACTCGACTATATATGTTTTAAAAAATATAATTTTATTAAAAGTTTCAATAAATATTTTTTAAAATATGTCTGTCGTAGAAACTATAATTTTGATTAATTGAATAAATTTAAATTTATGTAATAAGGATTTATTTTTTTATTTCTAACAACTCATATAGGTTATATATAAATATTGTTCAAATGTTTACACATCAAATGTTGTAGTCAAGTGTTAAAGATTTTTAACATTGGACTTGAGGTCTCAAGTTCAATACATGATAATGACAATTAATTGGCATTATTATTAGTGGGCATGGGTGGTTGGCCAGAGGTGGACGGTGGCCGGCGGTGGGTAGTTGGCCGGAGGTCTGATCGGCGGTGGCTGACCGGACGGCGGTGGGTGGTCGGACGGCCATCGGTGGTGGTGGTCACCGGAGGTCTGGTCGGCAGTGGGTGGCCGACAGGCGACGGGTGGTGGGTATATGGTTTTTAAAATAAAAAATGTTTTTTAATTAAATATAAATGATGACAGTTTTTATTTAAATATTATTAAACCTTTCTTGACAGTTTAAAACTGTCATAAAAAAATTAAAATAAAAATAAAAATAAAAATAAAAAAGAAACTATCATAACCTTTCTTGACACTAGCTTCCTTGACAGTTATAAAAACTGTCATTAAAGGTTTTGTTGACAGTTTTTAACTGTCAACAAATACATTATTTTCTTGTAGTGTCACTTTCTCTTTGATCATCTCTTTTAATATTTCTAATTGATAGATGAAATGTGTTAAGAATGATGTTAGTTCATACTCTAGGGTTGTTTGATCAATTGTTAATTGAGTTTTAGCTTTGTGATTTCTCTTGAACATAATTTAGCTAAACTTAATTGAACTTGAAATTGATTCTAGAAATGATATATATGATGTGCCTCATGATATTTTCTAGGTTTAATTTGATGATCTAAGAACTAAGATTTTTTTGTGATATATTGAATATTCATATCTTGTTCTTATTGATTCACATGCTTTCATTTTTAGATAGATTTGTGATTGTGTGTTGAAAGTTTATTCTAGATTATCACTAAACATGTTCATAGAGCTTGATTGATCATCTTGCTTTATTTGACTGTGTTTGCATCATTTGCATCACTTGCATCACTTAGATCATTGCCTTATGGAAAAGTTGAAGTCTCTTGTTAAAGTGAGTGAAGCTTTAATTTGAGCAAGAATACTTGGCTAGGAAAGTGTTCCGGATAGCCAACCAAAAGTCTTAGCTAGGAGTGTGGTACTCTAGATGGTTGAGCTAAGGAAGCTTGACTAGAATGTTTGTGATCTAGATAGCTAAGCAAGGAAATCTTCCTAGAGGCTTGAGAGTCTTGGATAGTGAGTTGCTCTCTAGAGGTGTAGGACACAACCTTGGATAGGGAGTAGGCTAAGTGATTCTCTTGACCTTGAGGGTAGACTAGAAGTTGATTGCATTGAGTGTGTATCTTTTCTTATTCACAGTGATTTGCTTGCCAGTGGTTGTGGTATCAACCCGTGGATGTTTCCTCTTAGGAGGTTTTACCACGTAAAAATATTTGTGTCACATTTCGCTTTATGTTTCATAATCTTCCATATCATATATTGATTGCATCACTTGTATATTGTTTTCCACTTGTGTTGATTAAAACAAATCATTTTGTTAGACACACCAAGTGTGCACTTCATTGTTGTATTGAGAAAAAGTATTTTGGAAGAATTTAGGCCTATACCTATTCACCTCCCCTTTAGGTATATATTAGACTATATTGCTTAAAGGAATTTCAAGTACTTTTGTGTGCCAATAGAAACATGTCATACATGCTTTTAAATCTAAGTTTTGACTAGTATGCATGACATCTAAGTTGTTGCACCACTATAAATATGCACTACAAAAAAAAAGCCTATCAGTGACGAACTATTTCCGACGGCACTAATTGCCGTTGGAAAATGTACCATTTCCGACGGCCAGACGGCCATTTCAGTGCCGTCGAAAATGTAGTATCATATTTTTTCTCATTTTCGACGGCCTAAAAGCTGTCGGAAATAGTTTTTTCTGTCGGAAATAGTCTTTTTTCCATTGGAAATGAGGAAAAAGTAATACATTTTTTCCGACAGCCTAAATGTCGTCTGAAATAGTCTACATTTCCGACGGTAAATGTTATTTTCCGACGGCATTTAGCCGTCGGAAAAGACCAATTTTTTATTTTAGTATTAAAACTGTATTTTTTATATAAAGTTTCTTCAAATAATTTGTACAGATAAAAATTTCATGATTTATTTTTTTTTGAAAAATAAAAAGTTAGATAAAATAATTATATAAACTCTATTTCGTAGTATGCATTTAATACATCTGATTTTCCCTAAATTGCTATCCGGACAATGACATATATGTGCAAAAATCAAGAGTGAATACTTTGATACAACATAAATACACAAAACATTTGTCAGGATTATGATGAAGGGATTTGTGAGATATTTACGTCATTCTTTAGGAACTCCCTCTTATTATAAGCATTTTTATCTTGAGAAATTGCTCAATGGTAAAATATCGACATTCAACTGCCGGGAAAGTCACGTAGGGATGTCAAGGAACATTACAACGCCCTCATACATGACATCTGCAAGATTGATTCGGGTTGTGTCAAATTGTCGAGTTATGCCGATGACTTGTGGGACTTTTTGTGTCGTCGGAAAAAAAAAATACCGGTTTTCCGATGACTTTTGGGCCGTCCGAAAATAGTCAAATAAGCTGTCAATATTACCCACTTTTCTAACAACATAAAAAGTGTCATCGGAAATGCTAAAATTTAATTCAAATTACTTTATGGACACATCTTACTAAATTAACTAAATATAAAATATAGCAAAATTATTAGTAATCACAAGAACATTTAGTTATTTTTAATTATATTTAGTGACACTACTATATCATATTTTTTAAAACAAACTCTAATAATTTTAATAAAATATTATTTTAAAAAACAATATCTCAATAGTTATATTTAAATAGTATACAAAAAAATATATTTAATTAGATATTATACAAACATATCAATAGCTTATATATAAATAGTATGCAAAACATATCAGATATAAAGTTATAGTAAAATGGTAAGGGTAACCCCTTACTGTCATCCAAGTCAAGGGTTCAAACCACATGAATTTCATGGAATTAAAGTTGCTGTGTGATGTGGCACGTGTAGGGTGACGGATGACGTGGCGTGTGATGGGTGACATGGCGACTATCAAGTTGAGTCGCACCATTTTTTTAGAAAATTTGACTATTTTCGACGGCAATAAGCCGTCGGAAATAGTGGTAAAGCCGTCAGAAATATAAGTAATTTTGACCACCTTGAATTACTATTACCGACGGTATTTTCATCTTTTCGAAATGGTAGTATTTTTGACGGCTCGTCAGTAATTAGTTATTTCTGACAATTGTATTTGCGACGGCCTCCGACGGCTTTTTCCCGTCGGAAAAGCGTATTTCCGACAGGAAATGGTCTTTTTCGACGGCATTTAGCCGTCGGAAAAGACCTTTTTTTTGTAGTGATGCTTGTACAGTGCCAATCTTTGGATGTTGAGGTAAATGAATCTTAGACTTGTTGTTCCTAGGAGAATTGTGGAGACTACCCGTGTAAGACATTGAGCCTTAATGATCATTTGAGAGGGTTATCTATTCTATTCTATTCTTAAAAAGCACTTTTCAAAACTAGAATTGCATTGAGATCTCATTCATAAAGCATTTAGTATTGATTTCCATAGAACATGAAAATATTGTGGACTGCTTGTGCGACTTTTTTTCCCTTGTTAGATAGACTAGCGGATATGATTCTAGGCATGTGTGCACTCAACTCCATTACCAAAACACTGTCCTTATGAATGTGTGCTCCAATTGCCAATTTGAGGCCAAACACCAACCATTCATTTCATCACCACATATTATCCATACATATCAATCACATGGAATCTTTAGTTGTTGATCATAGTTTTTGCATAAGTTATAAATACAATTGGTTAGCTCAAATTTGTAAATAGCGTGTACTCAGGCAATGATAGAGAAATGTGCAATATAGAGGCTAAATTGTAAAAGTATTCAAAATAAAACACTTAAAGCCATAGTACCTAATTGACTAAATACTCGGAATTGAGTACCAATTAACACAATCATCAAAATGTTAATCTTAGCCTAGACGCTTGTAGACATATGAGTAAGGAGCTAGTAGAATAACATTGTTAAATTGATCGACACCTTTAGAATTCCATTAAATTCATTCCATTCATCCCAAAATCACCCATGACCCCATTACAACCAAAGGAAAGCCCTAGCTAATCTTTAATAAGTCTAGCTTGGGAATACTAGTCAAAATATGCTCTCTCCACGTTCTTTTCACATTCATGGTTCATCAATTCATTCATGAGATCATTCACTATAAAGTGTGTTGTTTTATATATTCACATGCATTGAATTCGAATTTTATTTATATAACTTCCAAGAATGCATGTGGTTGATGAGAGATAGCCTAAGACTCTGAGAGAAGAAAGAGTTGAATCCGTGAGATATAGAAGTCAAGGCGAATTCACCCCTAGGCAATTAGTTTATTGATTCATAGACTGTAAGATCCTAGATCTTTGTTGGCTTGATTCCATTGTAAAACTCTCTTTATTTGTAATGGTTAGTTGTTTAGGTGGTTCTTGGTGAAAAGAAGCTTTAAAGGAGAAAAACAACTTCTCATGCAAATATCGTCTTCAAGAGGAAAATCGCATACTTGGATGCTAAGGTATCAAGATTCTTCTTCCTCTTGCAAGGCGTAAGCGCACACACACACAATTCATACATGGGTGTCCCTGAATCGTTGTGCTACATTTGGTATAACACATTCACACACCTATTGAAGTATGCACATGCATTAGTCTCATATTGTCATACATTGTAGAATTGCATGTTTTAAGACTATGTTTAGGAAATGGCATACTTGTGTGATCTTATGTTTATATATTTGTGTTTTATTGTATTTAACTTGAACATGATCTCATTTGATTCCTTATTGAGTGTCAGTTATTTCGGTAACTCATTCATTAGGTTTCAAGTCCAAACAATGTAGCTACGCTACTTTACGTTCTCATTCATTAAGTTGTCTTCGTCATCATATTCCGAGATGAATTTTCAACCTTTTGTAAAAGTTTCATAGTCGTCGTTATATGTGAGGGAGTCAAGATTCGTAATCCGAAGATGGATTTAAAATTGGAGTTCGGAGGCTCAGATACGGCCAAAGAACACGAGCAGAGCGCGAGGGAAGTTTGCTTGGCCAACGGCCAAGCAAGGAGAGCGCGTGAGGGAGGCCGTGAGCCTCACAGCCAGACACCTCCTCTGCCTCTGTGAGCCTCACGCACCCTTCACGGGGTGCTAAGGTGGCAACATGTGATTGGCCTCTTCACTCTCTCTCTTTCATCTCTTTTAAAAACTCCTTTTCCCTTCCATTCATTCTAAGAAAAAAAATTGAAAACGAAAAAGTGCAAATTTTCTTCATGATTTTTGATTTATTGTTTTGATCATAACTCTCTCATTTCAACTCGAAATTGAGTGATTCAAAGCCACAAATGTTGGTCTTGAAGAGAGCTACAAACCCCAAGCATTTTCAGAGTCATTTGAGTTCGTGATTGTTCACAGCAAGCAGATTTCAGTCCGAGTCTTATGATTTGTAGGTGAAACATCTTCTTCTTACTTTCTCTTTTGATCGTCTCATTTAATCTTCCTATTTGATTGATGAAATGTGTTAAGAATGATGTTAATTCATACTCAAGGTTTGTTTGATCGATTGATTGTTGAGTTTTAGCTTTGTGATCTTTTTTGAACATATTTTAGCTAAGCTTGATTAACTTGAAATTGATTCTAGAAATGATTTGTATGATGTGCTTCATGATGATTGATAGGTTTAATTTCATGATCTAAGAACTAGGTTTTTGAGCTTGATATTGAATATTCTCATCTTGTTCTTATTGATTCACATGTCTTGATTTCTAGATATATTTGTGATTGTTTGTTGAAAGCTTATTCTATATTATCTTTGAACATGTTCATAGAGCATGATTGTTCATCTTGTTCTATTTGATTGTGATTTGCATCATTTGCATCACCTAGATCATTGCCTTATGAAAAGGTTGAAGTCTCTTGTTAAAGTGAGTGAAGCTTTATTTGAGCAAGAAGACTTGGCTAGGAAAGTTTTCCGGATAGCCAAGCAAGGAGTCTTAGTTAGGATTAAGAGGATCTGGATAACTAAGCAAAAGTCTTAGCTAGGAGTGCGATACTCTGGATGGTTGAGCTAGAGAAGCTTGACTAGGATCTTTGTGATCCGGATAGCTAAGCATAAAATCTTCCTAGAGACGTGAGTGTCTTAGATAGAAAATTGCTTCTTAAAGGTGAAAGACTCATCTTGGATAGGAAGTAGGGAAGTGATTCACTTGGTCTTGAAGATAGACTAGGAGTTGATTGCATTGAGTGTGTATCTCTTTCATTCACAGTGAATTGCTTTGCCGGTGGTTGTGGTATCAACCCATGGATGTTTCCTCTTTGAGGTTTTACCACGTAAAAATACTTGTGTCTATTTTCGTTTTATATTTCATTATCTTCCATATCTTACTTTGATTGCATCTCTTGTATATTGATTTACTCATGAATTAGTTAAATCAATTCATTTGTTAAAACTTATCAAGTGTGCTTTTAATTCTTGTATTCCGCAAAATTTGATTTTGGAAGAATTTGGGCCTATACCTATTCACCCCCCCCCCCTCTAGGTATATTCTACACTATTGCTTAAGGAGATGACATCCTAAGTGTTGTTTTAATGGAAGTGGAATTTTATTAGTCTTGATTGAGAATGCTCAGCTTGCATGAAGTTTTTGTTTGTATGTATATTGTAGCATCTCAGTGTTGAATTGCAGAGTTGCATTTATGGGTATCGTATCTGGTAAACCCTCAAGAGACTACACTCCTCCTACTAGGGGCACCTAGAGGTTTAAAAGGCGTGTGTCACGTGCTAAGTGCCATCGTGCTTCCTACGAAAGTGGATTAGCTTAGTTAGTTTAATTTACTTAGTAATTTTGTTTTTCCTTTCTTTGTTTTGCTCGAGGACGAGCAAAAGATAGGTTTGGGGGTTTGATCGCGCTCCAAATGTTCACATTTAGCGCTCCTTTTTCCTACCTTTTGTATTCATTTCTGAGCACTTTTGTGTATATAACGTGCATTTTAGTTAAGTACAGGTAATATACACATTTATGGAAGTGTTTGCATGAAGTTAGAGAAAAGAGGTCAAAATAGGAGCAAAAGCCAATGAAAGAAGAACCTCGCGGGAAGAAGTCAGAGAGACATTGCCCGCCAGCTAGAAGACTGAACTCGCTAGGAATTATCCCGTGGGTTCAGTCCGCGGGTCATTACCCACCAGGCAGAAGGTGTGAGCCCGACGAGGATTTCTATTGAAGCTCGCTGGTTCATACTTGCGAGAAAGAAGCCGTGAAGCAGGGGATCTAAAGTCGCAGAGGCTCTGGAAGAAGACCCCGCGAGATGTAATCGCAGGAATGAACCTGTGGGATGAAGCTGCGAATGGCGTGTCAAGGACATTTATGGCAATTCCTTGCCTAACTTCAACCTAAAGATATAAATATACACTTTTCTGATGTAAAAAACACAAATGAGTGAAGTAATTAGTTAGATCAACTCTTAAAAGCTACTAGTGATACTCCCTGATTGTATTTGCTACGAAGAAGGGTTGTTCTTCTTGGAATCTGACAAGAATTCACGGGCTGTATTTCTTCTTTTTCTTCTTACTTATGCTTTGCTTAGATATCATATGCAACTAACCCACTTTTGTTGGGGGATCTATGAAGTAATGATGTTAGCCACCTTGTTTATCACTTTCCTTTATGAATGATCACCTTGTGCTTATCAATGTTTTTAAATTACTAATTCATTGCATGTTTCTCATAGACTTTTGAAGAACATGTATTGGTAATTTGTACTAAGGGTTGATGACATACTTACTTCATAACTTTTGATTTGTGTATTGTCATCCAATAACTCATTAAGTAGAGTGTGTTGATTAATGGTAATAACTTTGTGAATCACACTCTCGATTTCAGTTCCACAACCAAACACTCACTTGATGTTACTCTAAGACTTTAAAGGATACTTTGAGTGAGTTGTTGAGTGTGCTTTAATTATAAATGGAACTAGCCTTAGTGATTTTGGTCTAAAACTTACAAGAGTGGTTACTTGGTGGTTTATCATTGTTAAGTTCATACCTCCCCTATCATCTTTTCCTCATTAATCTTCAATCTCACTTTAGAAATTGCATTAGTTTAGACTTGAAGCATTAATCTGTTACTTTTTTTCTTTCCGAAGCATTTAACTAGTGATTTAACATTCTAGGCATCCTATTTCTAGTGGGAACGATAACCCGTACTTGTGCACCCTATACGAGTTGAACGACTTGTGCACTTGCAAAGGGTGAAACACTCGCGCGTCCCTTTAGAATAGCCGAGATAGAGTAGAGTAGGTATTTGTAGTTTTAGTAGAACCGGTTCAAGCGCGTCATGAGGCTCATGGCCTCCTCACGGGCTCACCACAAAATGGCCTTTGGCCATTGTTGACTCCCTCGCGCTCCTCTTGCGTTCTTCGGCGGTATTAGGGCCTCCGAACTCCAAATTTGAATCCATCTTCAAATTACGAACCGTGACTCCCTTATGCACAAGGACGACTACGAAACTTAGACAAAAGGTTGAGAATTCGACTCGGTATACGGTGACGAAGACAACACAACGTATGAGAACGTAAAGTAGTGTAACATCCTAGTTTGGACTTAAAACCTAATGAATGAGTAATCGAAGTGACCGGGACTCGATAAGGAATCATATGAGATCATGTTCAAGTCCAAAAACAATAACACGAAAACAAATAAACACAAGATCACACAAGTATGCTATTTCCTAGACATAGTCCTAAAACATGCAATTTCACAATATTTGTGAATTTGAAACTAATGCATGTGCATACTTTGTCAAGTGTGTGAATGTGTTATATAAGTTCACCGGAATTGACAGCTTTCATTTTAAATTCCATAATTAATGAGAGAGTGATTATAAACTTTCAAAGAATTATTATTATTATTATTATTATTATTATTTAAGGGAAAGAATGTTACTTAGCGTTAAGTCTTTATTATTATTATTATTTTAATAGAACAAATATTACATGTACTATAGGTATAGTGTATGTTTGGTATGGCTTTTGAAAGGATCAAAAACGTTTTTTTAATGCTAGAAGATATGTTGAATTTTTTTTTTCTTTTTTTTTTGGTAAAACTCAAAACAGCTTTTTTAATATATGAATTGTCTCAATTACCATTTAAAAAAAACCATTTTAAGTCTACTTGGAGAAGCCCAAAATTTAGGCTTTTCCAAAAAAGCTTTTTTTGAGCTTTTATAAAATATATGAATTGTCTCAATTACCCTTTATAAATTTTAGATATTCCACCATAACTCTTTCATTATAAATTCATTGTCAACACCTTTTTTGTAATTCACTCAACCAAAAGCTATTTCTAAAAATACACTATCAATACATTTTTTGTAATTTACACAAACAAAAGCCTTTTTTTGTTAGAAGCTCTACTTAAAAAGTCATACCTAACACACTCATAATATAGCCTCACGGGTGGAGTAAATCTATTGGTTCTAGTGGTCCAGTTATCATTAATAAAGTTGATATACAACACGTTTTATTTATGAATGATTTGAATTTTTCATTATCTTTTTGTGTAACTGACTAACTGTGTAAGGTTCAATTATTATTAATGGAGATGGTCCAAAAAAACCAATAAAGTTGACAAGCACGTCAACAACTTGAATTTTTCAATGTTGTTGCCAACTTGAATTCAGGACAATGATTCACGTCGTCTGATCTTTACATATATTATTAGCTAAGGCCATGACATTGATGATGAAGTTGGTGGTTTATATTTATCGATTTTGAAGTTGGTTCGAATGAGAATCTTATCCCCATGCATGTGGTCCAGTTATTATTAATAAAGTTGATATCATTCATCAACACGTTTTAATGAATGATTTGAATTTTTCAATATCTTTGTCAACTTCATTTTGAATGGATAGGAGTGGATAAGGATGTAGATAGATATTCCTACCTAGATAAAAATGATTTTGAGAAAAATAAGAACATTGCTTGGATACTGACTGGATACTGACCCCACTAATGAGATGTTGCCATATAGCTTTTTTTCCTATAATGCAAGAAGATAAATGTAAAAAGTGAAAGAAAAAAAAGCCATGTGACAATATCTTATTAGTGGGGTCAGTACCAAATGCCTATGCATATGCATATGTCAATACCAAATTTAGTATAAAAAAGAGTAAAATGCTATATTTGGTACATCAATTTAGTATTATGCTCCAATGCACAATTATATTTAAAATGCTATTTTTATTATTTTATTAATTAAAATTATAAAAGTAAAGTGTATTAATTATTTATTTTAAAGCTTCAATGTAAAGTTTCATTAATGCATTTATTATTTCATTTAAAAATGTATATATGTATATATATATATATACAGTCTTTCTATTATCAGTTCGAACTGATAAAAGTTATATCAGTTCCTTGCATGTGGGTCACTGGATTTAAATACGTTGACTGACAAGTGCATACAGCCAAGTTAAAGTATTTAAATCCAGTGGCCCATATGCAAGGAACTGATATAATTTTTGTCAGTTCGAACTGATAATAGAATTTTTGTATATATATATATATAATGGTATTTTTGTAATTAAAAAAGAAGCATTTATTGTTGTGCCAAATTTGGCATATGCCATATGTCAAATTTGGCACATTATTTGGCACTGCATTGGAGGATGGTTTTTGCAACATTGGAGATGCTCTAACCTAGACTATGATCCGTTAAACACTAATGTAATCTTAAGCATAATATTTAGGTTAGTGTGCTTGGAATCAGATGAGGATTGGGCTCATCTTGGAGGACATTGCCTCTTTTTTTTTTCTTTTCTCTTTCTCTTTCTCTCTCTCTCTAACCTATTTGCTGGGCGTTTCTTTTGTGCCTAGCTATATCTATAGTAATAATTAAATGGGTGCTTAAAGTAATAATTAAATTTTATTTTACTAATGGAGCAATGGGTTCCATCGATATTTGGTTAAACCTAGTTAACAACACACTCGTTGATCGGTGCTTAGATCAACCAACGAGGTGTGATCTAGATTGCATTTCTGTTATATGCACGAGTTGGTGAAGTAAGTAAGAAATAAAAAAAATGATAAGGAATGATAAAGACATTAGGATTTGTACGTAAAAAACCCTGAAACATGGAAAAAACCATGATCATTGTAACGACAAAGAACAAAATATGTTTACTATGTAAGAGTGATTACAATTTACAAGTGATGTATTTTTTATGGTGCTTTTTTTTTTTTTTTGTGCTTGATATATGTGTTTATATAGGGATTAGGGTGCTGCCATAATCCTTGGCATGCAAGCAAAAATCATTAGGCGAGATCCTATGAGGATGAAAATATATATAAACGTGTCCTAAAGTAATCTAGAGGGGGGGTGAATAGATTATATTCAATTCTTTTAACCAATTTTCAATATTAGTCAATTTTACGAAAAATCCCCAACCAAGATACAAAGCGGAAAATAAGGACACACAATATTTACGTGGAAACCCACACGGGGAAAAACCACGGGCTGTTAAGTGCGCCACACTCGAACCTCAATCCACTAATTGTAATGGCAATTACAACCTAGGTTGACCACGTCAAACCTCACACGGTTACTAATCTACCACTACTACCCGCAGGCCTTCAAGAGTGAATCTAGTCCATGCTTGCAAAACTATCACAATAGTAACTACAAGACTTGACTCTAAATGAAGAGATAAAACAACCTAGTGTGAATATATGAAAATACTCAAGATGCTATAAATGCAAGGTTAGACATTCAAGCTTATCTAGGCATGGATGAACATGTTAGACATTCCTAGATATCATTTAGCTAGATGAAATGCATATAATAAACCAAATAAGCAACCAAAGTCCTATATGCTCTATCTAGCACAATACAACTCACAAACCACAATAGAAGCAATCTTGAAACTAAGTCAAGTCATAAAGATGCAATCTTGAATCAATTCAAGTGATAAAAAGGCTATCTTGTAAAACAAAAACATATGAATATGAGAATGATGTTCTAGATACAAGTCATGTGAGCAATAATAAAAACCCTAAATGAAATCAACCTAGAATCATGCTAGATGATATATGAAAGATGCAAGATGAAGGGTTTTTGTGATTTGGAACCTTAAAGATGAAGTCTTGATACCTTGGCTTGAAGAACTCAATGATGCTCTCAAAAGTGTAATTTTTTGCTCTTAAAACCGAGCCAAGGCAACCAAGACACATATATATATGATCCAAATGAAGTGATGTCGTTTTGAAAAAAAGGATTAGGAAAAGGCAGATCTGCGCCCTTGATTCTGCGGCCGGTGTCCGCAGAATGAGGGCGCCGAATACCAACAGTCGAGTGAGACTTTGGATTATGCGCCCTAGATCTGCGCCCTTGGCCGCCGAACAAGGGCGCCGAAATGAGACCTGAAAAACAGAGTTTCTGGTCCCTTTCTACGCCTTGTTTTGCGGCCCCTTAACGCCGAACCAAGGGCGCCGAAAAGGGACCAGAATCACTGATCCAAAAACGGCGGCCTTATTCTATGGTCACTGACCGCCGAATAAGGGCGCAAAAAGCCCCTTGGCAAAACATCTTTAAGCCGAACATGAAAAAGGCAAAAACAAGCAAGATGCAATCAATTTAAACAACCATGCACACAAGAAACAAGAATTTAGATCATGCATGGGATGTGAGTGTGTGCAACTACATCTCTTCAAAATAGAGTTAAGACAAGAGAACTACCTTCCTTGAAGCTCTTGATCACACAATGAGGTTTCCTTCCATTCTAAACTACCCTTACATATAGAACCCCAATGTGATTTTGCCAACGAAATACGCCAATCAAGAGTGAGGCACTTACAGAGGATCGTATCTAGACGGGATTCTTGGTGACTCGAGTCTTTGTGCATTTATGATGCAGGGATCTTCACTCCATGTGGGAATTGTCTTCTGAATTATCGTATTTATTATTTGATTTGTCAACTGCTAGATTGTTGTTGATTTTTCTTGCCTAGTACATTATCGAGTTTTGTGAGAGATATGCTGAAATCTAGTTTGGTTGAAGAGATCTTATATTTGCTGTGTCGATGGTGAGCTCGTGTTAATTATCCATTTGGGAGTTCTTCGGAGAACAAGTTTCTTTAACAGGCGATTTGCCCTTAGCTTCTGAACTCGCCATTGTCGTGCGTGGCTTGTCGAGCTTATGTGGCCTAATGTCGTGGAGATTTTGGTTCCATAAATTCCAGGTTCCGTGCTGACATGTTGAGTCAAATAAAATTACCCCCAAAAGTGTGTAAATAATATTTTTCAATGTCAATATCAGCACCCAAAGGAAAATATGGTATTTGTCAATTTTGAGTGAACCCGTCCAAAACAATCAAAAGAAAAATTAAAAAGAAATTCATTGCTGAAAAAGATGGTCCATTAAAAAATACCATTACTTTGTAAATTTAAAATTAGAATACCCATAAAATTTTATGAATTAAAAACTATAGTAATTCTAAAATTTTAAGACATATATATATTTATATATATTCAAATCCATAATAGAGTCCAAATTTTTATGGCACTCTTTAAAGAGTGTTTTGTGGACTTGACACCATATTAAATGACACTAAAATTGATTTCTTCCAAAAACGAAATTAAATCTTAAAACAAAAACAAGAAGACAAAGATAAAAGTAAAATAAATATGGAGTTCGATTTGAGTGACTGACCGTGTGAAGGTAGAGAGAAAACTAATGAAATGAGAGAGAAAAGTGAAGAGATAAGACTCAAGAAGAAAGAGATGTTGAAGAAAGAGAAACTAAGAGAGCAAAGAATGAGAAAAGGAGTCATCTTTGTCACTTAATGATGCTATATATATAAACTTAAATTAATAACATAATGTTAGTTACAAAGTTTCAGTTAAATTTGGTGCTATTTAGACCATTTCCTCATCCATAATATTGAAAAAAAATAAAATAAACTCATGTCATCATGAGTAATGAATAGTAAAAAAAAAACAAAAAACAAAGTAACACTGTTACAGGAGTCATGCTTTCATTGGGAATTTATTTCTTATTAGTTTTATTACTACTTTTAATTTTTTTGCCCACCCTAACCCTCTACGGCTCTACGGTCCGTCTCTACCTATGATATGGGACACGAAAGCATAGCAATATTGTCGTACTATGACCAAGGGTCTTTTCCCTATGTGATTGAACACTTCAAAATGAAGCTCTAGTCAGAGTTCAAAATCGGTATTGTAAATATAATCTCACCTTTGCCCATTAAAATCACAAAGGGCGGGGAGACTCCTCCCCTAGAGTGAGAATTACATTCCAGACCGTACTTATAGAGTTTAATCTCATCAGATCCCGGCAGAACATAGACCCATGATATTGTTAGTTAAAAAAAAAAAGTGTTAATATGCTATAATGTAGTTAGGGTGTGTTTGGTATGACTTTTCAAGTAGATCTTTTTATGGTAGAGCTTTTAATGAGCAAGACTTTTAACAAAAAAGCTGTATGTTGCTTGGTAATCAATTAAAAAAAGTGCTTTTGAGTTAGTACAATGTTTGGCGATGTATCTTCAAAAGAGCTTTTGATTGTGATAAAATACTAATAGAGGCATAAACAAAGTATTTGTAAATTATGACTTGAAGGAAATAAAAAAAGATTAGGCAAATTAATTCAAGAAGAATTTCTTGGATATTCTAATAAAAAAAAAAATCAACTAGATATCTATAGATAATCAAAGCAACAACAACTGGTACAAATTTTTAAAAAATCATGGATATATGAGTTTAAGAAAGATCATAGGTACTTTAGTTTAAAAAACACATCACGGATACATTAGTAAAAGAAATTAAAAGTGATGATTTGAACTTACAATTAAGTGAAATATGAAAACTTTAGTCGTTTGAATGACAATGAAGATGAGGAGACAAAAATAATGTCCGATAAGTATTCAAATAAAATAGGGTTTTGTAATAGAAGTGGTATATGATGTCATATTTAAAATTCATACAGGTGGTATATATTGATATTGCATCTTTGTTAAAAAAAAAAAAAAAAAAAAAAAAACCTCAAAATGAGCTTTTTAGGAGAAGCCCAAAATCGCCAATAGGGGCGTAGCTCAGCTGGTAGACAGACGAGTTTAGGGCTTGGGTAAATCACTCCCAGATAACGGCTTGGGTAAATCACTCCCAGATAATGACTCGAATCCTATTCATGGTGAAAGCTTTCAAAAAAATACATGATCCCATATTAATAAATATTGTAAATAAAAAATAATAAAATAAAATAAAATAAAAAAGCAATTTCCCAACGGACACAAAATAGATTAAAAAAAGCTCTTTTTGAAATTCGCAAACAACACAAAGAACCTAAAAACAGCTTCTAAAAAAGAAAAAAGAAAAAAAGAAAAGAAAAAAAAAAAAAAACTCTTTTAACCCTTATAAAAGTCAGACGAAACACACTTAATAATTAATATAGACGTATAGTACACATTGGATAGTGACCCATACTTGCGTGTATCAAATTATGGGTGATGGATATGAATTTGTTTTTTAATTTTTGAGAGAGTGATTAGAATCTGTACAAGAAATTTATTTATTTTATTTTATTTTATATTTTTAACTTATTCTGGAAAAGAAATATTTGGTATTGGTACATAAATGTCTAAAACGTGTACATGGTCCATTTATTAATAATTGAGAATTTGAGATAGTCCAAAAAAACCAATAAAGTTTATACACGTCAGCAAATTTTTAATGAATGATTCGTTAAACTTTTCAATGTTGTTAGCTTCTGAGCTTCTTCTGGTCTCTGGAAAATATTGATATATATATAATAGATTGCTCAGGATAATGATTCACATATAATTATTAGCTTATTTCTAAGGACAAGAAATTGATGGTCTATATTTATAGATTCTAAAGTTGCTTTGTACACGAGAATCTCATCACTATGTGAACAGATTTCATTAATTTGTTGATATAAAAAATAATGTTACGGAAGTTGTAAAATTGCAATTTTTTTTTTTTTTTTTTTTTTTGAAATTACAACAACTGCCGGGATCCTACGAGAATTGAACTCTACTAGCACAGCCCGGACAACTACTCCCACAAGGGGGAGAGGGCACCCACACATGAGGTGGGACAAATAATGAAATTGTATATATATATACACATGCCGGGCGTTGAACCGTGGTGATGGAGTCTCCCATTGGAGAGTCACATCACATTGGCAAGAGGTGGAACATAAACTTTGACAATTAATTTTGATCAATCTAATATTATCATGTAATGGACCTTCACACATGCATACACCATTAGATTGTGGATTTGTAATATTTTAAAAGTGTATATATAAAATGTTGTAATGTCTAATAATGAAAACAATAATATAGGATCATGAAAGAAAAAAAAAACAATTGACTAAAAACGTTATTCAAAGGCGCGCACACACGCATATATAATGATGACTTAATTAGGAACTCATTAGTCAAATAATTTAATATTTCTCGTACAAGTCTTTAGTTTTATTCATGATTGAATGATGCTTATATGAAGTCCATAATCCAAAATAAATCTGTAAAGGTGAATGAAGCATACGTAAAATCCAAATCGGATAATATTTACTTGATGGACTTTGGTTGTAACATCTATTTTAATTATATATATGCATCTTAAAAAAAAAGAATGGACGGCGCATTTACTTGCACCCAACTATTTAGTTTTCCGTCGATTAAAGTTTTCATTTTCTAGAAAACAATAGTGGAATTAACGAGTTGAGGTTGGTCCGGTGGTAAACCATTCATACCTGCACCATGAGGTTACGGGTTCGAGTCACCCCTCCAAAAAAAAAAAAAAAACCCAAAATTTATAATGTAGTAATTCAAAAAAAAAGGACTCAAATTACCTGTCAAAAAATGATGTCCCAATTTGTGTTTAACCAACTATGTCTGCATTTAATTATTTTTTTTTCAACTTCTTCCATAAATTTAGACACATGTCTTAATTTGGTTTGTTAAACACAAATTGGGACACCATTTTTGGACAACTCCAACTCTAAAAATGATATCACAATTTATGTCTTACCAACCAAATTGGGACATATGTCTATTTTATTGAAGAAGTTGAAAAAAAATAATTAAATGTAGACACATGTCCTAATATGGTTTGTTAGACACAAATTGGGACATTATTTTTGAACGGCTGATTTGAGTAAAAAAAAACAAAAAAAAAACCGGTGGAATTAATGCAGCTTTTAATCTTTGTTACTCCTCACGCACAACTCAACCAATGTTTAAAGTAAGATGGTCCCCCAAAATAAATAAAATAAAAAACGTGTTAATCATGCATGACTTTAATTTCATCTATGTAGCATTATTGATCACTGATTCACTGATGCTCTAGTTTCTATAAATTTGACGCTTTTTCTGCATTGGTTTCAACCAAACTCAAAAATAACAACATCATCATCATGAAGAGTTCATTCGTAGCACTCTCTATCCTTTTCCTTGCCTTGTCTACAAAATCATCGTTGGGGGAACAAGCTGAGCCGTTGCTTGACATCAATGGCGACAAGGTCGTCGTGGGCACCAAATATTACATCACGTCGTGGGTCTGGGGAGCCGGTGGTGGTGGGCTTAATCTACATGCCGGTAGAAACGCAACATGTCCGATGGATGTCATCCAAGAAAGTTGGGATGCAAGAAGCGGTCTCCCACTAACATTTTCACATGTTAGCAACCACAACCATCGGGACGAGAACATCTTATATGAATCCACCGATGTTAACATCAAATTTACTAGTGCTCCGCTTTCCTGCAACCAGCCAACAGTGTGGAAGGTTGACGAATACGATGAATCCACAGGACAATGGTATATTACAACCAACGGGGTTGAAGGAAATGCTGGCTCTGAAACATTGCAAAATTGGTTCAAGTTTGAAAGGTATGAACATACATATGGTTACAAGATTGTTCATTGTCCTTCAGTATGCGAGTCTTGTGTGAAATTATGCAGCAATGTCGGATATCATGTTGCGGATGATGGAGTAAGACGCATGGCACTAAAGAAGATACCATTCGTTTTGGTGTTTAAAAAGGCTTCGGATGCTACAGATTTGCTGATTAAACAAAAAAAATGAAGTCTAAGAATATGCACTACTTCTACTAGTAATGTTATGTATCGATCAAAAAATGCAATAGCAGGCTTATGAGTCCTATATGAACTCGGCCGGTGAATAAAGTACTTGAATAAAAGTTGTTTGTGTTATTGTTACTTACTAATTATGTTGACGGTGAATTTTGGATCGTTGAAAAGTCAACGGCCAAACAATAACACGTAGGCAAATCGAAGCTTTAACCAATATAGGGTTGAATAATCAAAACCTCTTTTTCTACGTGGATGTGATACAATTTGTTCATATTTGAGGATAATAATATAGAAAAGCAAGAAATAAAGAATAAATCAAACATAACACATGTTTTACGTGGTAAAACCCCAAGGCGGGGAAACATCCACGGTGCCGGTGACGGCGAGAAGAGATCCACTATGAATAGAATAATTACACACTCAATACTCGCTCTCTCTTATATAATTGCTTATGATTCGTATCTCTTTTCTCATGTAAGTGTAAATTGCTAATGATCTCTCCTCTTATAATGAGTACACGGTTGTATTTATATGGTTCGATCTAGGGTTGCCCTAGTTCTTGTCGTATAAGTGGTGGATTCATTGATTAGAATCTTTGTAGGATTCCGGTAGAGTAAACCAATCAGGACTCGTTTCCCGTTTGGTGCTTATCCTTCTGGAAGCTTCTAATCCTTTCCGGATTAGACTTCTCTGGTATTGGAGAGGAAATAGGGATATTTCCTTATCGGAATATTATCCTGAGATTTCGTATCTATGCAGATCTCTTCCTGATATGGCGTATCTTGGTAAGACTGTATTTCTCGTTTTTGGCTGAGCAGAATCTTGGCTGAGCAGATTCCTGGCCGAGTAGAATTTTGGCCGAGGAGATTCCTGGCCGAGTAGATTTCTAGCCGAGTAGAATCTTGGCCGAGTAAAGATCTTCGGCGAGCAGGATCTTCGCTCATTAATATCTCTTTAACTAGACGACTTTACTTGGCGCATACGCTTCTAACTTCCATAATTAGTTTTATTGATGACGTGTCCATACCTAGTGACGTGTCCTTGGTCAGCGTTCCTTTCATTGACTGGTTGACTTTGGATGACGTGGAATTACTGTACTTCCGTATTAACCGCTATCTTTGCTGATGTGTTATGCTGACGAAAATATACATACAACAAATTATATCCAGCTTTAACAAGAAATTTCAGTAACATACGTTCTGAGGCCAACGGCTCTTTTGAAGCAGGTTGGCTGAACCTCTGGTGAAATTTTTTTTTTTTTTTTTTTTTAACTTGTCATTATTATTATTTTCTATTAATTTTAAATTTTATTTTATAAAAGATTTATCGAGACTAATATGGACATACGGTTGAGGAACACCTATTATAACATGTTTAGACCGTTAAAACAACCAACAACTTTTACGAGTATAAAATCTTACCAATACACGTAATACAACAAAGATAAAACCGTTGGAAAATACAGTGTTCCGAGGAGATAAAGCCGCAGAAGGCTGCAACAAATACCAACCGTTGAGTGTTATTTTTAGAATATTTTTTTTATTTTAACGATTACAATTAATTTGGGGTTTAGGATGGTGAAACTTGAACTCACAACCTCAAAGGTGTAAATATGAAAGGCATACCATTGGACCAGCCTCATCTTGTCATCAGTGATATTTATACAAAATGACGTCCAATACAGACCAAGAAAGTGTCAAAAACACATTTATTAAAATATATATATATGGAAATCAGTGATAATAGCAGAAAATGATGTTCAATTACTTATCTTACGAACAAAGTCGGCAAAATTTATCTTTTGCTAAGGGCTTCGGCCCTCATAAATGGTGTCTACAGCTGTTGGAAACGGGCGAAACTTTTTATGGGCCCTCATAGTGTGCCCCTGATGCCGCTGCTGCCGATTCCAAGGTCTTCTATTTTAAAATGAAGGGCGATTATCACAGGTACTTGCCTGAGTTTAAGACTGCTGGTGAGAGGAAAGTCGCTGCTGAGAATACCTTCACCGCTTATAAACCTGCTCAGGTCTTATTATCTATCTTCTTATCTTCAAAGAGTTACATATGTTGTATGTTGAATATTGCAGGATATTGCAAATGCTGAATTGGCCCCAACTTATCCAATTCGGCTCTCAACTTCTCAGTGTTTTACTATGAGATTTTGAATTCTGCTGATAAAGCTTGTAACCTTGCAAAACAGGTGAAGGAGTTTGGATTTCTTGAATGTAAATCTGTCCGTGTGTTCCGTAGTTGATTTGGATAAGATTTGGATATATGCAACAATTTTGAGACGCCCAAAGCTGACATTTATATGCAATATCTCTGATACTGTTTGTAATTTTTTCTACCATCAATTCGCTGACATTTACACTTGGAGAGGATTCATACAAGGATAGCACTTTGATCGTGCAACTGCTTCGTGACAATCTCACTTTGTGGACCTCAGACATGCAGGCAAACTTTCTTCTTTCTTTACTATTGCCATCTCTATATTTATCCTCTGTGATTTTTTGTGTTGAGTATTGAATGTTCGGTATATCATAGGACGATGGAACTGATGATATCAAAGAAGCACCCAAAGCTGAGGAGCAGACCTGAGTAGCAGCAGTGAAGTGGCATGTTTTGACGATAGTATTTCACTTCTCTGTTGGTTTTTATTCAGAGAAGTTGCTTGGTCTCACTACCGTATAACTATATGATTTGTTAGAAAGTTGCTTGGTCTCACTACCGATATTCTTTCTTTACTATTGCCATCTCTATATTTTAAATCTACAATTTTTGTGTGTGTTTATGCTGTGAGTATTGAGTATTGAATATTTGGTATATCATGTAATATAGGACAATGGGACTGATGAGATCAAAGAAGCACCCAAAGCTGATGAGCAGACCTGAGGAGCAGCAGTGAAGTGGCATGTTTTTATGATACTTCTCGGTTGGTTTTTATTCGGTGAAGTTGCTTGGTCTCACTACCCATATAACTATATGATTTTTTAGGAATTTGATTCCTCGATTTATGAATCTTGGAAATACTGGTTTTTATTTCATTTCATCTCAATTGTTAAACTGTTTGGAGCTGTTGTCGTTTAATTGCAGAGAGGGTGACTATTCTTATTGTTTTATTTGAGAATAAATTAGGAACCAATGACCGAGATGGTTTTATTTTTCTCCAGCTTTATTTGTCAAAGATGTGAGTTCAAATTTTGTGATTGATTATCTTTTCCTTCATTGTCATTGTTTGCATTTTCTTCTTTTGTGTCTTCTAGAAAGCACGGATACTCCATTTGGTGGAGGTAACTCATATCGAACTCGTATCCAATTCAGATACTTTCCGGATACTCCAGGATATGTATCCGATACGCCAAATGGCGTATCCATTGACTTTTTCACAAGTTTGACTAGATGATACTTGGAGGATACTTGCAGGATACATTTGGGGCAATATTATAATTATTTTAGTATAAAATGGGGTCAACTCCCTCACGCACAATGATGACTACAAAATTTTGACAATTGGTTGAGAAATCATCTCAGAAAACTACGACAGAGTCAACTCAACGAATGAGAATGCAAAGTAGCGTAGCTACTTCGTTTGGACTCGAAACCTTATAGTTTAGTAACCAAAACGACCGGGACTCAATAAGGAATCAAATAAGAACATATTCAAGTCCAAAATACAAGAAACACAAACAAATAAACACAAAGTCACACAAGTATGCCATATCAAAGAGATATTCATAAAACATGCAATTCTACAATGTTTGTCTATATGAGACCAATGCATGTGCATACTTAAATGTGTGTGAATGTGCTATACCAAATGTTTGCACTATGATGCAGAGACACACATGTATGAATTGTGTGTGTGTGCGCTAACGCCTTGTAAGAGGATAAAAGTCTAAGTATACCTTTGACGCTTTCACCTCTTGAAGACGAAATTTGAACTAGACGTTGCTCTTCAACTTTGAAGCTTCTTTTCTTCCAAGAACATCCTAAGCAACAACTATTATAAATATAGAGTGTTTTGCAATGGAATCAAGCCAATACAAATCATGAACCTTACAACGACCCACATTAATAGTTTCCTTTCTAGTACCAACTACCTATGATTCCACGTTTCCCTTTATTGTTGCCTTTCCCATGATTCCTCCATCAACCCGTAACTATTTCATGGTGGCTCCATTAGTAAATCGATCGCTAGTAACAACAGTAGAAGGTTGTGACACCCCCCGATCTGCGCTCCCATATATCTCTAGTTTCGTCCTTATTATGACGGAATTGTTCCCTCCTATCCAGACTGGTTACTCTTAGCTAAGGACCAAACAACAAATTATAGTGCTCCTGGCCCTGAGAGTTCCCTTTACTCATGCAATCACAAACAACATAGCCCAACCGACCATAACAATAGCAATGAGGTGGGAGCCTCTTATAGCACAGAAGCATCGTTCACTCTTTACCATCCTACATAACATCGACCCTTAAAATCCGGTGAAGTGGCTTATCGATATCTATCACAACTCTAACTCGAATGAATTTCCTAACACACTCCCCTAAAGGCCCTACAGCAATCTCCCGTACCTCACCAATCAAACTTCCCAAGAATAATCCAATATCTTTTGTCATACAAAGAAGAGGAACATTCAGAATTCTTATCCAGAAAGCTGCTTTGTTAAAACTCATATTCTTAATATCCCCTTCCCTTTCGGTTCTTCAAATGCTAATAGTGCATTATCAAAGCTCCAGGGCCCTCCATAGAAGATTCAACGATCATTCACGTTCTTGAAAGTAAAGGAGAACACGTTCCCATCCACAACTTCAATATCCACCCCCTCTACTAACCACCGTGTACGTAAAATTGTGCTAATAAACGTCTCACGGTTAATCAGTTTATTAGACAAAACTTTCCCCACCAACCTAAGCGCCATATGTTTCACTCCATCATCCTTCAAATCTCCATGGAGAGACATCAACGGCCCCTCCTCCTCATTTAATGAGAGCTCTACACACAGTTTCGTTACCTCATCAATGTTCATCTTAACAGCACCCTACCCTAGATCCACTACACTCCAAATGAGTGAAAGGAAAGATCCCACCGAATCCCACAAGCTACTTCCACAAAAGTCTTCCGAGGTTCAGGGAACGTTAGAGAGATATAAGGGAAAGAATTAATTAATTATATAATTATGTTTTTAAGTAATTTAGTTTATTTGTATTTTAGTAATTTTTTTTTTGTTAAACAATGGGTATTGGGAGAACATTTTTGGGTGTGAATAGAGCCACCCTATTATATATTACATAACCAGTACATTTAAAAGGTTTTTTTTTTCTTATATATACATACAACATGCGGTGCGACAACTCAAACTTTGATTGACATTGTGCGATGGTATGGTACATCTAAAAAATGATAATCTAATTGGTAGGGTACATTAGTTTTTTTTTTTTTTTTTTTTTGAAAATATTATAATAATTCGGATTTTGGGGGTGGGGGAGAGACTCGAACCTACAACCTCATGGTGTGGGTGTGAGAGGCTTAACCACTAGACCAACATCATCTTGTTTTACTAATGACGTGGCACTGTGGCAGGCCTCTATGCTTTGGCTGTTAAATATCAATATGTACCCCTAATTTCTACCTTAATCACAAAACCTTCAATATTCACTCCATTCTTTCATATTTACCCCTAATTTCTCCAAAATTACGCCAATACCCTTGAACTTCCCTATTTACCTGAAATACTTAGTTTAGACATTAAAAACCCCAGTTGTACCCTAGAAACAAGCATAAAACAATGGGGAATGAGGGCCTAAAATGGGTACATTTTTAGCTCAATCATTGGTGCAGCTTCTTGCCCGCCCTTACATCCCGCACTGGCCTCCTCTTTGAATAATTTGCAGCTATTTGCCCTATTTTCCTCACTTTAAGCACAAACACCATTTTCAGGGAACATTTACCTACACATGGCTTAAACACACGTTATATACACAAAAATGCTCGAAAACAAACACAAAAGCTAGGAAAAGGGAGCTCAAAATATGTACATTTGTATAGCAATCAACGCTCCTATTACCACAGAGCCACATTGGGCGGTGGTCTATTTTTTATTTTATTTTTTACCTTTTAGTTACCATTAATCTTGTTTCTGTATATGAATTACTATTAAATATATTGAATGAATTAATGGACAATATAAGGTTGGCTCAATGGTAAGCCTCCTACACTTACACCTAAAAGGTTATGGGTTCGAATTATCACCCTTCTGAAAAATTGTAATAGTTATTTTTTTTTTTTAAACATAATGAATTAATGCATTCGATTGATGATAACCCTAAGTAATTATATCTTTTGACTTCGAGGACTTCAAAAAAAAAAAAGGAAAATATATTTGGCTATGGTCAAATTATATATCAACTATAACAAAGAGAAACAAGTTAGACAGATTCACACACACACACACACACACACATATATATATATATATATATATATATATATAATATAGGGTAATTTTTCGGTACAACATTACACGATACAACAGTATATGATCACATATGATAACATGTGATCACAAATATATATAATGTTATCACATATGAATTGTATGTGATCATACAATTAAATTATTGCGATCGCATGTTAGAACATGCAATCACATATTAGTTGACGTGGTTGTATCAAAGAAGACATGATTACAGTCAAAAAAATTTATATTGCATCATGAAACGTTGCACCCATGAGCAGCCCTATATATATATATATATATAGTCTTGTTCTCATGCGGACGTACTGATATAACTTCATGAGGATATTGAATGTGAGCCACTAGTTTTGACAAGTGCATACACACTTGAGTCAAAGCATGTAAAACTAGTGACTCACATTCAATATCCGCATGAAGTTATATCAGGATGTCATCATTTGAAAATTTATATATATATATATATATATATATATATATATGGCTCATTCTTGAGTGCAACATGACACCATACAATTTTTAAAATAGTATGTGATCACATATGATTACATGTGATCATAAATATATAATGTTATTGCATATGAATTGCACGTGATCACACAATTAAATTATTGTGATCACATATTAGAACATGCAATCACATATTAGCTGATGTGGTTGTACCAAAGAAGACATGATCACAGTAAAAAAAAATTCGTTGCATCTTGTAACGTTGCACCCAAAGGCAGCCCTATATATATATGACTTCTATAGTGCAAACCATCTTTTGTCCAAATTCATCCACATCATGATGAAATCTTAATGATTTTCATAAATTTTCATAAATTTTGATGAGATTTTTTGTATGAATGTTAAGATCAATGAGAAGTGGTTGGGGTAAAATTTTGAAATTTTTTCGGATAAACTATTTTTCTTTCAATTTTTTCTATGTTCTGAAATTTTTAAAAAAATTTCACTCAAAAAAATTAAAAAATACTAGTTCCCAAACTTGAAATTTTTTCTATTATTATTTCATTATTCTTATCGTGCATGCAAAATATCTCATCAAAATTCATTTAATTTCATTATGGTGGGGATGATTTTTTTATAAAATAGTTTGTACTTGAGAATTCTCCTACATGTATATATACCATGAGTCATGATTTACACCCAAATATTTAGCTATTCGATTAAAGTTTTAATCTCCTTTCACTTTATAGAAAACAATAGTGGAATTAACGAAGGTTTTAATCTTTGTTACTCCTCACCCACTTCACAACAAATATTTAAAAAATGGTACCAAATATAAATAAAATAAAAATGTATTGGGTAACATCAAGTGGAAATGACTCCCATTTCTATTAGGACTTGGATCATCTCCTTACTTTCTTAAAGTATGTGATTGATTGTTGATAAAGTGATTGTGGAAATCAATCATATCTTAACCACACATTCATGGCAATATTTATGTATCAAGAGATTATGTGAGATCGGGAAAAAGATGAGGTAACTTAATTAGAAGATGATGTAAATCCTTTCTTTTAAGGGCTAGCTAGAGAGTGACCACCAGCAGCAGTAAATGCATGCATATCACAAAGCATTAAGAAACGGGAGTGGATGAGAGGAGGTTGACGAAAGAATATATCTATCACACGTAAACCGTCGAAACTGTGAATTCAAATCAAATATTCGTCTGAAATCCGAATTAATTATAACACTTGATAAAAAAGCAAATTTAATTGGGAGAGACAAAATCCATTGAAAACTGAAAAGTAAAATGCACCTATGACATTGGACATTATAGCATAACAATACTATGTTAATATAACCAATAGTCTTTTTCTCGGTGGTCGAAGACTTCAAAATGAAGCTCTACCAATATGGATCAAACCTAGTATTGTAAATATAATCTCATATTTACCTATTAAAACCGTAAAGCTAAGTGTAGGAAGACCCTTCTACAGTTCCCCTAGAGTGAGACTTGTATTCCAGACTGTACTTGTAGAGTTCAATCTAGTTCTAGCAGACCTCTAACCTATAATGGTGTCATCTTACAAAAAGGAAAACGGTGTTAATATGCAATAATGTAGCTAGTAGTACATGATAGTGACCTATGCTTGCGTGTATCAATGGTATGAACGATGGACATTAAATGTTTAATGTTTTAAATTTTTGAGAGAGTGATTACTGTCCGTAAAAAAACTTACATTTTTTTTATTCACTTATCCTGGAGAAGAAATGTTTGGTAATTGTACACCAATGTTTAAAACGTGTACATGTAGTATCCTGTTTGGTGTAAGGTCCAATTATTAATAATGGAGATAGTCAAAAAAAAAAGAAAAAAAAAGAAAAAAAAAACAAATGAAGTTGACATGCACGTTAACAACTTGTTAATGAATGGTTGGTTGAATTTTTCAATGTTGTCGCCAGCTTCGTCTGGACTCTGGAAATCGTTATCACGGATTGCTCAGGATATGTCTGTTCTTCACATATAGTTATGTGGAATCGGTGGAAAATGTCACATTTTTGAACTGATGTGGTGATAAAGTCACTGCTTTAATAAGTTAAGTTTAAAAAGCATATATTATGGTGAACTACCAAAATTGTCCTTACTTTACACATTCTCTTTCTTGCTTTGAAGTTTTCTGAGTTTTATTCTTTCATGTTTCTCTATAAAAGACCTCCAATGGAGGTTGAACATTATAACATTATCAATACATCTTCATTGGATAATTAGTTTTGTGGCGCTACGCAGATGCATTCGGGGGTCGAGCTGCCCGGTCAGCTCGCGGGGGGTAGGGGCAGCGCCCTCGGAGATTTTTTTGGTTTTGGTTTGATTTGTCGATCTGAGTATGGTTATGAAAAGGCTCGAACACTTCATTAAAAGGCTCGAACTATGTATTAAACCGATTAACCTATGAATTTTCCTTGAAAAGGCTCGGGGGCAATTCAAAAAGGCTCGAAAAAAGTTTTAAAAGGCTCGAAATAAAAGTTCAAAAAGGCAAAATTTCAGTTCAAAAAGGCACGATTACTGTACAAAAAGGCACGATTTCAGTTTTAAAAGGCTCGAATCTTTTTTCAAAAAGGCACGATTTTAGTTCAAAAAGGCACAATTTTAGTTTTAAAAGACACAATTTTAGTTCAAAAAGACTCGAAAAAAATTTCAAAAAGGCACGACTTCAGTTCAAAAAGGCTCGAAAATGCACAAAAATGTTCAAAAAGGTTTTCTCTCGACGTTTGAAAAATGCACAAAGTGACAAAATGAGGTATTTTTGTCTGGTCACCTAAATATGTGCATTTTAAACTTAAATTAGTAATGTGTTGCCTATCTTACAAAAAGCGTCCCAAATAGTGATAAAAAAATTTTGAACCCTATAGTTATTAGCTCAGGACAAGACATTGACGATGAAGTTGGTGGCATATATTTATAGATTTTATCACCATGTGTACAAAGCTAGATTTCATTAATTTAATAATTTAGAAAATAATGTTAGACTCGTAAGTCGTAAGCTGTACATATCATGTAAATCATAATATTAACTTTCACAATTAATTTTGACCGATCTATTATTATTTATTACTCTAAATGTAAAAGAACTTAATTCAAATGAGGAGATAAAAACTATGATATACAGGATCATGTAAGATCGGAAGAAAAACATGACATTTTACTAAAAACGTGAAACTCTTTAATCAAATAATTTGTCATATTAAATATAAGTCTTGATCAGTGAAGACACTTAAATGAAACCCATGATCTAAAGTAAATCCGTAGGTAAAAGTGAAGGAAGCTTAAAACAGACAATATTTACTTTTGTGAACTTGGGTTTTATCTATACTATCTTTCAATAATGGGCCTATAAGTGGACATCCACATTTAATTAAGTGATTGTGCATTTCGGTTTTTGTATTTGTGATAAAATTTTAAATTCTATCTTGCTTATAAAAAAAAAGTGTGTGGTGTGTTGTGAGGTATGAGTAGTATTTTATATCATTAGATTATGATATGACATAAGGATTTGGATCCTCCCCTTACCTCATCTTTTTCTTGATCTCACCTGATCTTATGACACATAAGCATTGTAATGAATATATATTTAAGATGTGATTGTTTTCCACAACCATTTTATCAACAATCAGCCACATGCTTTAAAAAGATCAGGAAAAAGATGAGGTAAGGAGATGATCCAAATCCTTGATATAAACCTTTGGGTGTGTTTTATATGGCTTTTCAAGTAGAGCTTCTAGAGTTGATCTTTTTGTAGTAGAGCTTCTAAAAAAAAAAACTTTTAGTTGTGTAAATTACAAAAAATGTGTTGACAATATATTTTTAGAAATAGCTTTTGGTTGAGTGAATTACAAAAATGGTGTTAACAATGTATTTATAATGAAGGAGTTATGGTGGAATATCTAAAATTTATAAAAGGCAGTTAAAACAATTCATATGTTTTAAAAAAATTCAAAAAAAGCTTTTGGAAAGAGTGCTTCTCCTTACAATCCAAAAATTTTGTATTTAAACTCCATTTTTTTTTTTATTAATATCAATTTTAACCTAAATTAAAATTACTAAACAAGACAAAAAAAATTATTAAAAAAAAACTCTAAACTAATTAAATTATTAAAAAAAAAAAATCTCTCTCCTAAATCATTAGATTACATATTACGTATTAATCTCTCCCTTCTAAATATGTTATTACCAAACACTCTCTCCTAATTACTCTCTCTCTCTCTCTCTCTCTCTCTCTCTCTCTCTCTCTCTCCATTTTTCGAAACAAAAAGCTTTTACATATTTTGATTTTTTTTTCTGAAAAATATGGTACTTGTTTTTCATTTTTTTCGTTTTAATATATATATACAGTTCTTAGAAATCAAGAATATTTGTAAGTTTTTTTTTTTTTTTTCTTAACTGTTAGTCTTACTTGAGAAAGAATAGAGTTAGAAAATTAGATATATGTATTGGAAAAAATAGAGTTTAATATGGTAATTAAAAATTTATGGGAGGGTGTTTAATATGTAATATTTAATCTAATGATTTAGGAGAGATAATTTTTTAATAATAATTTAATTTAAAAAAGATTACTCCTCGGATTAAATTATTAAATTTAATAATTTTTATTTTAATAATAACTTCAGTTCTTCGAATCCTTGTACCGGTTTCAACCGTATGTTAATAATCTATTAGTTCTTTTTAAAAAAAATAAAAAAAAATTATAGTCTATTAGTTTAAATAATAATTGAGTTTGTAGGTTATGTATTCCAAATAATGAAATATATGCCATAGAGCAACACTTCAAATTTTTGTTTCTAACAAGTTTAATTACTTCTCCAATAAAAAAATTGTAATGTTGATTTTTTATTCCGTTGATTGCAAGAGAATTATTATTATTATTTTTTATTTTTTTTCTTTTACAAACCATTGCAGAAGAAGCTTTGGTGTAAAGAGAACTACATATCCTGTTGTTAATTGTTATATTCAGTAAGTTGAAGTAGGACTTGTTGGGGAAGAAATTGAATGAAATATGTTGAAGATGTTAGACTTTTTTTTTTTTTTTTTTTTTTTTGAAAAGCAACTTTTATTCCAAAGGCCAAGAGGCCAAGCCAAACAAACAACAAGGAAACAAAGGCAACACTCCAACAGCATCAAAGGACCGCGACAGAGGCAGCAAAACACACCAGAACCCCTGTCGTTGAACTTGGACAGAGCAGCCCAAACAAAAGAGCAAAACAACAAAAAACTGACGCCATAAAGTTGAAGATGTTAGACTTGTAAAAGAAAATAAGTAATTAAAGTTGAAAAGGTAAATAAATAAATAATAATAATATGACATTTAGATAATTATTTTTTAATATTAATTGACATTTTTATTTTTGAAAGGGATAAGTTACTTTTAAGTTTTTATATAAAATCAGTTTTTTTTCAAGAATAAAATCTAACCATTTAGAAAAAATAGTACCCAAATTAAAAAAAAAAATCAAATTTTTTTCATAAGTATATTTCTTTCTTTTTTCTTTTTTTTTTTTATCTTTTTTATTATTATTATCCATGCAAAAGATCTTATGTAAGAGGGTTTTTATTTGTGAAGTCTTTCATATATAGAGAACTTTTCATATAAGCACCCCATTATTTTAATACAATGAGCACATTTGATGAAATTGTATGTAATTGAATGTTTTTCGATGAGATTTTTTGTATGTATCCTAAGAAAATTAAAATACACATTTGGTAAAAAATTGGAAATTGTTCGGATTTGAGAACTATTTTTTCTTCTATATCCTTGCGTTAAATGTTTTATCTTCAAAAAAGTCAGAATAAATTAGTTCTTGTACCCGAAAATTATCAATTTTTTTCCATAAATATATTTTAATGTTCTTATTATCCATACAAAAAATCACACAAGATTCAATATATTCAACTAAATTTCATCAAAGGCTCTTATGATGTGCATCGTAAAAAGTTCTCATTGGAATATATATATATATATATCAACTTACCTTTCACCTCTCTCACATCCCAACACACACTTTGTCTCTCACCCACTAACATCCAAGTCCTAATGTACACACTCTCTCTCTCTCAATCAAGTCCATTCTATCAATTAATCCTTTCTTTATTTCTCTCCATCACACATACCAAGACAATTCTCTCTCTGATTAATAATTATCTTCAACCTAACAACTCAATTGCAACATCATTTTGATTAAATTTTAGGTTAATTATTTTGATTGTATAGTATTTCTCTTAATCTATTATTTATATTCAGTTATTTCAATTCAGATATTTTTCTTAGTTTCAATTTATTTTTTCTAATTAATAAGCTAGAATTTTGGGTTTGTTAGTCATAATTTTAAGTTAGTGTTTTGTTTTTTTTTTTAAATTTATTTTCCAACTACAATTTATTATTTCTAGTGTTATATTATAATTTATAAAACTAAGAAAAACTATACTTTTATACTTTGGTAAAAAAAAAAAAAAAAATCAATTATAAAGTGAGAGTGGATCAAGTTTTCCATGTAATATCGGGAACGGGGTTCAAGTTTGTCTTTTTCATCTCAATGGAATAAAAACAATATTTTCTTATTGATAGTTTATATATATTGTTTTCTTATTGATAGTTTATATATATATATATATATATACAGAAATTCTATTATCAGTTCGAACTGACAAAAGTTATATCAGTTCCTTGCATGTGGGCCACTGGATTTAAATACTTTGACTTGGCTGTATGCACTTGTCAGTCAAAGTATTTAAATCCAGTGGCTCACATGTAAGGAACTGATATAACTTTTGTCAGTTCGAACTGATAATAGAAAGACTGTATATATATATATATATATATATATATGGATGAATTCATAAAGAGCCAAAAAAATTATTGGTTTATTGTTTTTAGCCACAAATTATAGTTTATTGTTTTCATCACTTTTGACCACTTTTGGATAAAATTACCCCTAAATTTTACTTCATCTGATATGTAACTTGGTTACATGACATCTGATTCCAAGCTACATGCGAGTTGATTTTTCAAGTTACATGCCAGTTAAGTTTTAAATTATATGACAATTAACTTTCAACTTACATGTTAATGATTTTTGAGTTACATGCTAGTTGATTTCCAAATTTTTGGGTGGGTGAAGTAAAGACAAAATGCAATCTTGTCTGTTCAAGGTGATAAATATAATAAAATATAAATTGATGGCTAAAAGCAATAAACCAATAAATTTTTTGGTTACTTTTTACAATTTCCTATCTCTCTCTCTCTCTTTATATATATATATATATATATATATATATATATATATATATATATATATATATATATATATATATATATATATATACAATCTTTCTATTATCAGTTCGAACTGACAATAAATATATCAGGACGAAGAATGTGAACCACAGATTATGAAGAAGTTTTGACAAATGCATACACTTTGAGTCAAAGTATGTAAATTTAGTGGTCCACAGTCTTCGTCCTGATATATTTATTGTCAGTTCGAACTAATAATAGAAAATCCGTATATATATATATATATATATATATATATATATACACCGTATATAGCCTAACCCTTATTGTTTTAAGAGTAAAGTTGTTGGACCCAAAAAACCAACCCAAACCCATGTGGCAATATCACATGGGATCTTGGAAAGGGTGACGTGAGCCCATATTGTGTGTGATGTTGCCACATGGCATTTGGGTTGGAATTTGGGTTTATTTTTTGGGTCCAATAGCATTACTCTTGTTTTAACCCACCAATTGATATATATATATATAGTCTTTCTATTATCAGTTCGAACTGACAATAAATATATCAGGACGAAGAATGTGGACTACAGATTATGAAGAAGTTTTGACAAGTGCATACACTTTAAGTCAAAGTACGTAAATCTAGTAGTCCACATTCTTCGTCCTGATATATTTATTGTCAGTTCGAACTGATAATAGAAAATCTCCATAATCTGTGGTCCACATTTTTCGTCATGATATATTTAATGTCAATCCACATTCTTCGTCCTGATAATCGAACTGGTATATATATATATATATCAATTGGCATGTAGACTTGTTGGATTAAGTTCACCGGAATTGACAGCTTTAATTTTAAATTCCTTAATTAATGAGAGAGTGATTATAAACTTTCAAAGAATTTTATTTATTTATTTATTTTATTTTATTTTATTTTTGAAGGGAAGGAAAGTTTCTTAGCTTTAAGTCTGTATTATTATTATTATTATTTTAATAGAACAAATATTACATGTGCTATAGGTATAGTATAGCATCACGGGTGGAGTAAATATATGGGTTCAAGTGGTCCGGTTATTATTAATAAAGTGGTCCAGTTATTGGATTTGGATTATTTACTGATCTGATTTGATCTTTTTCCTTACTTTTTTAAAACATATGATTAGTTATTAATAAAATGGGTATTGAAACCAATCACATATTAACAACACATTCATTTTTTTATTTTTATTTTTTATTGAAACTGCAGATTTATTACAATGTTTATGTGTCATAAGATTATATGAAGTCAGGAAAAAGATCAGATCAGTAGAGGATCCAAATTCTCAATTATTACTATAGATATACAACACGTTTTATTAATGAATGATTTGAATTTTCAATATCTTTTTGTGTAACTGTGTAAGGTCCAATTATTATTAATGGAGATGGTCCAAAAAAAAACCCAATAAAGTTGACAAACACGTCAGCAACTTGAATTTTTCAATGTTGTTGCCAGCTTCGTCTGGACTCTGGAAATTGTTATATCACGGATTGCTCAGGATAATGAATCACGTCGTCTGTTCTTCACATATTTTATCAGCTAAGGACAATACATTGATGATGAAGTGAATTGGTGGCTTATATTAATCGATTTTGAAGTTGCTTTGAATGAGAATCTTATCACCATGTGGTCCAGTTATTATTAATAAAGTTGATATACATATCAACACGTTTTAATAACATCAGCTTCGTTTTGAATGGATAAGAACGTAAATAGAAATATTCTTTAACAAATGACTTATGAGAATAAAATTAATATCATTGAAAATAAATCAAAATACTCAATAACCTTGATTATGATCTGTTAAACACAAATGTAATCTTAAGCATAATATTTTACTAAATAAAAATTACACAATTATAGTATTTTAAAAGTTTGAGAATTGCAACTGCTTTGATTATCTCAAGCAATCTCGCTTCCTTGTTGGCTGCAGATGCGGATTGGGTTCATCTTAGAGGACATTGCTTCTTCCTTCTCTCTAACCTGTTTTGTTGGTGTTGAGTTTGTGAAGCCTGAAATTGGTTAAAAAAGAAGGGGAACAATTTTATGAGATAGACCGGAGTGAGTGAGAAAACTAGTGAAATGAGAGAGAAAAGCGAAGATGAGATGAAAAATTCAAGATGTTGAAGAAAGAGAGAATAAGAAAAACAATGTACCACTGTTTCACCTCCTGAGTCATACTTTGACTGGGAAAATTTTATTTATTTTATTAGAACCTTTAATCATTTTGCCCGCCCAACTGCCCAAGCCCTAGTTATGGTCCGTCTCAACATGTGATATGGGACTAATACTGTCTTAATATGACTAAGGGTCTCTTATCTTAATGGTTAGAGACTTCAAAATGAAGTTCTATGCACATCAAGGTTCAAATTTGGTATTGTAAATATAATCTCACATTTGCTCATTAAAATTGCAAAGTGTGGAAAGACTTGTTCCTTTTTTTTTTTGTTTTTTTTTTTTTTTTACGGCAAGAGTTAGTAAAGAGACCAAATAAGGCCAAGGTACAATGGCCACACCACACAACAAAGATAAAGGCCAGCAAAGGCACAAAAACACCCATCAAAACCTACAGAAATAGCGCCCAAGAGGCCAAACCACAAAAGCCACACCCAAAGCACAACAAGATAATAGAAAAGTGTTAATAACGTTTTGAAACATGTTACCTAAAGTGGAAATTACATTCTGAGACATGTTTGTATAACCCAATCTTGCTAGATCCTGGCAGACCCCTGATCCATAATGGTGTCAATTTTTTTTTAAAAAAAGTGTTAATACACTCTAATGTAGCTAGTATAGTACACGATTGTCACCCATGCTTGTATCAATCTTATGTGCGATGGACGATATTACATTTATTTTTTAAAAAATTTGAGAGAGTGATTAATTTTATTTTATTTTAACCCAATCTAGCTAGATCCCGGTAAATTCTTGATCCATAATGGTGTCAGTTTTAAAAAAGTGTTAATACACTCTAATGTAGCTAGTATAGTACACGATTGTCACCCATACTTGCTTGTATCAATCTTATGGGCGATGGACAATATTACATTTGTTTTTTAAAAAATTGAGAGTGATTACAATCAGTACAAGATTTTTTTTTTCTTTTTTTACTTATCCTGGAGAAGAAACATTTGGTATTTGTACATCAATGTTTAAAACGTGTATATATAAAATCACGTTTGGTACTTTGGTGTAAGGTTCACTAATTAATAATGGAGATATACACTAACTAGTTGTCAGTTTCGTCTGAACCTCTTGAAAATAATAGGGGTTAATGAGTCACATCTGATATACACTAATTTTTCTGTTTTTTTTTTTTAAATAGAAGACTGTCTTCACAATGATTGAGCGGTTGAAGATAAATTTTTTTTTTAAGAAGTTTATTTTTGATTTTTTTCTAATGAATTTTTTTATGAAAAAAAAAAGATTAGTGTTTTTTTTTTTTTTTTTTTTTTTACATAATCAATTAATTGAAGCAGTTTGCAGGGGCACGTCCTATATACCATAACAATCAATTAATTGATTTAATTCCCAAATCTATTTTTGTAGTTTTTTAAATTAAAACACCTAAAAGCTAAAAAATTATAGACACATTTTTCATGTGGTGGATGTTAAATGAATTTAAGTATACACAAAATGTACAACCTCAAGGTCCTATAAATTCAACCTCTTGTGCATTCGTTTTCCACACACATCAATTGCAAATAGTAATAACAATGAAGACTGCTTCCTCCCTAGCATTCTCCTTCCTTTTCTTAGCCTTCATCACAAAGCCATTGTTGGTGGCTTCCGAGCAGCCGTTGGTTGACATCAATGGCGATAAGGTAATGTTAAATTTTTTATACTTTGTTGTATTTTTACGTGTTGCGGTGTATATATTGTTGAATAACCTTACAGCCCAAAAGACTAGCATTTCTATACCGTATATTTTCTTATTATATATTTTTAATGGTTTAATCTCATTTTCTTTTGGATTTATCACATGTGGGTTTCTCTAACAGGTTAGAACAGGCACTACTTATCGAATCGTTTCTGCAATCCGAGGAGGTGGTGGTGGCGGGCTTACTCTAGCTGATGGTAGAAACGGGCTCTGTCCTCTCGACGTAGTCCAATTAGGCTCTGATTTGATGTGGGGTCTACCATTTCTGTTTTCACCGGTTAACAACACCGTTGAAGAAGAAAATGATGTGCCCGAATCAACTGATTTGAACATCATATTTGCCACACCACAAATCATGATCTGTGGCGAACCAAAAGTGTGGAAAGTTGATAATTATGATCAATCAACAGGACAATGGTTTATAACGACTAATGGAGCAGTAGGAAACCCTGGAGCTCAGACATTGGAAAGTTGGTTCAAGTTTGAGAAGGTTAATGGTAACACATACAAGATCAAGTACTGTCCTTCAGTGTGCGAGACTTGTGTGAGTTTATGCAGCGATGTTGGGATTTACTTCGGCAACGGAGGGAGACGTCTTGCTTTGAGTAAGACTAGTCCATTCCTAGTTAATATTTATAAAGCTGAAGATGCATCAAATGGAAAGATTGTCAGTGTGATATAGGCATTGATAATCTTAATGATTTATCATCACCGAGTTCCTTGTATTACTAGAAATAAAAGCAAAGTAGCTTGCCATATTTCCTTGTATTGTAAACTATTTGTGTATTTGAATAATGGACCCGGTAATTAAAGTTAATTTGCTTCCACTGTTTAAAAAAAATACATACAAATTAAATCACATGATGCCCTTTTTTTTTTTTTTTTTTTTTTTTTTTTGCAAGTTTAATTGCAGTTGAATCACAAAAGCTAAATTGCCGAAAAGAGCATTTCATATTGATATTCTTTCTCATGGCTTAGTTCCGATGATACACCTGTCCAACATACTTGATCATTTGTTTATTTTTGTAACTGCTAAATATATTTCTATCAACGATTTATAAAAATTATATATATGATTTAATCATGGTGATGAAAATAGTTTTGATTTGCAAGAAAGAAAATATTAGGGTTTGTGATGGAGTGGATTTTAATTTTTATATGGGTGCAAAGAGAATTTATTATTTATTTATATAATTATGTTTTTATGTAATTTAGTTTATGTGTATTTTAGTAATTTTTTTTTTTTGTTAAACAGTTGGTGTTGGGAGAAAATTTTTGGGTGTCAATAAACCCACTCTGTTATATATTACATAGCCAATACATTTAAAAGTTTTTTTTTTTTCCCATATATACATACAATTTACGGTGCGATGACTCAAACTTGGATGACTCAAACTTGGATCGACATTGTGTGGTGGTATGCTATATCTAAAATGATACTAATTGGTAGGATACATTGGTTTTTCTTTTTGTTGAAAATAGCAATATAATATAGGGGAAATTGCATTTTAGTCCCTATAGTTTGCCTTATTCTGGGTTTAGTCCACGTTATTTTTTTTTGTAACTTTTAGTCCTTCTGTGACAGAATCCGTCAAAAGACAGATTTTGCCATGTCAGTCGGACTAAAAGACCATAATACCCCTGAAGGTTGTTGATAATAATGAAAAGACCGTTTTACCCTTCATTAAAAATTAAAAAACTAAAAATTAAAAAATAGATTTTATAATAATATATATATTGAAACAAATAATAGCACGGTGTGTATAAAGCTATCTAGAGGGGGGGTGAATAGATTTTACGCTTTTTACCCAATTTTTCGTGTTAGTCAAAATTACGAAAATGCCCTCAAGATAATATAACCAAGCAATTGTAATATGGTGCGGAAATTAAAACAACACTTGGTTTTTACGTGGAAACCCTCACGGGAAAAACCACGGGCTATGTAAGTAAGCCACACTCGAACCTCGAATCCACTAAATGTGCAAATGATTACAACCTAATCCCGGAAGTAATCACACACCTACCTAATCCCGGTATGAGTGAACCTAGTCCAATTTGCTTGCGTTCTAAGCAACCTAATCCCGGATGCTACACACAAGACTTACTTTCTCTATGAAGAGAATACAACCCTAAGTGAATATATGTAAATATCCAAAATGCAACATAGAGCAAGGGAAACCCTATATGCTTATCTAAGATGATTAATATGCAATTAAGAACAATCCTAGATATCAAAACTAAATGACATGTCAATTAGTTTAGCTAATCAATATTAAGCACAAAACCTAATATGCAAGCACAATATAAAATCTCAAACATACATCATACTCATCTCAATATTGTATCTAAAGCATACAAAATAACAAACAAGTAATTAATTGAGATTGCTAGATAAGAGAAACACAAAACATGTAAGATATTAGTGAAAAGCTTACCAAGCAAAGTATGATGAAGATTCCATGCTAGATGACATCTAGATGATCTAAGATGATGCTAGATGATGATTGATGATCATGAAAAAGTGTTTGAGAATCAAGAATGGAGTTCTTGGAATTTTTCTTCTCTTTGAAAAATATCCTAAGTATGAATTCTGAATATGAACTCTCTTAATTGACCTAAAGTCAAAATGGCATATATATAGGGGGCCAAATCAAAGTGTGATCGTTTAAGTAAGTTTCAAAGAAACGCGTCAATCGGCGGTTTCAATCGGCGGCCAGACCGCCGTTTATGACCGCCGAATTGAGCTCGTGAAGAACAGAGCATAAACGGCGGTTCATTCGGCGGTTTCGTGACCGCCGATTCCAACCGCCGAAACAGAACAGAGAGATCAAAATCAACCAGGTATGAACGGCGGTTTCGAACGGCGGTTTCATGCCCTCCGTTGCAACCGCCGAATTAGACTGAGAGATAAATCAATCAGGTCTTGAATCGGCGGTTTCGAACGGCGGTCGTGACCGCCGATCTTAACCGCAGAAAAGCTTCAGACCAATCTGGACTGAAACGGCGGTTTAAGTCGGCGGCCAGGCCGCCGATCATAACCGCCGATCACCTAGATAGGTGAAAACCAAGGAGAAGCCAAGGGCATTCTCCATAGGCGGTCCTCGCGCTGAACCAAGCACATTCTCGTGCATGCGCGGACGTTTCCGAAAGTTATCGGGAAACGAATTACACAACAACAAGACACAAATACACACAACAAAATATAATAAATAAGTGCAAGTGTGAATTGCGACAAACAAAGAGAATGCACACAAATGCAATGAATGTTTAGTGTGTGTGTGCAACTAATCTCTTCAAAGAAAAGTAAGCACATAGAAATTTACCTTCGGTGCTTATCAACACGAGGTCTTCAAAGGGCTTCGAACAAGAAGACCGATACCTAGGCTACCCTTACAAAGAACCCCCACATATGGTTTGATCACGAAATAAGCCAATTAAAAACAACGGGAATCCTTACAATCTCCCCCTTTGGCTATTTCGTGACAAAACCATCACTCACAATGATTCCTCACAAAAAAATAGAAACTACGGGACTATAATGATATTCTACATTACAAAGAGATAAGCTAATGCAACTTGAAGTCTTCAATCCTCTTGTAGAATAATCAATCCCTGAAAAGAGTTTCTAACATTTCTAATACAAGAAAAGTGTGAGATTAATCATGTGAGAACAATACCAAGCATTTGCATTTTTAGAATTTAGGCACAACATTACCAAATGTATGCAATGTATGATAAATGCAATGCTCCCCCTCAACGGGTTACTCCCCCTCAATGTATGTTCTCCCCAAAGTGTACAATAGCTTCTATATTTTGCACCTCCCCTTACCATATCCTACTCCCCCTTTTTGTCATGATATAGGCAAAGGAGTAGTCCCCAACCGGGTCACTCATAGCAACGAGAGATAGAAGCATGCAAGATTTGCATATACATATAAGTCACTTTATGCACTTCAATCAAGTTGAGAGAAACAAGGAGATTTATTTTGAGAAAATGTGTGAATCCAACATGCTTTGCATACAAGACATATAGCATTCAAGTCCAAAATACAATGGTATTTGGCAAAGCAAATGACAAAGGCTTCTAATAAGAATTCAAACCAATTTCACCAATGTCATGGGAAAAGCAAGGATATAGAGATTATTGATTTCAATTTAAGAGCAACTATATCCAACTTTATAAGCGAAACATGGCATGAGCGACTTTGCACCCTATTTGATTTTTCCGGATAAAATTATCCGTATGATAGTAACCATGTTCAACTAATAAAGAAAGAGAGACATTTGGAATGTAAATTCCTTTGAATGGATACTAGATCCTTTATTCATTTTGAGTCTCATAAGTTTTCACACAAGTTTTGCATTTTTAAGAATATGCAATCATCAATTCATGCTTTTCATGAGAGCATGTTATATGAATTTCATGCTTTTTCATTTGACATTAGCATGTTATTAAAGAATCATCATGTCATGGAGATAATCATAGGTCATTCAAATCATACTTCCAATGTAAATCTCCTAGTCCAAAAATGCATGTTTGAACATAAATATGACATGGATTGTAGACAAGCAAGGTTCACACTTATGGAATTTTAAAACATATATACATATGTACAACCAAGCTTACTCAAGCAATTAAAAGAAGAGGCATAAGATATTTCAAATTTTTTGCAAGATACAAGAATGCAAAATAGCTCTCTTTGCTTGAGTTCCCCATATGGGGTCAATCATAAAACATCACTCCACAAGACATACCCCAATAGATCTACTAAGAGTTTTAAATCGAGTAGCATCTAAGGGTTTAGTAAATAGGTCCGCAAGTTGATCATTAGTACCTACATGTTCAAGTACTATGCATTTATTTTCAACAAGCTCTCTAATGAAGTGATGGCGGATGTCAATATGCTTAGTTCTAGAATGTTGCACCGGATTCTTGGAAATATTAATGGCACTCATGTTATCACAAAAGAGAGTGAGAGTACCTTGGTTAAATCCGTAATCCACTAGCATTTGCTTCATCCACATAAGTTGAGTGCATCCACTCCCCGCGGCTATGTACTCGGCTTCCGCCGTGGACAAGGAAATCGAGTTTTGCTTCTTGCAAAACCAAGACACCAAGTTGTTGCCTAGAAAGAAGCAACTGCCCGATGTGCTCTTCCTATCATCACAATTTCCTGCCCAATCCGCATCACTATATCCTACAAGACTAGGATTAGTGTCAAAAGAGTACCAAATCCTATAGTTGGAAGTCCCATTCACAAAGCGAATGACTCTCTTAACCGAAAAGAGATGGGACTCCTTGGGATCGGATTGGTACCTAGCACAAACTCCTACACTAAATGATATATCGGGCCTACTTGCGGTCAAATAGAGCAAGCTCCCTATCATGCCACGATATAAGGTTTGGTCCACACTTTTACCGCTAGCATCCTTGCTTAGCTTCAAAGTGGTGCTCATAGGAGTGTCACAATGTTTGGCTTTTTCAAGACCAAACTTCTTCACAAGGTTTTTGGCATATTTGGCTTGGGTTATGAAGATCCCATTATCAAGTTGCCTAATTTGCAAACCTAGGAAGTAATTAAGCTCACCAACAAGACTCATCTCAAATTCATGAGACATAACATCAACAAATTGTTGGACCTTGGTGTTATTGGTGGAGCCAAACACTATGTCATCGACATATATTTGAGCTATGAAAAGCTCATCATTGTCTCTCTTGATGAATAGTGTCTTGTCAACACTACCTCTTGTGTAGTTATTGTCAACAAGAAATTGAGTGAGGCGCTCATACCAAGCCCTCGGTGCTTGTTTCAACCCATATAGTGCCTTCTTGAGGCGATAGACATGGTTGGGGTGGTGAGCATCCACAAACCCCTTGGGTTGTTCAACAAACACTTCCTCTTGCAAGAAGCCATTGAGGAAGGCACTCTTGACATCCATTTGGTGCAATTTGAACTTGTGCACACAAGAAATGGACAAGAGAAGCCTAATAGACTCTAGACGGGCAACGGGAGCAAATGTCTCCTCAAAGTCGATACCCTCAATTTGAGAGTACCCTTGTGCTACAAGTCTAGCCTTGTTCCGCACTATGTTGCCATCCTCATCGGATTTGTTCCTAAATATCCATTTAGTGCCTATGACATTAGTGGTCTTAGGCCTAGGAACTAGAGTCCAAACCTCATTCCTTTCGAATTGGTTTAGCTCTTCTTGCATGGCAAGAACCCAAAATTCATCATGTAAGGCTTCTTCAACCTTTTTGGGTTCAATTTGAGAGGTGTAGCAAGTATAGCTAATAAGATTAGCAAGTTGACGTCTAGTCCTAACACCCTCATTTACATCTCCAATAACATCCTCTTTGTTATGGAGTCTTCTAACCCATGGAGCGGGTTCATTAGAGTCCAAGTTAGGAACTCTAGTAATGGGTTGTGTGACTTCATTAGATGTCCCAACATTGGGAGTCACCACAACCCTCTCCAAAGGAGTGTCATCCTCTAGAACATCCTCCTCCTCATGGTCATTAGACATGAGCCTAGTATCATCAATGACCACATTTGATGATTCCATAACGGTTCGAGTCTTCAAGTTGAAAACTCTATAGGCTTTATTATTCAAGGCGTAGCCAATAAAGATACCCTCATCACTCTTAGCATCAAACTTGCCAAGTTGATCACGGTCATTTAAAATGTAGCATTTGCTTCCAAATGTGTGGAAGTAGCTAACATTTGGCTTCCTACCCTTCCATAGCTCATAGGAGGTATTTCTAGAACCGGGCCTTAGGAACACACGATTTCCTATATAGCAAGCCGTATTGATGGCTTCGGCCCATAGGTTCCTAGGGACATTGTTGCTAAGCAACATCACTCGGGCCATCTCTTGGAGGACCCTATTTTTCCTCTCAACAACTCCATTTTGTTGAGGTGTCCTAGGAGCCGAAAACTCATGGGAGATGCCTAAGCTATCACAAAAGCTTTCAAAAGAGGCATTCTCAAACTCTCTCCCATGGTCACTTCTAATCCGTTTAATGCTTCTAATGTTAGATTTCATTTCATTTTGTAATTTAGTACAAAGCATTTTAAATTTATCAAAAGTTTCGGATTTTTCTCTAAGAAAGTATGTCCATGTAAATCTAGAGAAATCATCAACACATACAAAAATGTATCTCTTTCCACCCAAACTTTCGGTTTGCATGGGACCCATGAGGTCCATGTGGAGAAGCTCAAGAGGCTCCTTGGTGGTGAGATACTTACCCTTTTTGTGCATGCTTTTAGTTTGCTTTCCTTGTTGGCAAGGTCCACAAACACCATTGGCTTTCTTCCCAAGCTTAGGAAGGCCACGCACACACTCGAACTTTCCAAGGGTCCGTAGATCCCTAAAGTTCATGTGGCCAAGTCTTTCATGCCACAACTCAATTTGCTCATCCATGGACACATTGTTTGAGACTATTCTAGCTTCAAGACAATAGCAATTGTCGCTAGATCTCATACCTTTCAATAAGGTTTGTCCATCGGGCTTTAGGATCGAGCAATCATCTTTACAAAACAAGACGGAATATCCTTCATCACTTAGATGTGAAATGCTTATTAAATTGGCTTTCAAGCCATCAACAAATAAAGCATCGGATAAGGAGGGTAATCCGGGAACGGAAATGGTTCCTTTCCCTACAACTTTCTTTTTGGATCCATCACCAAAAGTGACATATCCACCTTCCTCCATAACAAGAGTCTCGAAGAAACTCTTGTTTCCCGTCATGTGCCTAGAGCACCCACTATCTAGATACCAAAAATTAGAAGAATTTGCCTTCAATGCTATTTGAGCAACATGGCAAACAATGTCATTCTTTCTAATCCACCTAGAAACAATCTTAGCTTTCTTAGTGGTTTTTGGTATATAAGCTCTAGATGTCCTAGGATCATGCATAATAGTATTATCATTCCTAGGAACATGCATCATGGCTCTTTTCTTTTTCTTCTCTATCATGCTTCTAGTTTTGTACATTTTTATATATCGAAAGCAATGTGGTCTAATATGACCATCAAATCCACAAAAATGACATATAGGAGTGAAATAAGGAATCATACCTTGTCCTTGTCTTTGTGGATGAAAGGGTTCAATCCTTCTTCGTTGTTGAACCGGTCTTGGTTGCTTCCTAGCTTGAGGTTGCATGATAGGTCTCTTTCCTTTGTGAGCCATTTGAGGAGGAATGTTGGCTTGAGAGACCCTAGGGGGTTGAGCTTGAGGTTTCCTTCTTGGACCCATCTTCACCTGTGCATTAGAGCATTGTCCTACTTCTAATTTCTTTCTAGGAGCTTGCACAAATGAAGTTTCTTCTTTCTTCAAGCTCTTGACAAACACGGTCTTGTTAGAGGTAGAGATCTTCTTGTCATCTTCATACCCAAGACCCCTCTTGTCACATGGACTCTTTCCAACACCAAGCATATGGTCAAGCTTCTTGGTGCTAGAATCCATCCTAGTCATAGAATTTCTAACTTCTTCAAGCTCACTCTTTAGACTTTCTTCATTCCTCCTAGATAAAGCTAACTCCTCTCTTAGCTTATCTTCTATCTTCTTGAATTTTTCCACTTGTTCACCTAAGTGGTCATTATGAGATGCAAGATCAAGATTTTCTTCTCTCAACATCTTGATCTTTCTTGTGCTCTTGATTGCTAAATCATTAAACTCGGCATGGCATTTAGCAAGCACCTTTTTCTCCACAAAACTACTTATGGAGTTAGATGAGGAATCACTTTCTTCTTCACTTGAGTCATTTTCCTCTTGACTCATTTCCTCTTTCTCACTACCACTTTTGCTCTTATGTGAGGAGGCAAAAGCTAGGAGGTTAGCCATGAGCTCTTCTTCACTTGAAGACTCATCTTCCTCATTGGAGTCATCACTACTCCCACTCCAAGTGGCGGCCATCACTTTGCTCTTCTTCTTTTCATTGTGATTAGCACATTCGGGGGCAAAGTGACCAATCCCACCACATTCAAAGCATCGGACCCCTTTCCTTTCGGTCCTCTCTTGTCTAGGCTCAAACTTCTTGAGGGAACTCTTTTTCTTCAAATCTTGTCCTCTTGACCCAAATCCCTTCTTCTTCTTGAACCCCATAACCTTGTTGAACCTTTTCACAAATAAGGCAAGGTCTTCATCCGATTCATGCTTTGCCTCCTTTGCATCCTTAGATGCTTTCAAAGCTATTCCTTTAGACTTCTTAGGAGGAGTAGTGGTGCTAGGAGCCTTCCTAGACTCATATGCAAGGAGACGCCCAATCACCTCACTTGGCTTCATATCCATGTAGCCACTATTTTCTTCTATGGCCGTCACCTTGGATTCAAACCTATCGGGGAGAGATCTCATAATTTTTTGCTTGACTCTCCTATCCGAATACGGGTCTCCGAGTTGATGGCTTTGATTTACAATATCCATCAATTTGATTTCGAAGTCATTGAAGCATTCATCCTCTCCCATCCTAAGTAGCTCAAACTGAGTTTGGAGGACTTGAAGCTTGGACTCCTTCACCACCTCGGTTCCCTCATGTGCAACTAGAAGGATGTCCCATGCCACTTTGGCAATCTGAGTATTCTGAATAAGCTTGTACTGATTCTCATCCATAGCACACATAATGGCATGCATAGCCTTCCTATTCCACTTAGAAGCCTCAAACTCTTGCGCGTTCCATTGCGCCTTAGGCTTCAAAACATCTTGTCCTCCACCATCGGGAGTCATCATAGGGAGATCATATCCGTCTTCCACCGCCATCCATGCACGGTCATGAATTTGGCATATGTAGGATTCCATCTTCCCTTTCCATTGGGAATAGTTCAATCCGGTAAGAAGTGGAGGCCTTGTGCTAGAAGCTCCTTCGTGGCCACCACCATTTCCACCGTTTCCACTCATAGTGTTTATGAATGAATGAAATGAATGCAAATGTATGAATAATCAAAATCACACAAAATGCAAAACACACCAAAATAAGCAAGGATCACCTATGTATGTCTAGGAACCCGCTCTGATACCAATTGAAACAAATAATAGCACGGTGTGTATAAAGCTATCTAGAGGGGGGGTGAATAGATTTTACGCTTTTTACCCAATTTTTCGTGTTAGTCAAAATTACGAAAATGCCCTCAAGATAATATAACCAAGCAATTGTAATATGGTGCGGAAATTAAAACAACACTTGGTTTTTACGTGGAAACCCTCACGGGAAAAACCACGGGCTATGTAAGTAAGCCACACTCGAACCTCGAATCCACTAAATGTGCAAACGATTACAACCTAATCCCGGAAGTAATCACACACCTACCTAATCCCGGTATGAGTGAACCTAGTCCAATTTGCTTGCGTTCTAAGCAACCTAATCCCGGATGCTACACACAAGACTTACTTTCTCTATGAAGAGAATACAACCCTAAGTGAATATATGTAAATATCCAAAATGCAACATAGAGCAAGGGAAACCCTATATGCTTATCTAAGATGATTAATATGCAATTAAGAACAATCCTAGATATCAAAACTAAATGACATGTCAATTAGTTTAGCTAATCAATATTAAGCACAAAACCTAATATGCAAGCACAATATAAAATCTCAAACATACATCATACTCATCTCAATATTGTATCTAAAGCATACAAAATAACAAACAAGTAATTAATTGAGATTGCTAGATAAGAGAAACACAAAACATGTAAGATATTAGTGAAAAGCTTACCAAGCAAAGTATGATGAAGATTCCATGCTAGATGACATCTAGATGATCTAAGATGATGCTAGATGATGATTGATGATCATGAAAAAGTGTTTGAGAATCAAGAATGGAGTTCTTGGAATTTTTCTTCTCTTTGAAAAATATCCTAAGTATGAATTCTGAATATGAACTCTCTTAATTGACCTAAAGTCAAAATGGCATATATATAGGGGGCCAAATCAAAGTGTGGTCGTTTAAGTAAGTTTCAAAGAAACGCGCCAATCGGCGGTTTCAATCGGCGGCCAAACCGCCGTTCATGACCGCCGAATTGAGCTCGTGAAGAACAGAGCATAAACGGCGGTTCATTCGGCGGTTTCGTGACCGCCGATTCCAACCGCCGAAACAGAACAGAGAGATCAAAATCAACCAGGTATGAACGGCGGTTTCGAACGGCGGTTTCATGCCCGCCGTTGCAACCGCCGAATTAGATTGAGAGATAAATCAATCAGGTCTTGAATCGGCGGTTTCGAACGGCGGTCGTGACCGCCGATCTTAACCGCAGAAAAGCTTCAGACCAATCTGGACTGAAACGGCGGTTTAAGTCGGCGGCCAGGCCGCCGATCATAACCGCCGATCACCTAGATAGGTGAAAACCAAGGAGAAGCCAAGGGCATTCTCCATAGGCGGTCCTCGCGCTAAACCAAGCACATTCTCGTGCATGCGCGGACGTTTCCGAAAGTTATCGGGAAACGAATTACACAACAACAAGACACAAATACACACAACAAAATATAATAAATAAGTGCAAGTGTGAATTGCGACAAACGAAGAGAATGCACACAAATGCAATGAATGTTTAGTGTGTGTGTGCAACTAATCTCTTCAAAGAAAAGTAAGCACATAGAAATTTACCTTCGATGCTTATCAACACGAGGTCTTCAAAGGGCTTCGAACAAGAAGACCGATACCTAGGCTACCCTTACAAAGAACCCCCACATATGGTTTGATCACGAAATAAGCCAATTAAAAACAACGGGAATCCTTACATATATAACAGATTTATAAAAAATAAAAATAAAACAAATATAAAATAAATAATATTTTATCATCAGGTTTCATCTCCATATTTCATCATCATCATCAATATATATATATAACAGATTTAAAAAAAAAAAAAACAAAACAAATGTAAAATAAATAATATTTTATCATCAGGTTTCATCTCCATATTTCATCATCATCATCATCATCATCTCATCTCCAGATTTCAACCTGAATCACCATCAACACCCATCATATGTTCATCACCATCAACAACTCAACACCCACACCATCATCTGCAACTTAACACCCACACCATCATCTGCAACTCAACTCAACTCAACTCAACTCATCATCAGATTTCAACTCGAATCACCATCAACACCCATCATATGTTCATCACCATCAACAACTCAACACCCACACCATCATCTACAACTCAACTCAACTCACCATCAGATTTCAACTCGAATCACCATCAACAACTCAACACCCACACCATCATCTACAGAAATCATCACCCACGCTACCACCACCCCATCAACCTATCATAAATCAAATCCTCACCATGAGCCACCCAAACCTAACCTTTAGCCGTCGAACAGATCGGCAACGCTGGAGATGGAAGATTGCGACAAGGACTCGGCGCCGAACAGATCTCCTCCATAAACCCTTTTGCCTCTCATGGGTACCTCTTTTTTGGCTTCTCCGCTGTCGTCGCAGACCAAAGCGACACGATTTCGGGGTTTGATTATAGTGTTTCTGTGTTGGATTTCGGGGTTTCTAGGTTCGTTTTTGTTGCTAAGGGTTTTTGGGTTAGTTTTGACGGCAGAAGGCTGCTGGGTTCGTCGACGGCGGTGGCTGCTGCGGCGGCGTCTGGGGGGTTCGTCGGCGGCGGCGGTTGATAGGTCGGCGATGAGGATTTCTGGTTTCATTTTGGTGGTGGTTGAGGACTTTTGAGCTTTAGTTATTTTTTGGTGGTTGTGGGATGATGAGGATGATGATGGTGATGGTGATGGTAATGGTGTTGAGGAGAGAGAAATGGTGTTTGAGGGAGTGAGAGAGATGAGAGAAACGGTGGAGAAGATGATGATTTTTGTAAAAAAAATAATTTTTGTTTTGTTTATAATTTCAGTGGAGAAGATGATGAGATTATGTTTATTTATTAAAATATAAATTTTGATTTTAATTTCTGTTATTTTAAAATTAAATATTTGGTAAAATTAAATTTTGAATGTTAAATGACGTGGCATGATCTCATCCACTCATTTGTTTTTTTATTTAATATATTATTAATTATATTTATCAAATTACCATTATAACCTTTAGCCCTAATTACCCTTTCTGTCCCCATTGATGAATTTACCTATTTACCCCCGTTGACCCTCGTTGACCCTCGTTGACTTGACGGAACCCTAACAGAATTGGACGGACGGTAGGGACTGGAATTCATATTGTCAGAATACAGATAGACTGAAAGTTACAATACAAAAAAACCGTGGACTAAACCCAGATTAAGGCAAACTACAGGGACTAAAATACAATTTTCCCTATAATATAATTCGGTGGTTCCATTGTTCAATTTATTTACGGATGTTTGAAAAAAAAAAGTTGTTTTTGTGTTTAATACTTGAATATGTGGGCCTTTAAAAAAATTGACTGTGGGCTTTTGTTTGAAAAATATATATATATATATGGGCCTTAAAAACGAAAGTAGGTTTTTAAGTCCCGTCCTTTTTTTTTTTTTTTTTTTCACTTTGTTTATAGAAAAAAAGCCTTTCTAAAATTGTATGTACACCCTAAATTTATATATTTTCAACAAAAAATTTCAGAGGCCTTTTATTTTTAGGGCCCTAGGTGGTTGCCTAATTGGGTAACCCCAAGGGTCGGCCCTGATATCATCTATTGGAATAAAATTGTTAATGTTCCCCCAATCTCGTGTTGTATTCTTTTGAATCGAATAAAACTTAATAATTTATTTAGATAGTTAATTTACATCTCTCTCTCTCTCTCTCTCTCTCTCTCTCTCCATGTTTGACTTGAGCATCGAAGTGGGTGCCAGTGAGACGTGGGGCACTACTCTATCCGATTTCACTTTGTTTATAGAAAAAAGCATCTACAAAGCTTCCGGGCTTTTGAGGGGAAACGGTATACTATTGTTAGGGGCGGAGCCAGGATTTTGGCTTTGGAGGGGCCAAGATAGAAACTAATATTAAAGGTCATCCAAGAAAAATATAGTAATATACCAAAATGTAATACCGTTTAGTCTTTGAGGTAATGATACAAAATAATAATAATATTTGAAAGTATACAAACGTAGTTAAATTGCTTAAGGCATACCTAGAAGAGGGGGGGGGGGGTGGGGGGTGGGGTGGGGTGAATAGGTTTTTACGTCTTTTTCAATCCCTTGAACAAACTTTCGTTTGTCCCTCAAGGTTGCCTTACATACAACAAATATACTAAGAAAAAACAACATACATAGACAATATGAATAGGTAATCATATAAGCATGGTCTACATACATCATCAAGTTGTATGAGGTAAACAAACAAATAAGTATAACAACAAAGAATACTTGTATTTCACTATATGTTCAATGAGTTACAAGAGTGATCAAATATCACTATACACAAATACAATATACAAAAGAATCATAGAAATAAAATTGATCAATAAAATGAATTCACTAATCACACTATACAAAGTCTTGCTTCACAATACATCAAGTGAATATTATGAAACAAGATAATAAAAATATACAAGTAAAATATAAGAGATAGAGATAGGAAGAATTAACACAAGAGATTTTTTTAACGTGGTAAAACCTCCAAGGAGGAAACATCCACGGGTTGAACTACAACCATTGGGTACTATATTATTGGAAAGTAAACATAGAACATTCACAAAGTGACCAATCTTTAGCTCACCCAACCTAGTGAAGTCTAAGCCTACCCAACCCTATTGGAAAATGTGAAATCCCTCAATGATGCGAAACCACCATATATTGGACACCACACAAAACCAACATCGATGGTAGATTAGAAATTCCTCAAGAGTGCATACACCTCCCTTGTACCCCGCTCTATCGGAGTCTATGTCTAACCATACGCCTAGGCCTACCAATGCAATAGCCAACTCCCTATCCAAGGCACTCTTGCCTCTAAGGAGCCTCCTATGCATGACTATCCGAGTCCTCCCGACTCTAGCCATGACTTCTTGCTTACCTATCCGAGTCATCCTGACTCTAGGCAAGTCTTTTTGCTTGGCTATCCGAGTCACCCCGACTCTAACCAAGACTTCATGCCTTTTACAAGGACTTCCTAGTGTGATCATGTGAATGCAAATGATGCAAACAATCAAATCAACATAGAACATGTGATCAATACATTCTATGGTACAAATAGACCTAAACATGTGATAACACATTCAATAAAAGTCTAGATGCAAAATACGAGAATAAAACCTAAGCATGTGAAACACCAAATACGTAAGCTCAAAGTCTCATTCACATATACAACACTTGAATCAAAATATATTCATGAAGTACAAGTTCAAGATGCAATCAACATACATGTAAGGATTCCCATTATTGATTGGCTTATTTCGTGGTCAAACCACATGTTGGGGTTTGGTTGTAAGGGTAGTCTAGGTGTTTGTTGAAGATCAAGACCCTTTCCAAGACCTCAAGAGGACAAGCACCAAAGGTATATATCTAGTGCTTACATTGGCTTGAAGAGATATAGTTGCACACACACACACAACATGCATAACTCTTATTCTTGTATGGTGTGTTTATATTTTGTGTGCATTGTGCTTTATTGATTTATTCAATATCTCTTCTTGCATGTTGAATTGATTGCATCTTGTTATATGATAATGCCATGACATGTTAGGCATTAGGATGCATTCAATACCCACACTTGCACTTCATGTATGTTAGCTTTTAGTGTGGAGTAATTCGTTTCCCTAAGGATGTTCGGAAACATCCGCGCGTGCACGGTAATGTGCTTTGTTTTGCGCGATGATCGCCGGTGGAGATGCCTTTGGCTTCTCCTTGATTTCACCATTTTTGGTGACTCGGCGGTTAAGTTCGGCGGCCTGGCCGCCGTTCGAAACCGCCAAATGAGACCTGATTGAAATATATCTCTCGGGTCCAAAACGGCGGTTGGTATCGGCGGTTTCCAAACCGCCGAATGAAGTCGCCGAAGTTCCCCTGTTCCACACGGGAGCCATTCGGCGGTTCATTTCGGCGGCCTGGCCGCCGAATGAAACCGCCGATCGGTGCGTTTCAAGGGCAAAATTGTATTTTCACCTGCCCTGTTTTTGGTCTCTATAAATACATCCTTATCTCTGGTTCAGAATACAAGTCTTTGATCATAAGAACCCTAGAGAGATATTTAGAGAGACTTGAGAGAGAAAGCTTAAAGATCATATCTTTATCTCTCTAAACCCATTCCCACATGCATAAATCTTCATCTAAGCATCATCTAGGATCATCTAGCATATGCTAATGCATGGGACTTCTTCAACACACATGGTATGATTTGTTGAACACTTTTATCTTACATAATTAGTGTTTCTACTTATCAATTTTATCTCATATTTTACTTATATGTGTTTAGATTAATTTCTACATATAAGATTGAGATTATGTGTTGATTGGGTTTTTATTTGTTAGCTAGGCTTTAATGTTCATATGCCATCTAGCTAATTGATCTCATTTATTGATTGAGATTATTGTTCATAGCTTATTTGATTAGGTCATTATTGCCTAAAAGCTATGCCATGAACATTCTTGTGTGATGTATTGATAACTAGGTTGATAGATTATTTTTTAATCAACTAGTTAATCCTTTGAATGTTTGTGGGTTTTATATGATAGCTTTGTATCTAGGATTGGTGATCCTTTACTTAGCTAAAGTTATATGCCATGTCATATAGCTATATGTGATATCTAGGATTGATTATATTGTCATCTTATAATCCTAGGTAAGCATTTAGAGTACCCTAGCTCTTATTGCATTAATTGAATATTCATACATATTCACATAGGGTTGTGCATCTCTTTTGAGAGATTGAAGTCTTGGGGCTAAGTGTGCTTAGGCCTCAAGCAAATTGGACTAGTGCCGCTATAAAAGGCCCGCGTGGTAGATTAGAGGGTGCTCACGCCAAGAGTAGTGTATCAGGGGATATCACTAGGGATTGAACCAAGAGTGGCGATTAGTAGTGTCCATAGCCTGAGGTTATCTAGGGTGAGGGTCCGAGAATCACTTGAGGGTGTAACCGTCTTTTCATATAGTGGATTTCGAGGTCCGAGTGTGGCGCACTTAACAGCCCATGGTTTTTCCCAGTGGTTGGGTTTTCCACGTAAACATCAAGTGTCATTTACTATTTTCGCATCTTATTACACTTGTATGTTTTGTTGACTTGCTAGGGGTATTTTCATAAAATTGACTTGCATGCGAAAATTGGGTAACAATTAGATAAAATCTATTCACCCCCCCTCTAGCTTTATATTGATAAACACACCTCGAGTATTTTAAGAACTTTCAATGCAATAAAATGCTAGATATATGAGATTTAATCAATCAATATTCTAGCTAAAAATATAGAGCAAGGATTCAAGATATAAATCAATCAAATCCTAGATTGCTCTAAAACACAAACAAATACACAAATCCTAGATTTCATCAATCAAAGGATCAAATCAAATCTCAAGGTCATTTATCACAAAATTGATTCAATCAAGTCACAAACAACCTAAGATGCCATTCTAATCACAATACAACTCACAAACATGTGGATAACCTAGAATCATAGAAACTAGTCCATATTGTCTATAAATTGACTTTCAATTAGAATCATTTTCAAGCTACCTTTCTCAATAGCTTTTACCAAACATAAACATAGATATAGAAGAAGAAACCCCAAGCAAATTGAAGGTTGAAAAGAAAGAAATCCCAAAGATAAGTCCAATACCTTTGATTCAACAGCTGGTTCGGATTTCAGTGTGTAACCACCAGAAAACTCGATCCATCAGCTACCAAACCACTCAGAAATTATAGAGGACTCAATTATGAATGTTCTCCAATTCGAATCACTCAAATCCGACTCCGGATGAGGGAGATATGATGTTTGGAAGATGAGAAAATTCAGAGGAGAGGACTGACGGGAATTTGCAACTTTTTCTTCTTGAAAATCAAATGGAGGGAAGATATAAGGAGGAGAGAGAAGGACCAAAATGGGCCAATAATGTGAGGCCACGTCACCCCAGGCTGTGGGTGGCGCGTGGGCCTCACAGGGGTAGAGAGCCCCCTTGGCCGTGGGGCCCACGGCCTCCCTCACGGCTAGGCCAAGTGGCCTCACGGCCAGCAGCCTCTCTCGCGCGCTCCCTCGGTTCTTCAGCCCGTATCTTGGGCATCCGAACTCCGATTTCGAATCCGTTTTTGGATTACGAACCGTGACTATCTTACACACGACGATGACTACACAACTTTGAAAAATGGTTGAGAAATCATCTTGGAAAACGATGATGAAGTCAACTCAACGAATGAGAACGAAAAATAGCGTAGCTACATCATTTGGACTCGAAACTACATGAATGAGTAACCGAAACGACCGGAACTCAATAAGACATCAAATAAGAACATGTTCAAGTCCACATACAAAAATACGAAAACATACAAGCACAAATACACACACATATGCTAATTTCCAGACATAGTCCTAGAAAAATGCAATAAACAAAATATTACCAATATAGTATGAATGCATGAGCATATTTTGTCAAGTGTGTGAAAGTGAAACATAAGTGATGTTTAATCATGAAGGAACACACAAGAATGCTATGTGTGTGTGTGTGCCTAGCCTTGTAAGAGATATGAGATCCTTTGTTACCTTTGTTGAACAATGATGCACGAATCTCTTAAAAGCCGGCTTCTTGAATGAATTGTGGTTGAGACATCCTTCGTCTTCTTAATTCTTCAATATACGAACCACTAAACATTACAAGAGAAACACATTTTGATATGGAATTTATGCCAACACAACTATAAACCTTACAATATTAATGACACTAACTTTGAGAATCAAAATGGAACTTGACACCAATCCAAATTGCCTAAGTTAGTAGAGAGTGAGATTGCGATTTGAGAGTTTTCACCCATGCGCCGCCCTTTCTGATGTTTTCTTTGCGCCCGATGGCAGACGTCTTCATGTTCGCAGACTAACCTGCGCCTGATAGGAGTGAGGAAGTAAAAGAGAAGCCGCCCGACCAATGGTTTAGTGCTAAGAGAGATGGAGCATAAGGAATTGAGGAAACCAGTGGTGGATCTCTGAGGAAACCGACGGCCGAGAGTTTCAAATCGAAACTTCTCAGCATTTTGAATCTAACTACTTGGCAAGGGTTTGGTACTGAAAAGGAAAAATCAAAGATTGAGTAAGGGGATATTTCATTTTTGGATGGACCGAATGGACCTATAATGAAGCTATCGGAAGATTTGAAGCTAAAGCTGTGCAAACCATGGGAGAATGCACTGATATTGAAAATCATGGGAAGAACACACACGTTGAACTTCATGATTTCGAAGCTAAGACAAAAATGGTCACTTATTGGGAACTGGCAATTGACTGATCTAGATGATGGGTTCTTTGTTGTTCGTTTTCAGATGCTTGCTGATTTAGAATTTGTATTAGTAGGAGGACCTTGGGTGATTGGTAACCAGTACCTCGTTGTGCAGCGATGGAGACCCAATTTTGTGCCTGGGGAGGATGAGATTCGTAAGATGCCGATTTGGGTTAGGCTTTCTAAACTCCTTATGGAGTGGATTAATGTTGACCTGCTGTGGAACATAAGTGGGATGCTGGGCACTACATTTAAAGTCGATCATATCACTGAATCTCAAGCTAGAGGTATATTTGCTGGGATTTGTATTGAGATTGATATCACAAAACCATTAAGGAGCTCTATTCATATAGAAGACAGAACAATCAAAGTGGAATATGAAAATTTAGGTATGATTTGCTTTAAGTGTGGAAGAGTAGGACATACCAAGGATTGTTGTAAGGAAGGAATGGTTGTGCATGAAGTAAAGATGAATCAGAGTGAGGAGGCTAGTGGAGGCAATGACATTGAAGGGGATAGTTATGGACCTTGGATGCATGTGGCATATGGTAAGAGCTATAGAAATAATTCTAGAATCAAATATGGCAATCAGGGGTTCGCTAATGGGAAGAGATATGGGAATCAAGCTTGTGGTGGGAAACCAGGTTTTGGTGGTAGGCATATAAGTGAAACTCATTTTTCTGGAGAAGACAAGGCTGGGCAAGATATGGGAATTAGAAAAGAAATGGCCAAAGCTACAACTGATACAAGTTCTAAAAAGACTGTGGCTGATACCAACAATACCAAGTTGATTTCTAAGAAAGTAAAAGGTTTGAGGTTCACAGTGCTCAGTGATAATCCTGATGAGGAATTTAATGTGGGGAAGGGACAAGAACAAGTTTATGCACATAATAGGCCCAATTCAACCAAAGTCTTGGCGGAAATTTCCAACAAGAGTCTCCCTGATAGGAGGCAGTTTAATACTAGTGCTTTTAAGTACCTTATAAACACACCCATCGATAAGAATTTCAACAAACCTTTTAAAGAAAATAGTGTTATAGGTAAAAATCGTCATAAAGGACACGTCATCCCCATAAAGAAGCCACGTAAGCAGGAATCAGGAAAAGTCAACTCGAAAGGGGGAAATCCCCTAAGTGACCCACTCGGCTGAAACCAAAGCGACCCGATCACAAACAAAGAGAATCAGCTCGGGCAGCATCACCTACTCGGGCATACTCGGGCGTACTCGGGAACCAACAAGAAGAGATGGTTACGAAAACTCGTTTCCCAAGCGCATAAAAAGAATCAACAGTGAGCATCTCCACAATACGTAACAGTGCGACCCTTCAGAGGTTAACCAGGAAACAAGCAGGTCTCCCGAGAATAAAGGAGAAAGAATCCAACTAGGACTAGGCAACCGCTTAAAAGACTTGGGCGCCACAACACTAAACCCTAGCAGAAGCCCCAAACCCTAGGAACTACATGTATAAATACCCTTTGTAACACGTAAGGGAGAGAGAGACTTTTTGAGCATAAAAAAGAGACCTGAGCGTATTTTTGTAATCAATTTTTATAGTGGATTTTGGCTTCGTTACTTAGGCAACAACCCGTGGACGTTTCTCCGGTCATCGGAGTTTTACCACGTATCTCTTGCTTATTATTTTACGGTATTAAAATTCAACTATTATCGCCCACAAACGTGATCTCAAATCACCGATTGAGTGTTGACGAAAAATCACGGTCAACAATTGGCGCTAGAAGAAGGGGGGGCAGATCGAAGCACTTGTGAAGCAATGGCCGACGAAAGAGATGGTAGCGATTCCAGGTACAGTCACGGATTGCCTACTAATGGGATGGAGGATGACGCCACTCCCAACACTACGGATGCAACCTTAGCAACTGCAGATCAATCAACTGCCCTGGCTGGCCTCCAGCGCTTCCCCCCAACTAATGAAGAAATCGTGCAAAGATTCCGTGCTTCTCTATAGCAACTCATGTCGGACGCGGCAAGGCAAGGAGTTGACCTTTCCACCACGGAGGGTCTGACGTCACCTCACGATCTTTCCGCCCCGAATCAGCAGGCAACAAGATTATGTTCCACGGTAGTGGTACCAACGCTGGATGCACCCATGAAGGCGGGCCGAGGTCCTGCAGACAAGCCAGCAATTTTGTCTGAAAGGTTAGCCAGGGATAGCAGGGAGCATAGAGAGGAGAATGATTCTGACAGAAGGCATGATCAGGATCGGATGGCCAGGGATCGGGATCGCCCCAGGAGACATGTTCATCGCAAAGCCCGGTCATCATCCTCAGGAGAGATTGAGCAGAGTTATCATCGCAAACGCAAAGGGGGCACAGTTCGTCTGCATGGCCTAAACCGAGAACATAGAGAATTGAATCCAGAGGAAAGGGGCCAAAAGTTGACCGTAAGTCAGAATTTTAATGCTATGGGAGAACCGGAAGGAGACAGGGACATACTTATACAGAGTTTGACTCGGGAAGTTCAGAATAATAGTCGACAGATGGATGCTTTAGTCTGGCGGTATGGGTGTAATGAATTGTCGGACGACGAGTCCGGAAGCCCTTTCACCAATGAAGTCCTGAGGACACCCTTCCCGAAGAGATTCAGGATGCCTCACGTAGAGTAATTCAAAAAGGACACTGATCCGAAGGAACACGTCAGAAGGTATAAGAGTGCCATGGCCCAGTATGTCTACAATGACGCCTTGCTGTGTTTGAATTTCCCCCAAACTCTCAGGGATTTAGGCTCCAGTTGGTTCGGCAGGTTACCAGCAGGGAGTATAGGCAATTTTAGCGAGCTGAGTAAAGCCTTCTCAAGGCAATTCCTTGGTAATGTACATAGGAAGAAGTCGGTGGCCCACTTGTCCCAACTAAGACAGGGAAAAGACGAATCACTGAAGAAATATTTGGGGAGGTTCGGTTAGGAAGTGTCCGAGATTGGGAGTGCAAATGATGAAGCCATAATTGCCGCTTTCATCAACAACCTTTAGAACTGCCAATTGTCATTTGACCTCCGAAGAGCCCGACTAACCAGTTATGTCGATATGATGGACATGGCCGGGGGTTACGCCCTGGCTGAGGAGGAAGAAATTGCCATATGAGGTTACTTCGTACATGGCGGTCGCCCAGAAGGACCTAAAACCAAAGACCAAGCAAGGGCGCTCGATACCAAGGGTGACAAACAGAAGAATAAGGCGAGGGATGGTCGAGATGGACGTCGAGCATATGACCTAAAAACCGATCAACCGCGGCAGAGGTTCCAGGGCAGATATACAAACTATGCCCCGTTGAATAATGATCAAGAGGAAATTTTGGCAATCCTAGAAGAAAAGAACATGTCTAAAGAACCGCCTAAGCAATCAACGTATGCTCGGAGGGACATCACCAAGTATTGCAGGTTCCACAAGGAGAATGGGCATGAGACATCTAAGTGTTTCCAGCTAAGGGACCACATCGAAACCCTCATCAGGGAAGGACATTTGAAAGACATCGTCTTAAAAATGGCTAACAAGGCGGACGAACAGAAGGACAGCCGACAAGACGGACGGGCAAGAAAGCCTTGTCCCAAGAAAGCTGAGGATGAATGAGCAATCAACACTATCTTCGGGGGACCAGCAATTGGCAAGAGTAATAGGGAAAGGACCCAGGAAATCCGGGAGGCCGTGGAAGCACGAAGAGACCTGGACGTCAATTCTGTTGAACCTGACCCGAAGAGAATCAAGGAAGGCTGGGACCCGATCATATTCACAGAAGCTGATTCACATGGAGTTAATGTTAGGCCAAACGACGCGCTGGTGATCAACGCACGGATTGGTCATAAAGAGGTTCATCGGATTTTGATTGACAATGGCAGCTTAGCAGACATTCTAAGTGCAGAAGTGTATAACCAGCTGAGGCTAGATAGGAAAGACCTACAACCATTTCCCACACCCCTTAGAGGATTTGGAGGAGTCGAAGTAAGGTCACTTGGCATGGTGAAATTACCCGTGAAGGTCGGGAAGGCTCCTTGCCAAAAACAGTGCTACTCATCTTTGTGGTGGTGGATACAGACAATTGGCCATACAACGCCTTATTGGGCCGACCATTCTTGAATAAAGCCAAAGTAGTGACCACAACCTACGCCCTCATGATGAAGTTCCCGACAGAATATGGGGTAGGAGTGATCAAGGGGTCACAAGAAATGGCCCGAAGGGCAAATTTGTCAGTGTATAAAGATAGGGAAGTACACCAAGTATACGCGGTAACAGCCGAACGAGAGGTTGGTGAACTTGAAGAGCAGGCAGAAGTGCCTAAAGAATTTGAGTTGGATCCCAGAGAAGAACCTAAGGCTAAGAAAGATGAGTCGACCGAAGAAGTGGCACTGGATCCAGAAGATCCGAGTAGGACAGTCAAGGTAGGGGCAAGTTTAAATGTACATGTCAAAGCCCAGCTTGTCACACTACTGAGAGATTACAAGAATGTTTTTACTTGGAGCCATGAAGATATGCAGGGGATAGACCCGAAGGTGATATCACATTGCCTCTCCATCAACCCGGAGTTCCGCCCGGTGAAGCAGAAAAGACGGCTGTTCAACCCCGAAAGGAGTACAGCTATTAAAAATGAAGTAAGAAAGTTACTTACCGTATGATCAATAAGAGAAGTCAAGTGCCCAGAATTGGTGGCCAATGTGGTGCTAGTAAAGAAAAAGAACGATCAGTGGAGGATGTGTGTGGATTTCACGGATTTAAACAAGGCCTGCCCGAAAGACAGCTTCCCACTACCAAGGATCGACCAGCTAGTGGACGCAACAGCAGGGCACGAATTGTTAAGCTTCATGGATGCTTACTCGGGGTACAATTAGATCCGAATGAATAAAGCTGACGAAGAGAAAACGGCATTCACCACAGACCAGGGGTTGTATTGCTATAAGGTGATGCCATTCGGATTGAAGAATGCCGAGGCAACGTACCAGAGGTTAGTGAACATGATATTCGCTCGGCAGATAAGGAAGAACATGGAGGTCTATGTAGATGACATGCTGACCAAGAGTGTCACGGCAGAGAGACACGCGGAAGATCTAAAAGAAACCTTTAAGGTTCTAAGAAGGTATAAGATGAAACTTAACCCGAACAAATGTGTGTTCGGGGTATCATTAGGTAGGTTTCTCGGTTTCCAGGTGCATCAGAGAGGAATCGAAGTGAACCCCGAGAAGATCAAAGCATTAGAAGAGATGGCTTCGCCAAGAACGCTGAAGGACGTACAGAGGTTGACGGGATGTCTCACATCACTTAACCGATTTATAGCAAAATCAACAGACAAATGCACCCCGTTTTTTAAAGCAATAAAGAAAGGAAAAGGGCTCGAGTGGAACAAAGAATGTGAAGCAGCCTTCCAGAAGTTGAAAGAGTACTTAGGGCGAGCACCCATCCTCTTAAAGCCAGTGGTTGGAGAGTCATTGTACCTATACCTCTCGGTCACAGAAGTGGCAACAAGCTCGGTGTTGATCCGAATGGAGGAAGGAATACAGAGACCGGTGTATTACACCAGCAAGGCGTTGCTGCCCGCAGAGACAAGGTATTCACCGGTAGAAAAGATAGCGCTCGCCTTGATCACAGCAGCCAGGAAGCTAAGGCCATATTTCCAAGCGCATGCAATAGAGGTGTACACTGATTGTCCGTTGAAGGTTATCTTGCAAAAGCCAGAACTGTCAGGTAGGCTGACTAAATGGGCGGTGGAGTTGAGCGAATTCGACATCAAATACACCCCAAAAGCCGCAGTCAAGGGGCAGGCAGTGTCAGATTTTATAGTGGAATTCATTGAGCCAGATGCCGAAGTGAGAAGAATAATGGAAGGAAAACAGGAAAATAGTTTCCGATGGAGGTTGCATGTAGATGGATCATCAAACACCCATGGCAGTGGGGCCGGGATAGTCATAACAACCCCGGAGGGAGATGCTGTAGAGTGCGCCATGAGGTTCGATTTCAAAGCAACTAACAACCAAGCAGAATATGAAGCTTTGTTGGCTGGCTTAAGGGTCTGTATAGCGTTAGAAGCAGATGAGTTGGAGATTTACAGTGATTTGCAAGTTGTGGTTAATCAGGTATTGGATGAATACTAGGCGAGGGAGGAGCACATGATAGCTTACCTGGACATTGCAAAGAAACTGCTCAGAAAATTCAAGATGTACAAGATCTTTCAGATCCCTCGGGAAGAAAACGAGAAAGCAGACGCTTTGTCCAAATTAGCTTCAGCCACCATGAGTATCAGATCCAAAGCGATACCAGTGGTGCACCTGACTAGGCCGAGTACAGCAGAATCTGAGGAAGTCATGGTGTCGGAGATCCGACCAGTTCAAGGCGACTAGACCACACGGCTCAGAAAGTATTTGGAGGAAAACATTTTACCCGAGGATGCTGTGGAAGCAAAACGTGTCAAATATAGTCAACCCGGTATACAATTCTGAGAGGTGAATTGTACAGAAGAAGGTTCTCAAAGGTGCTGCAAAGGTGTGTCGCCGGCGAAGAAACCAAAAAGATCCTGAAGGATGTTCACAGTGGAGTATGTGGGAACCATACTGGGGGTAAGAGTCTGACGCATAAAGTACTTAGGCAAGGATTCTATTGGCCAACTTTGTTTGTAGAGAGCTGTGAGACATGCCAGAGAATAGCAAACGATAATCGGCAACCCCCGGAGTTGCTCAGAACTTAACTTCACTTTGGCCTTTTGCCATGTGGGGCCTCGACCTGATAGGACCAATGCCCACTGGAACAAAGGGGGGTGCGAAGTATGCTATTGTGGCAGTAGACTACTTTACTAAATGGGCGGAAGCAGAAGCCCTCGTGCACATCACTGAGGCAAACACCACCAGCTTTGTCAGAAAGAACATAATATATAGGTTTGGGATCCCGAGCATCATCATAATAGACAATGGGACCCAATTCAACAACAGTAAGTTCAGAGAAATGTGCGAAGAGTATAAGATCGCAAACTACTATACGTCACCTGCTCATCCTCAAACCAATGGCCAGACCGAAGCTGTGAACAAGGTGATCAAGCACACGCTGAAAGCAAAGTTGAAAGCTAAGAAAGACAGCTGGGCGGACAAGCTACCAGAGATGCTATGGGCATATCGAACAACTGTAAGGTCATCCACAGGGGAGACTCCTTTTGCGTTAGCATTCGGGACGGAGGCCTTTATCCCAGCAAAAATAAGTTTTACATCACCCAGGGTACAACTATACAGCCCCGAGCACAATGTTAACATGCTACAGCAAAACTTAGACGAGCTTGAAGAGGTCAGGGATGCAGCGCAAGTGCGAAACGCCGCATACCAGCAAAGGCTGCGAGGTACTATAATTCCCATGTTCGCGTTCGTAGATTCCAGCTTGGAGATTTAGTGATAAGAAGAGTGTCCCCGAACACCAAGGACAGGTCGGCAGGATCCCTCGCCGACAAATGGGAGGGACCGTACATCGTCAAGGGAGTCGCGGGGCACGGGGCCTACATGATAGCCCGACCAGGGGGGAGCCTAGTACCACGACCATGCAATGCACAGTACCTCAAGATTTTCTACCCATAAGGAACTCATCCCTATGTTTATGTTAATTCAGTTTCTTTTTTGTTCCGTTTTAGCTTTGCATCAACTGTTTCAGATTTATTTGATTTTCTAATAAAGTTCATTTGCCAATAAAGAGGTTGTTCATTGAAGTCGATGAGTCTCATGATCAAAGATATTCCATGGCCTATGAACAACAGCAACCACTTAAAAGTTGGCTAAACAAACGTAAAAAAAAAAAAAAAAAAAAAAAAAAAAGAATTCGGGCGCTACAAAGCCGCGAGAGAGCGGACGAGTAGTGCTTGAAGGGCAAAGAAGCTGAAGTAGCACGCCCACCTAGTTAAGATAGTAGAAACGCGCTTCTTGGCAAAAAGGCAAAACTGAGGCACCAGGGTAACTGGAAAATTGCTCGGAGCGCCGCCAGAAAGGCTAGTGAGATGCACAGCTGTGTTGGCTGGTACATAGTACCCCAACGATTCGGCAAAACCTTGCACAGACAAAACCGGGAGACGTCCCAGGTGACTTGTGTAAGGACCTCAGCGTATGGTCGTGGTGAGCCTCGACGTAACGTTTAGGTAAAACCTAAGTAGGTTAAAAAGACAAACGCCAGTTAAATAAGATACTCAGCCACACTAATTGCCAGTTGAATAAGACACTCGGCTAAGGTCGGTTAGTTGCCAGTTAAATATGATACTTGCCCAAATTAATCACCAGTTAAATAAGATACTTGGCCAAATTAATTATCAGTTAAATAAGATACTCAGCTAAACTAGCTAGCGACCAGTTAAGAAAGTACTCGGAAATTAGAAAGCAGAATGGTAAGAATGAAAATTCATATATATACAAAGAATCGTTACAAAAAAAAAGTACAGAAGAACAAATCAAGAAGATGGCGCTGGGGGTTGTGAACTGCTCCCACCGACGCTCGGGTCAGGCTCCATCACGTACTCGCTGAGGAGGCTATCATCAGAGGGCCACACAATCACATCTTCTTTGTCATCCATCTAGGCGCTATAGTCCATCCCAGGGACGGGACCAACATCAGGATTCTCACCATCGATCCCCGCTTTCTGACAAGCGTGAAAAGTAGAGAAGGAATCGGCGGTGGGAACCTCCAGATGCATGGGATGTGGCACCTTACCTTTACTTCGGCAATATGCTCGGCACTCTTTCATCTGGATCCAAAGAGACTCCAAAGACATATCCACATGCTTCTTGATCGAAAGGCTCCAGTTGGCCCTGGCCTTGGCCCGGTCGGTCGCCCTATTCTTCATCGTGAAGAATTCTCCAGCCGAGACCATTCCTCGTTGGAACTCCCTGAGAAGCAAAGCATCATAGGCTCGAGATCTCTTAAAGCGGTTGACCCCCTGTATCTCCAACTCTAGCCTAGCTTCCTTTGACAGAGATTTGACTGTCAAGGCCTGATGCTCCAAGTCTTCTATTCGGCGTTCATAAAAGGTTTTCACGTCCTCAGCGGTCTGCTCGGCCTGGAGCAAAGCATCTTGAGTGGAGGACAACTGATCTTGAAGGGTTGTGGCCTTCTCAGTAGTAAAAGACACCTTCTGTTCAACCTCCATTTGACGTGCCAGGCATTGATCCAGCAGCACCTGACTTGATCTAGCCCCCTCTTGACAAGCTAACTCAGCCCGAGAGCGATGGTCCTCACTCTCCTTCAGTTGGGCTTCTAGCTGCCTTAATCTTTCTGCCTGGGCTTCACCAGCTTGGCAAGCCCCGGACATCTCAGCCACCATCTGCAGTAAATCGACAGCAAACAAGAGTGAAGTAACGAAAAAAAAGAAGAAAAATACAAAATTATGCATATAATCAAGGCGTTACTCACATAGGAAGCACTGTTGAAGAAGTTGCAGAGCCGGTCAGACACGGTTCCAGCCTATGGTGACTCAAATGATCCTCCCCAATGTAGGCTCGGCCTGAAGCCATGGCCCTCAGCATAGTCTCGGGGGTAGGATCGTCTGTCTGGGTCGAGGGGCCCAAACTACCAACACAAGTTTTAGGGAGCCCAGCAGTAGATGCCACCAGAGGAGAGCTAGCGGAGCCGCCAACACTGCCCTTGATCCGGTCCCATGGAGGGTCATACTCGTTTTTCTCCCAACCTCTGCTCCCCCCTCATCACTCGAAGATGAATCAACATATGCGACTACTCGGGGGATCTTGGGGGTAGGGCGACCAGGAGAAAACGAGGCTTTTCTCTTTCCAGATTGCTTCCTGCGAGAATTCAAGTCAGCCACAGGATCTTCAGAATCCAGATTGGGATACCTCATTTCAACACTGCTGTCCCCGGGAGGAGTAGGAATTGGCTCGACAGAAATCGAAATCTCCAGAGCCATTACACCCGAAGGTTCCCCAGCTGCTTCAGCACCCTGGAATGTAGCACTTGGCATGTTTGCAGCAGAGTGGGGAGAATTAGTTCCACGGGAGAAAGCCATTGGCTCAGGATCAGAGGAGTGCCCAGCCTTCTCTTTCCCCTTAGAAGAAGAAGGAGGACCCGCTTGATTGTCCTGCTCAGCAATGGTCCTACTTACTCCAAAGTTGGTCCTACTTGCTCCAAAGCCCTCCGGATCGCCCACAGCCTCTGCTGAATATGCAGTCATTTCTTGACCGTAGGTCTCCTCGGGCACATAATCGGGTACTCCCTCTTCATCATCTCCCTCGGGGGGATCCTCAGGAGCACTCTCATCAGAGTCACCTTCAGAAGGGGCTATCCCAGTATCTCGCTGGTGAATAGCCGCTTTTCGACTCGCCTCCACGATGCCTTTCATCCGGTGTGCCTGAGCATCGCAAACTATGTCTACATCGAACACTTAGAAAAAAAAAAAGGGAAGGTGTTTCTCCGAGTCAATAAACTGATTTAAAAGCCAGAATGCAAGAATAACCAGGGAAAACTTATAAAAATCTTACGACGTTTGCGGCATGCAGAAATCTGGGGAAAAAAGCGAGCTTTAATCATTTTCTCCTCGTTGAAGAGATATGTAAGGATTCCCGTTTTGTTGATTGGCTTATTTCGTGGACAAACCACATGTTGGGGTACTTTGTAAGGGTAGCTTAGGTATTGGTTTAATTGTTCGAAGCCCTTTGAAGACCTCATGTTGATGAGCACCGAAGGTAATTTTCTTTGTGCTTACTTGTCTTGAAGAGATAGTTGCACACACTCACAACTCATGCATATGTTTTATCTTTGTATGTTGTGTTTCTTTTTTGTTGTGCATCAATGCTTATTCTCATCTCTTCTTGCTTGTTATTTTGATGCATCTTGTGTTTATAATGTCATAGCATGTTAGGCTTTTAGGATGCATCTTGCTTTTACCTTTTTACCCCTTGCATGAATTCTTGTGGGGTTCAAAGGAGTGTGCTGTGCGCTGGTCGTCAAGCGCCAGACCAGCGCATCTCACCAGAGCTGATCGCCCAGTGGTCTGTCACTGGTCGTGCGCTGGTCCAGTCCAGCGCAGCTCCACCAGCGCAAATTGCCCAGTGGTTTGCCGCTGGTCGTGCGCATGTGTGAGCGCTGGTCGTCAAGCGCCTGTGCAATTTTTGCCTTTGCGCTGGTCGTGCGCCTGTCGTCCAGCGCAAGTCCACCAGCGTACAGAGCAAATTCTGGTGCGTTTTTCAAAACGACCACACTTCACTTATGGCTCCTATATATATAAGACTTTGACTTTAGGTCAGCCAAGAGAGTTCATATTCATATTCTATACTTAGGATATTTTTCAAGAGAAGAAAAAAACAAAGAACTCACCTTTAACCACTCAAATCAAATCCCTTGTGCATCAAATTTCATATTGCATCTTCTATGTCTAGATAGAAAGCATCCATGATTGGGTTTGCATCATCACAACTTGCTTGGTAAGATTTTGATTAAGTTCATCTTATTTGAGTATTTTTATTATCAAGCTATTCTCTTTAATTTACTTGTATGTTTTGATCATATGATAAATACAAGATTAGAGAATTAATTGTGATGAATTGATTGAGTGTTGTTTGTGATAGCTAATTAGGTTTTTAATTAATCTTGATTAGCTAAGCTTTTTGACATGTCATTTAGCAATTGATATCTAGGGTTGATTTAAATTGATTATCTCATCATCCTAGATAAGCATCTAAGGTTACCTAGCCTTGTTTGTTATTTGAATATTAATACATATTCACATAGGTTGCATAATCTCTTCTTAGAGAATTAAGTCTTGAGGCTAAGGTTGCTTAGGCCTCAAGCAATTGGACTAGAGCCACTTTTAAAGGCCCGAGTGGTAGAAGTGGGGGGTTATTGACCGGAGTGTTAGACGAGGTCTACATAGGTTGTAAACTCCATTTCGATTAGTGGATTTCGAGGTCCGAGTGTGGCGCACTAATCAGCCCGTGGTTTTTCCCAGTGGTTGGGTTTCCACGTATACATCAAGTGTTATTTTAATTCCGCACTATATTACTCTTGCTTGTATATTTAACTAGTAGGGGCATTTTCGTAATATTGACTTGTATGCGAAAATTGGGTAATAATAGCTAAAATCTATTCACCCCCCCCCCCCCCCCCCCCCCCCCCTCTAGCTTTATATTGAACACGCCTCTAGGACCTCTAGCTTTATATTGAACACGCCTCTAGGACTTTCAAGATAAGGTCTACCCCTCTTCTCCAAAGGGTGAACGGCTACCCGAGCCAAAGTCTTGAGCTCCTCGTTAGCAAAAGCAGGAGTCATATAGTTCCATTGGGGTGAACAAAAGTACCGAGGAACCCTACAAGTCACCCGAGTACCATCAAGATCAAAACTGATTGATTGGCCCCAGTGTTTGCCCACGAAGAACCAGCTGTTCTTCCAAATTTTATTTAAAGTGGGGAAGCCCCAAACAAATCCCTTCATCTTCTCGTCCGTGGTCGGTTCGATTTCACTCTTAACCACTACGTCTTTCGGGCTGGTTCGATTGAAGAAAATAAACCCCAGTCTTCCCTACGGGCCTCAGCGTATAAAAGTGCCAAATTTCGTAAGGCGTGGGAGGTGGCCGCTTCATCCTTTGCCACATGTTTCACATGCACATCAAAATCCGGTAGCTATTCGGAGTTAGCTGCGATGGGGCAAGTCGAGCCTCAGCCAAAAACCAGGTGATGAAGGGCTGAAGAGGAAGAGTAACACCACAAGTAAACATTGCCCCATAGATTGCCACGTGGCCAGGTGGGGGGTTCCATGCAGCTCGACCATCAGAAGGAATCAGCGAAACCATGTTGCTGTCCAGGTCGAAGCGTCGCATATACTTTTTTATCTCTTCAGGGCCGACCACGTTTGGCTCGATGTCATAGGCACATATCCGCTCGGGAGAGAAAGGAATGCGAGCAGCCATATGCTCCTCTTCAATATCACTCTCAACTACCTTCTGGGTCCCGACTCGGATCTCCAGGGAATCCTTTTTACGATTACTCATCCTCTTCCCAATTCGTCTCCACGACCGAGTATTAACACAAACGAAAGTAGAAGAGTCTAACTGATCTTCAGGCTGATAAGAGTCAGGCTGCGACAAATTCAAAGAAATGGAGGGAATTTCTGAAGCATGAGGAACTTCGGAAGTAGCAGGTCCTTCACGAAAGAGCCCCGAAACGTCGGCGTTTAAATATTGAGGTTGACCAGGGAGAAGGTCTCCTAGCAACCTGTGGACAACCGTGGCAGTAAAAACATCACCTTGTTCAATAACAATCATACCAACAGTAAAAGACGTTGTCTAGCAGCAGGATCCATAAGAACTAACCTTGATGTATCAGAAAGCTGGAGATGCGCGAACTGTAGAGGAAATTATCAGAGATGGAGGAATGGTCTATAAGGAAAGATCTGGGGTTTGAAGTTGAGGATCTTGGCAGGACTGAGAAACGAGCGTCTAATTCCAGATAACTCGAAGAAAAATAACAGATGCAGGCGAACTTCTATCAAGAAAAGAAAAGAAAAATGGCAGGAGATTTTTGCAGAGAAATAAGGTTTTTCCCACGAAGCGTCAAGCTGATATATATAGGCGGTACCGGTTTGAAAAAAAATCGAAACCCTAGAGAGGGTAGGTTAAGAAGCGAGAAAATAAAGAGGCAGGGGGAGTGATGTGGGTTGCGTACGAATGAACAGAAAGGTCATGTCCCATAAATGCCTCCTACCACAACCAAGCGAAAGGAGACAGGTGGCAAGCAGAGAAAGCCTTGAGCCGTCAAGAAGTCAGTGTGTCACTATCAAAAGATTTTTGAATAGTGGGTGGATCAAGCATGTACGGACATAATTGAGACACGTCAGTAATACTTCGAATCAAACGAGGATACTGAAAACCAACATTAATATGGAAGACGACAAATGAAAACAAGTCGTGAGAAACGAAGCAAACAGGGGTTAAATATTTGTCCCGAGCAATCGGTGTAAGGATTCCCGTTGTTTTTAATTGGCTTATTTCGTGATCAAACCATATGTGGGGATTCTTTGTAAGGGTAGTTTAGATGTTGTTGTTATTGCTTAGGCCCTTTGAAGACCTCATAATTGACAAGCACCAAAGGTAATACTCTAAGTGCTTACTTGTCTTGAAGAGATAGTTGCACACACTCACAACTCATGCATATGTTTAATCTTTGTATGTTGTGTTTCTTTTTGTTGTGCATCAATGCCTATTTACATCTCTTCTTGCTTGGTATAATGATTGCATCTTGTGTTTATAACATCATAGCATTTAGGCTTTTAGGATGCATCTTAGTTTACCTTTGTTCCCCTTGCATGATTGCTTGTGGGGTTCAAAGTTGTGGGCTGTGCGCTGGTCCACCTGCGCCTGACGTCCAGCGCCGCTCACCGGCGCAAAACGCCCAGTGGCGTGCCGCTGGTCGTGCGCTGGTCCACACCAGCGCAGCCCACCAACGCAGATCGTCCAGTTCTCTGTTGCCGGTCGTGCGCTGGTCTACACCAGCGCAAGGTCACCAGCGCTGATTGCCCAGTGTGGCTCCGCTGGTCTGGCGCCTGTGTGAGCGCATGTCGTCCAGCGCCAATGCAAAAATGTGCGTGTGCGCTGGTCTTGCGCCTGTCGACCAGCGCAAGTCCACCAGCGCACAGAGCAATTTTTGGTGCGTTTTTCAAAACGACCACACTTCACTTATGGCCCCTATATATATAACACTTTGACTTTAGGTCAGCCAAGAGAGTTCATATTCATATTCTATACTTAGAATATTTTTCAAGAGAAGAAAAATACACAAAGAACTCAATTTTAATCACTCAAACACTTTTTCATGATCATCAATCATCATCTAGCATCATCTTGGATCATCTAGATGTCATCTTGCATGGAATCTTCATCATACTTTGCTTGGTAAGTTTTTCACTAATATCGTACATGTTTTGTGTTTCTCTTATCTAGCAATCTCAATTAATTACTTGTTGATTATTTTGTATGCTTTGGATACAATATTGATATGAGTATGATGTATGTTTGAGAAGTTGTATTGTGCTAGCATATTAGGTTTTGTGCTTAATATTGATTAGCTAAACTAATTGACATGTCATTTAGTTTTGATATCTAGGATTGTTCTTAATTGCATATTAATAATCTTAGATAAGCATATAGGGTTTCCCTTGCTCTATGTTGCATTTTGGATATTTACATATATTCACTTAGGGTTGTATTCTCTTCATAGAGAAAGTAAGTCTTGTGTGTAGCATCCGGGATTAGGTTGCTTAGAACGCAAGCAAATTGGACTAGGTTCACTCATACCGGGATTAGGTAGGTGTGTGATTACTTCCGGGATTAGGTTGTAATCGTTTGCACATTTAGTGGATTCGAGGTTCGAGTGTGGCTTACTTACATAGCCCGTGGTTTTTCCCGTGAGGGTTTCCACGTAAAAACCAAGTGTTGTTTTAATTTCCGCACCATATTACAATTGCTTGGTTATATTATCTTTAGGGCATTTTTGTAATTTTGACTAACGCGAAAAATTGGGTAAAAAGCGTAAAATCTATTCACCCCCCTCTAGATAGCTTTATACACACTGTGCTATAATTTCTTTCAATCGGTATTCGGCTCAAATATTTAAGGGGGTATTGTTATAAGTAAAAATCGTCATAAAGGACACGTCATCCCATAAAGAAGCCACGTAAGCAGGAATCAGGAAAAGTCAACTCGAAAGGGGGAAATCCCCTAAGTGACCCACTCGGCTGAAACCAAAGCGACCCGATCACAAACAAAGAGAATCAGCTCGGGCAGCATCACATACTCGGGCCTACTCGGGAACCAACAAGAAGAGATGGTTACAAAAACTCGTTTCCCAAGCGCATAGAAAGAATCAGCAGTGAGCACCTCCACAATACGTAACAGTGCGACCCTTCAGAGGTTAACCAGGAAACAAGCAGGTCTCCCAAGAATAAAGGAGAAAGAATCCAACTAGGACTAGGCAACCGCATAAAAGACTTGGGCGCCACAACACTAAACCCTAGCGGAAGCTCCAAACCCTAGGAACTACATGTATAAATACCCTTTGTAACACGTAAGGGAGAGAGACACTTTTTGAGCATAAAAAAGAGACCTGGGCGTATTTTTGTAATCAATTTTTATAGTGGATTTTGGCTTCGTTGCTTAGGCAACAACCCGTGGACGTTTCTCCGATCATCGGAGTTTTACCACGTATCTCTTGGTTATTATTTTACGGTATTAAAATTCAACTATTATCACCCACAAACGTGATCTCAAATCACTGATTGAGTGTTGACGAAAAATCACCGTCAACAAATAGCAATGAGAAGTGGATCAAGAAAAATGGGAAGGGCTCTAAGAAGATTGTTTAGCAGCCAGACACTACTCAACATAATGGTATGGAGGAAGATATGGATGACTCGGTAGTTCTTCAAAACCTTCACAAAAAAATGTTGGAAACAAAGATGAGTGAGAACCAGGAGTCCAAGGTCATGTCTCAAAACCAGATTGATGTGGCTAATTCTTCTAACTTTGAAACTGTTGCCTCTAAGCTTAAAGAGGCAATGGAAGTGGCATTAGACTAAGAGGTTCCCTTGAGTACTCCCTGCCTTGTGTCGTGATGTTTTGTTCCTAGAATGTTAGGGGTGCTGGCAAGAAGGGATTTGATAAGGTGGTGACTGATATGAAAAGATTTGCTCATTTTGATGTTCTTATTGTTCTTGAGCCAAGAATAAGTGGGGTTAGGGTTTCCAAAATAGTTGATAAACTTGGTTACAATAAGAATTTCATTGTGGAAGCCACTGGTTTCTCAGGGGGTATTTGGTTGCTATGGAATGACAATAAAGTGAAGCTTCAAGTGGTTGCCAGCTCTAAACACACCATTACAGCTGTGGTGGCCAAGGAAAGCATACTATGGGTCCTTACTACTGTGTACGCCAACCCAAGTGCTGCTATTAGGAAAAACTTATGGGGCTATCTTAATACCATAAGGAGCTGTTTCAAGGGCCCTTAGGTAATAATGGGAGACTTTAACGAAATTACTTGTGGTTCTGAGAAAAGAGGTGGTATGAGGGAGTTCTCTGAGACAGGTTTCGTGGAATGGATTAGTGACAATAATTTGGTGGACTTGGGATATATTGGACAAAAATTTACTTAGACGACTAAGAGAGGTGTGTCTGAGAGTATATGGGAGAGATTAGACAGAGCTCTCTGCTCGAAAGATTGGAGAATCTCCTTTGCGGAAGGGTTCCTTAGGCATCTCCCTAGAGTAGCTTTTGATCACTGCCCTATACTGTTGAATCTCCGTAGCATCCATATGGCAATATCCCTATAAGTGGGCTCAAACCGTTTAGATTTGAAGACATGTGGTCAAAGTATAAGGATTTTAGCAGCTTGGTGCAGCAATACTTGAAAAACTGTAACACTTGTCTGGTTAATAAAATTTAAGGCCTTACTAGCAAGTTGAGAGAGTGGAATGAAACCAACTTCGGTTGTATTTTTAGCAAGAAGAGATGTATTCTTGCTAGAATGCAAGGAATTCAAAGAAGCATTAGTGATAGATTCAAACCTAGCCTAGCTAAATTGGAAAATGAACTTCAAGAGGAGTATAACCAAATCATTGAGCAAGAAGAGGTCTTTTGGTTTTAAAAGTCTAGGAATCTTTGGCTTAAAGAGGAAGACAAAAACACACAAAAAATTCACCTTGCAACTATGATTAGAAGGTGCTACAATAAGTTAGAAAGGTTAAAAGATGTTGATAGGGTTTGGCAATATGACATAAATAGTATGAAGGCTATTGTTATAGCATACTTTTTGAAGCTTTTCACCATCCAACCGGAGTTGGAAAGCTATGATAACTTGCCAAGGCTTTTTCCTAGCCTGGAGGAAGGTGTGCTTGTCGATATTTCCAGAGATGTTGATAAGGAGGAGGTCAAGGCTGCTCTCTTTGGTATTGGTGGCCTTAAAGCCTTTGGTCCGGATGGCCTCCCCGTCACTTTTTTCCAAGGTCAATGGGAGGTTTGTAAAAAGGACTTGATCACGTTGGCGAGGGATAGTTTTAAGTTTGGAACCTTTCCGATAGAATTAAACCAAACCATTATTGCTCTCATTCCTAAAGTACCAAGCCCTCTTGATATGACTTAAATTAGGCCTATTATAGCCTATGCAATACTACATACAAGATCATCAGTAAAATAGTTGTTCAAAGACTAAGGATTCTCTTGCCTGATCTTATAAGCCCCAACCAGGTTGCTTTTATGCCCTGAAGGCATATCCAAGACAACATAGTTGTAGCCCAAGAGATCCTTTACAAGTACAAAATTATGAAAGGCAAAAAAGGGTATGTTGCCTGGAAAATCGACCTCACCAAAGCCTATGACAAGCTTCAATGGAGTTTCATTAGAAATGTTTGCATGGAAATCGGCATTGGAGGGAGCCTTTTGGAACTAATCATGTGGTGAATTTCTAGTGTTAGATATAAGGTGGTGCTGAATGGGGAAGTTTCAGATTCTTTCACACCTAGTTCTGGCATTAGACAAGGAGATCCTCTCTCTCTTTACATATTTGTTCTTTGCATGGAAAAGCTTTCCCATTTGATCAAGCAAAAGCTTGCTCTAGGGTCTTGGAAATGTGTTAAAATCTCTAGGGGAGGGCCTGAGGTTTCCCACCTCTTTTTTGTCGACAATCTCATTTTATCTGGGCAAGCTACCATCAAGCAAGTTGAAGTTATGAGAGACTGTTTGAGCACCTTTTGTAACCTTTCTGGGCAGCAAATCAGCTTTCCAAAGTCAAGAGTATTTTGCTCTAGTAACATAGAAGTTGGTGATGCTAAAGTTATTGCTAGGGTATGTGGTTCTTATATTACTAAAGATTTTGGTAAGTACTTGGGAGTCCCCCTCATACATGGCAGGGTTACCAACCAAACTTATAGAGAGCTTGTGGAGAAAACTCAGAAGAAACTGGCAGCTTGGAAGAGTGATTCTCTGTTTATAGTAGGGTGTGTCACGCTTATCAAAAAGGTTACATCCACTCTCCCTATATATACTATGCAATCTATGAAGCTCCCTAGTGAGGCTTGCCTTAAGCTGGACAAACTCAATAGAGACTTCTTATGGGGTCACACTTCTAATAAGAGTACGACTCACCTTATCAAATGGGATAATATTTGTCTTCCCAAAAGGAATGGAGGTCTGGGGATCAAGAAAACCAAGACCATGAATCAAGCTTTACTTGTACAAATGGGTTGGCGACTGTTTCTTGGTGAGGACAGTATGTGGTGTAAGCTTCTTCATCACAAATACCTTAAGAATAGAAATATAGTTGAGGATGAGTTAGGCAAAAGTGTCACTGGTTCAAGCACTTGGAAAGGAGTTGTTTTCGGTGCTAAGCTATTAGCTAAAGGGCTAACTTAGAGAGTTGGTATTGGTGATTCCATTAGGTTTTGGATTGATAACTGGGTATCAGGAATTGGAAGGCTCATGGATCATGCCACTATCGAGCTAAAGGCTGAAGACTTAGACCAAACTGTGGACAGTTTCGTGACTAATGGATGTTGGCATGTGGATCGGCTTAAGGAGATGCTTCCTTGGAACCTTGTGCACAAAATCATAAGCATACATGCTGGCAGAGAGCAAAGTGGTCATGATAAAATTATTTGGGGATGGAATAAATGTGGTGACTTCTCTATTAAATCTACGTACCTAGGTATTGTTGAGGCAAATAGGATGCTTGTTTGGGATTGGAAGTTTACATGGGACCTCAAATTACCTCCTAAAGTCCAACTTTTTCTTTGGACCTTGCTGTATGATAAACTTCTCACTAACCTTCAGAGAGCTATTCGGGGTTTGGCCACTGATGACTCTTGTCCCAGATGTAATATTGGTACTGAAAACATTGATCACTTGTTGCATGGGTGTTGTTACTCCATTTATATCTAGGAGAAGGTTGTGAGGGGTGTTAGTTTGACTGCTTTGTTTAAGAGGAATTTCGAAGTTTGGATAGCTGAGAATTTGCATGACATGAAGACAGTGCCTGGAAACCCTCCTAACTACTTGATTTTCTCGGTGGCTCTTTGGTTCCTATGGAAGTGGAGATGCAAGAAGGTTTTTGACACCAATTTCTCTCCTTCTCAATCCCCTCAGCTGATCATTAACCGGTTTGCCAAAGATTGGTGGAGTGCTAACTATTCTGATATCAGCAAAGATGTTGCTCCTTTACCGATTGTGTGGATACCTCCTGATGAGGGTTGGGTTAAGCTAAACACTGATGGAAGCTGTGATATTGTGGCTGGTACCATTTTGGCTGGAGGAGTGATGCGAAATAACCAGAAAAATTGGGTGAAAGGGTTTATGACGAATAAGGGCCTGGGCTGTGCACTTGCAGCAGAGCTATGGGGTATTTTTGAAGGACTTACGATGGCCTAGAACACTGTCTTAACTTTAAAAAAGTTATTGCTGAAACTGACTCCCTTATCGTTGTACAACTCCTTGCTCAAGACACCAGTCCTAACCATCCCCTATTCAATCTCATACAAAGTTGCAAAGAAGCAATTGATGCTGACTAGAGCTGTTTTGTGCAACATACTTACAGGGAAGGCAATGCTCTTGCTGATGGTCTTGCCCATATGGGTCAAAAAATGGTAATTGGCTTATGGCTCTATGAAACCCCCCCGATATAAGTCATCTTTTGACTGCTGATGCTAATGGTGCTGTCTGTTTAAGACAGTGCCTTGTGCTCTTTTCCTCCTCTTAGTACCTCTATTTTTCTGGGCTTGGCCCCCTAATGTACCCAAAAAAAAAAAAAATGGAACTTGATGTTATATTTTGTTTCCCAAAAATCATCTTTAATTAAATTTATTTAAATTTCTTTTCTATTTCCATTTCAATATACATAATCAAAGAATTTGTGAGAAAATATCATTGCATCATTAATATGTTTATAAAAACGATTATTTATACACTTATAATTTAACTTTATAATATTCATGTTAAACCAAATTAACTTATAAATATTTATGAACAAATTTAAATAACAAATGAATAAAATAAATTTATCAAATATATAGTAACAACCTAACAAAATAATAGATATATAATAACACAAGCTTGAGAATTTTCGCCCCTTTGAATAATTTTTCAAACGAATATTTGAAAATACAAAATAGTCGTTCTTCTTCAAATGCAAATTAACCGTGCATTAAATAATATCAATATAATCATGTATTCAAACATATGCATCGTTGGATTGGTGTCGAATATTAATTTTGAAAAGTTTGGTTATTCTTTCAAGTCATCTAATCTATAAAGTGCTCCTTATTCGATTTCCTAATTACTTGATTGAGATTACATGTGCCAATGTTCGGTTGACTAATTGATAATTTTTCAATTTCCTTGCTTGATTAATATATAACTAAAAGCTACTCACATTCATTTTTGGTAAAATGGGTATACAATTTTATTTTTTTCCACGTTTGTGATGGGATTCGAATCTAATATTTACTCCTTAAATCGTAAAGTATAGAGAGATACGTATATCTTATTGTGACAATTACATTCCGGACCGTATCTTTAATAGATTGACCTTGACAAGTTCCAACAAATTGTAATCCTATTGGTGTCAAAATTCAATATAAACTAAAAAAATACACGATACTGTTTTAATAATGGATGATGGAATTGTATTTTTATCATGTGAATCATATTAATACTAGTTATTACTTATTAGAGGATTACTTAACAAATGGTTAACTATCAAATGATTATCAATTAAGTCAAACTGCATGTGTTTGAATCCTCCCACGATCTCTTTTCAACTTGTTGGGGACTAATTTAAGCATTAATAGCCATTCTTCCTCCAATACAACAATTAAATAAACCAATAAAATCATGTATTGAGATATCGATTGCCGGATTGGCGTCAAATATTAGTTTTCAAAAGTAATTTGGTGTTTTTCAAACCATCTAAAACTAACTATTCGACATGTAGAGATAGCAGATTAGCAGCTGTACGGCCAGCTGGTATATATATAATATTTCCAATCTTAAACCAGGTTTACTAGTATAAAACCCCTAGCCAACTTCACCAATTTAATCATTCACACAATTGTAATTCGATCTCTAAAAATGGTGGCGGGTTCAAGGGCATTAGCATCAACAGCCCTTATTGTCTTCCTCAACCTTCTCTTCTTCACTTTAGTAACCTCAACAAGTGTCCCATACTCACCACCACCACCCACTTGCCCTAAGTTGGAGGCGTGTCTTAATGTGTTTGATTTGTTGCATCTTTTAATTGGAGGTCATCCACCATCCTCTTGCTGCAGTCTCATTCAGGGTTTGGTGTTGATGCCGCTATTTGCCTCTGCACCGCCCTTCAAGTCGAAGCACTTGGTATCCACCTAAATGTTCCTATCACATTGAACTTGCTAATCAATAGATGCACTGGGAAAGATGTTCCCGCTAGCTACCAATGTACTGGCCAGCCTTCATCACTTCCACCTCCACCACCTAAGACCCCTTCATCACCTCCACCATCACCACCTATGACACCACCTCCACCACCACCTTATAAGACTCTTTCACCACCTCCACCTTCACCGCCTCCACCACCACCACCTTATAAAACTCCTTCACCACCTCCACCATCACCTTCACCGCCTCCACCACCTTATAAGACGCCTTCACCACCTCCTCCATCACCTTCACCACCACCACCTAAGACGCTTTCACCACCTCCACCAACACCTTCACCGCCTCCACCACCTTATAAGACTCCTTCACCGCCTCCACCATCACCTTCACCGCCTCCACCACCTTATAAGACTCCTTCACCACCTCCACCATCACCTTCACCGCCCCCACCACCACCACCACCTAAGACACCTTCACCACCTCCACCATCACCTTCACCACCACCTAAGATGCCATCACCACCTCCACCATCACCTCCACCACCACCACCACCTTATAAGACACCTTCACCACCTCCACCATCACCTTCACCACCTCCTCCACCGCCACCTAAGACACCTTCACCACCTCCACCATCACCTTCACCATCTCCACCACCACTGCCTTATAAGACGCCTTCACCACCTCCACCATCACCTTCACCACCTCCTCCACCACCACCTGAGACGCCATCACCACCTCCACCATCACCTTATAAGTCGTCTTCACCACCTCCACCTTCACCTTCACCTCAACCTCCACCGCCACCGCCACCGCCTAAGACGCCCACTTGCCCTAAGTTGGATGCATGTCTTAATGTGTCAGATTTGTTACGTCTTTTAATTGGCGGCCATCCACCATCCTCTTGCTGCAGTATCATTCGGGGTTTGGCTGATCTCGATGCCGCTGTTTGCTTGTGCTCTACCCTTAAAGTCAAAGCACTAAATATCCAACTAGACATTTCTGTCGCAGTGAAGTTGATGATCAATAGATGTACCGGGGATGATGTCTCCTCTAGCTTCAAGTGCTATTAAGTCTGTTATATTTTTCTCACATTCATATGCATGGCTCTTTTATTCGATGTTAGGACTGTCTATTGTCATGCAATAAACAATCACTAATAATAACATGTAATGTTTATTTGTTTTCTATTTTTTTGAAAGTATTTTTTTTACTATATGTCTTCCTAATTGGAAGCAAAATTTAGTAGCATCATGAATGGGAATAAATGAATAAAGTTTGTGTTTTTTTTAATCTAAACATATACATATTTACTGGCCTCTTTTTTCTTTTTCTTTTTTTGACTTGAAGATGAGAGATTTTAACTTAGATTCGTAACATTAGATATGAATATTGGTCATAAATATAGAGGAAAGTGCTTAATCAAAGTCTTCTTCTTCCGCTTAATCAATAGCTCACAAGTCTCTTCATAATATTAAAATTTAAATTCGGTTCTAACGTTAAAACACCAAATATTATATATATATTTGGTCAATACGCACTGATATAACTTTATGAGGATATTGAATGTGAACCACTTATTATGGAGAAGCTTTGACAAGTGTATACACACTTGAGTTAAAGTATGTAAAACCAGTGGCTCACATTTAATATCCTCTAATTTGAAAATTTCTATAAATATATATGGGTCATGCTATATCAACTCAAATTTATAACTTAATTTTATGACTTCAATATCTCAACCATTGGATTAAATAGGGTTCAGGTTTTGCTATTCAGGTCATGGGTCGGTGCCATTATGCTAACCCGTAGTGGGCTTGGGTTCGGGTCAGGGAAAGAAAAAAAAAACTGAACTCGATCCAACCCGTTTATAATAAAAATGCCTTGCTCGAAACGACGTAGTTTGACCACTTAAAATTTTGAACTCAAAGCGGCATCGTTGAGTAAAAAAAAATACCTAATTTTTTCTCAGTTTTAAACCTTCAGTTCCTTGCCCATCTCTGATCTCTCACCATCGATCATTAGTAACCACCAAGCGCCGCGCCATCTTTACTAATCAAATGTGGCCGTCACTAGATATTCTTCTTGGCCTCACCGCCGTCATAGACCCATCAAAGTAAGTCCCCCAATTTTTTTTAGGAACAAAATGGCAGAAACAAAAGAAACAAACAAAAAAACCAGATGACTACTCATGGCAGTCTGTCAGGACAAAGTAAGTCCCCCATTTGCATGTTGTTTGTTTGTGTCTTTATTTTTCTGTAAATGCTTCTTCGTTAACCATGTATACCGTTTCAATTAAGTAATCCTCTGTGTGTGTAAAAAAGTTTGAAAGTTGAAATTGAAATCCTGGGAGGTGGAGAAAATAGGAATATTTAATCATACAATTAAAAGTAACTTGATATATGGCTGGAGTTCTTTCAAAAAAAAAAAAAAATTTATAGCTAGAGTTTCGTGCATATCCTAGCAGTTTCTGACTTAATATTTTTTTATTCAACCACCATCTCTTTACCCTACTTTCATTACATGACAACATTATTATTCATCAGGTTTGCGGGTTGACGGGTCGAATCATGAACCTGACTAATTTCGTGGGTCAAAACTTGAACCTGAACCCGTGAAATTATTCGGGTTTATGGATGGGTTTGGTTAAAATAATGTTTCGCGGATCCAGGTTTAGTAAAAACCGACCCAAATCCAATCCATTGACTGTATATATCTACTCGCCTTTCCTTAGATGCCTTCATAGGGGCATCAGATGTCGTTTTGTGAATCTCAGATCGGAGTCTCCCTTCGTGTGCTTCTCGCACAAGATATTGTGAGGTCGGGATGGCATCCAATCCTGCCATCGGGGTTCCAGGAGTTCCACCACTCGCCATACCAAACAACTGAGCTATGGTGGCTTGAAACTATCAATAGATCAGCTTTACATTGGGATCTGCTTCTTCTTGTAGTGGTAAGGGTGGATCTTGATCGACGAGCGGGGGGTTAACATTCCATTGTCCACCATCAATCGGTGGTTGGTGGCCACTGTCCGTGTTCTGACTCATTATGCGTGATTCCATTGTTAGTTTCACAAGGGTTCCTCGAAGTTAATGTTCGACTAGACACTCCCCTCATTCTAGCGTCAATTGTTGACGGTGATTTTTGGTCTGTAAGTGAACTGGCTGCTAACAATGATACGTAGGCGATTTGATGTTTCAATTATCTAAGAAGCTTATAATCGAAACACCTATTTGCTATGTGGATGAAATGCATAATGAGTAATATGAGTAAAAGCAATGAACAATACTAGAATTTTTGTTCGTGGAAAACCTTAAAGTAGGGGAAAAAACCACGATTGTTGTAACAATAGGAGAAAATGATTCCGTTATATAAAAGATGATTTACAATCACAAGTTTAATCTCTTCTTTCTAGTGATGTATTGCTTTCTCTTTTGCATTTGCCTAAAACATGTACTTATAAAGGAATTAGGGTGTCGCCCTAATTCTTGTCATCTAAGCAAAATCCTGCGTTGATGTGAGATCCTAGGAAGATTGTATCTTGACAATCCTCTGGTCTTATATAGAGAAATCGTTTCTTGTAGAACTCAATCTCCTAGATTCTTGGGATCACCCTTCCTTATTTTGAACTAATATCCATGCACTTCCGAATTGTTAGTGATTCACCTAAGATATCGTATTTCACAACTATTGCTTGTGTGGTGAGCTGGTCCTGCTCTCTTGATCGTGTCACATTTATGTTTCAATTTTAAGCCCTCATTCTTAGCTTTTGTGTTCATTTTCGAGCATTTTTGTGTACATAACGTGTGTTTGAGCATTGTGTAGGTTATATTCCCTAAACATGGTGTTGGAGCATAAAAATGAAGATTGGGAGGCAAATTTGGTCGAAAGTGAAGAAAAGAGAGAATTAGAGGGCAAAAGAGTAATTTTGCCAAATAGGGATTTGGCGCCCAAGTCATTCAACGGTTAGAGACCGCCAAATCCAATCGTCGATTTACTCCAGAGGATTCGCCACCCAAGTCATTCGGCGGTTAGAGACCACTGAATCCAACCGTCGATTTCAACCCAGCTCAACGAATGGACATTTTTCAGGCCATTTTAGAGGGGCATTTTTTATCTTTCATGCCTAAATCGTGCCCTAGCCTCCCCAGCCTATAAATACACCATCTTCTTCACCATTTACAATATCCCAGCTCTACAACATACAATTCCTAGATCTAAACACCAAATGAGAGAGAGAGAGAGAGAGAGAGAGAGAGAGAGAGAGAGAGAGAGACCTTTATAAAGCTTTTCCTCCATGGATGCCTCACCATTCACACTTCTACACATCCCTCATCCATCTTAGAGTAAATTGTAGGGAGAAAGGAGAGGTCTTTTGACCAATTTCAAGCCAAGCAAGCAATGAGCTCTTGAAGGGGATTTCTTCAAGGGTTCTCTCTACAACTCATGTCTTCTTGTATATTTTGTTTTCTTTGATGTGTAATCCCTCACTCAGGAATATTTGTAAACCTATACTTGTGTTCATTAATGTATATGCTTGTTCTTATATCGATTTGGGTCTTGTTCTATTCTTTGCTCTTATTGTGATTTAAGTCTTGTCTTTACATGCATGTGTATGGAGGTTAGAAATTGATGTGTATTCATGAATGAGATTAGGAGTAGTATAACTTCATTTAGGAGCAGTGTAATGTAAACATCCCATTCTTGTATTTATGTTTATGGATGATTCGAAATACCATGTTTGGATTGTTTTGAGTGCTTGATCTTGATTATATGATTGAGCTAAATTGAAAATTAGAGTTAGGTGAACATCACACTTGGCTTTGATTATTGCTCCAAAGAATGGGAGAAATTCATGAAAGTAAACATAATGCTTAAATGGATTTTGATTCTTAGATCTTCATGCCTAATAATATCCTTGGTTATTGCTTACAAAACATCATAGGTGAGTAGTAATTGAGGTTTAGATGACTCAACCCATGATCGTACTGTAATAGTCATATAAAAGAGAAGATTGAACCATTGACTTTAATTGAATGTGCTTAATGCTTAACAATGAACTTGATGTGCATTTTTGTTTGGTGAACTTATGCACCTTGTGTGACCCCTATATTGCATCTCTCCAAGCCATATTTGTTTTCATAACTTAGGTTGTCTTGCCTTTAGGAGTAGATTAATTTAGCTTAGGGGTAGTGTAATTTAGAAAGGCAAGCACTCGGTTACTTTTCTATGCTTAGTTTAGGTTTATTTTATTTACACACTTACACTCTCAACCGTAATCATTCCTACACTTCACACACATCATTCTCACTACTTCAATGCTCTATTTACATTCCTTTCAATTAACTCTAAAATTTGAGCTGGTTGACAGTTGACGGTTGACGGCTGACACCTCCCTATGGAACGATACCCTTGCTTGCACGCTATGCTAATTGAACGATTCTCGTGCGATTATGAGTGGTTATTATTGATAGACCGAATTTTTAGATTCAATCATCGCTACATGAGGTTGCTTCAGTGAGCTGCCCCAAATACAAGCGACCTAGTTCTTGTAATGGCGAATAGGTCTGGCGACCTAGGGTTGATTCTATTCGTGGTGCTACCATGTGTTTTTTACCGACTTGTTGATGGTGTGGTCTAATGACGTGGATGTCCAATTCTAGTTTGTTTATGCTGACATATTAGGCGGATCAAAATTCCCCCAAAAAGGTCAAATATAACAAAATTCTTAACAACATATCAAGGATTCAAGCAAATAAAATCAAACCAAGTGATAGTTCAAAGAATACCTTGACAAAGAAAAGAGACCTCCACAAACTAGAGTAAAATCACTATAGGACCTAAACTTTAAACTTTAAAAATGATTGAGCTTGATTATATTTTCAAAGAAGAATCTATATATGAATCACTCAAATCGGGTCTTAAACAAGCGAGAAATCGTTATTTGAAAAATGGTGCGCAATGAGGAATATATGGGCAAAATTGGAGACAACAATGTATGGATCTCTATGCTAAAGCCTTTGGTGAGGGCATCCTTACACCAAGGCCACCCGCCTATGTGCATGGGCATGCGCGTAAGGAGGCCTACGCGCTATGCCTCCATCTACGTGCATGCCATGCGCATAGAGGAGCATACGCGCAAGGCTTTTGCCCACGCCATTAGAAGACCCTTCTTGGCATAGGCTTACCTACGCCAAGGCCTTTGGCCTACATGGGCAATAAAGCCATTTTGGCGAAGGCATGCCTACGCCATGCTTTTCCATCTACGTGGGTAGCAAGGCGTTTCCGAGGAAGGTGTGCTTTCCCCAAGGCCAATTGCCTATACTTATGCCAAGACCAATTTTGCCTTGACCAACCGAAAATCAAATCCGAGCAACCTTGCTACTCAAAAACCAAATCCGATTTTTGACCAACACTCGGAATATCCCAACGGTCTTGATTTTTTTTTAAACATATTCGAATTTCTTAGAATACCCTCGAATCTCAAACTAGCTCGGAAATTCTTGGAAACACACGGAAACACTTAGATAAGTCTCTAAATCACTTGGAACTCATTTAGGGACAAAACCAAACATGGTTGGACACGTAATGTACGGTAATTCTTGGAAATATAATTTCCATAATGAGATTACCAACCGATAAATAAAAATAAACATAAACATGAAAAACAACAAACATGAAACTCAATATAAAAATGCACAAACACATTCAAGTATGCCATTTCTTAAATCTAATTACTAGAACATGTTCATCTAGGAATTTAAAGTAATTTAAGAACTAATGCATGAGCATACAAAAGTGAATGTGTGTCCTACATATAAAGTCCACAATGATACAGGTTCACATTTACATGAAATGTGTGTGTGTGTGTGTGTGCGCATCCTAAGCATTGCAAGAGGTTAAGGTCTCATTACCTTAACTTGACGATGAAGCATCACCTCTTGAAGATTTGTTTACAAGATAAGTCGCCTTCCATCTTTGAAGATTAAATCATCACAAACCACTTAGGAAATTAATCATTACAAACACAAAGCATTTTGATACGGAATGAAGCTAGCACAAAATCTAAACCTAACAATATAGTCTCTGCAAGTTGGACATTCTACACAAACCTTTACAATCTCAGCTCTATTGGTGTATGTGGGTATAGCCTTTGTTGCTCAAGAGAAAATATTAATGAGAATTAAATGAGCATGACTTTCAACACTGATAAGCATGTTTGTATGAATTTGTGTGATTGTTATGGTGGAGTCATTCACTTAGTGTAACAATATATCCCGCATCTCTCCAATTTATCTTTGTAAATATTATTGTATATAATTTATATTTTTATAGCAATATTTACATTTAATACACAAACAACACACAAACCCCAATTAGTTTTTCAATTCAATTAAACTAGGAACAATTGACGAATTACACATCCTCGTGGGAACGAACTTTACTTATCATTGTACTACACTCACCGGCCTCGTACGATTACGAGTAGCCATTTGGGTGTGGTCACAATCATATCGATTTTTATGAATTTTGATCTGAATTTGTTTATGGGATATATTACAATGTCTATACATGGGATCCTCTTGTGCATGTGTAACATTGTATAATGCAACTTAAAAAAATTAATTCTTTCAAAAAATGTAAAAATATTTTTGGTTAATTGCACTAAAGTACCCTGAATTTTTCTTTTAAAGCAAAATATCTCTAAGTTTAATTAATTTGGCACAATCATACCCTCTGACCCATTGACTAACGGTTGACCACCGTTAGTCAATATAGCAGAGGGGCAATATTGTCTTCTTTGTTCGTGTTATTAATAAATGAAAAAGGAAAATAGCTTGTCTAATTACATCTCGTCACACCAACCTTAAAAAGTTTAAATGAATTTAAACCAACCAATTAATTAAAATAAAAATATTGATTAAAAAATGAAAAAGAAAAAAGAGATCTGGTGAGACCAGATGTTCTCCATTTTTAGAGCATGTCTAGTCTCTCTAGATCTCTTACAAAGGGGAACTCAATTTTTAATTTTATATTTGGTAAAATAACAAAGCCAAATTATATCTATGTTTGATATTCATTGTTCTACATCAATAAAATTAAAATAGTGTTCTAAAACTCCTAAAATGCCAAGCTATTAGAACTTCCTAACAGCACTATTGCTAGTCTTCTTGTTGTTGTTTGGTTTTGTGGGTTTCTTCGAACTTTTTTTTTTTTTCTTGTTGTTTGGTTTTGTGTGTTTTGTTTGCTTGCTTTTCTTTTCCTTTTTCCCTTCAAAAAATGGAGGATATCAAGTCATCTCAAAAATGGAGGATATCATATTATCTCTTGTAGGTGATTTAAAGAGACCAGATCTCCTTCAAAAATGGATGAGATCTAGTCTCATGAAATCTTTTTTTTTTAATCAATATTTATTTATTTAACAATTAGTGTTTGGTTTTAATTAATTTAAAATATTTAGTTTTATTTGATTTGTGTTTTGTGTTGGTTGTTTGTGATGAAGATGAAGTTATGATGAAATTGAAGGATTGGTTATGATGTTCAAGATGAAGATTGTGATAGAGTTTTATTGTTTTAATTGTTTTAATAAATAAATAAAGATAATAAAAATATTTGGATGATGTGGTAGGGGTAAATGTGTCTTTACATACATTTTGTTGGTGATTTGTTAATATTAACTGTTTGACTTTAACACTAGGTTATGTTTGTGTTCGATTTCTTAAACTTAGAGATATCTTGCCAAAAGGAAATATTCAGGATATTTTAGTGCAATTAACCTAGATATTTTAGATTAAGTATACTTATGTTGTGAAGCAAAAATAGAGCGGCATACCTTATTAGCTGAAGACTTAACATGACTGTTTCACAATACTTCGGTCACCAGCGATTGTGTGTGGGTGTTACGAGAACAACCACAAAATTCCATGTTTTAAATACCCACCGAAAAACCTAGTTTTTCGATTAATGAGAGAAGAGAGTGTGTGCAGATTCAGAGAAAACTTTTTTTTCTCTGTGTTTATTTCTCTGATAACTAAATGATATGTATCCTAATTGTATTCTTCGATCTATAAGGATTATATCACAGATAGATAAATAAGGATTTAATTTGAAGTCATCTTATCTCTTATATTCTAGTAAGACTTCAAATTCAAATTAACTGGATACAGCTTTATCACTCTAGCCCACAATGAACACTTGATTAAGCTAAACCCACAAGCCCAAAATCCAACATGTTGTAATCTAATTATTTAATTGTTTGATTGTTTAAAATTATATAAGTATACAAGTCAACAAGGACATCTGATAAAAAAAATTCCAGAACTAAAACTCTTTCCAATACTTGCTTGTTAAAGTCTTTGATCTACTGTTCTATTAGCACATAATGACATAATTATATAAGAGCATCCACAATGGTTCATAAAAGAGACCCATTTGTACAATACCCATTTTTATATCCATCCAATTGTGTCACAATGGTAAGAAAGTGGATCCAAAAAAAGAAACCCAAAAGTAGGCTCCACCCAATTAGACCCAAATTGGGTTCCAAATTTGGAACTCAATTTGGGTCTTACCCAATGATTGGGTTGGGTTCCCAACACCTCCCAATCATTGGGTTGGGCTTATATATATATATATATATATTTATTTATTTATTTATATAATTTAAATTAAAATATATAATTATTAATTTTAATAATTATATATATAATGAAAAAATATAAATAAATTTAATATATATATATTTCAATTATTTAAATTTAAATATATAATTATTAATTTCAATAATTATATATATAATGAAAAAATATAAATAAATTTAATAATAATATATATAATGAAAAAATATAAATAAATTTAATATATATATTTAAATTATTACTATTATAATTTAAATATATTACTATTAATTTCAATAATTATATATATAATGAAAAAAATATAAATAATTTTAATTTCAATTATAAAATTTTATTTCAATGAAATTAAAATAATTTGAATGAAAACATTAATTTTTTGAAGGTTTGGAACCGGAACCGGAACCGGAACCGGAACCTTCAAAACCGGAACCAAAACCGGAACCAAAACCAGTTTTTAAGGTTCGGAATCAAAACTGGTCTGGAACCGAAACCGAACAGTCGGAACAGCCAGAACCGAACCAGAACCGAGGAACCGGGGAACCGAAATCTCTTCGAGGGAGGTTCCGGTTCCGGAACCGCCACTTTTGAAACGGAACAGGAACCGAACCGGAACCGACGCCATATCTAATCATAGACAATATTTTGTTTTAAATATTTATTTTTATTGTTAATGTAATTCGGTTGAGATAATTTTAAATTAATAAATTGTTTTATTTTAAATTAATTATAATTTGTTAAATAATTATTGATAGTGTTGATATTTTAAATATATTAATACATAAATATATAATATTTTAAAGAAAAGTAATGATTGTTTGGAAAAAAGTTTAAAAAGTGGATCCACTTTTATTTTTCCAATTTAGTCCCATTGTAAGGAAATGAGACCCAAACTAAGTGGATCCAAATGGCAAGACCCATTTTTTAAAAAACAAGATCCATTTTTGATGATGTGGCAACAAATAGGTCTTGTTTTTAGGACCAACCATTGTGGATGCTCTAAGTCCACTAGACCATCTAATATAATAATTTTGTACTATTTCCAATAGTTATCGTTAAACTCTTTGATCTCCCATTCTAATATTAGTGCCTATCTCTTGATCTCTTACTGTCCTCACACAAGTAAAGTATTAATTTAATTATCGATATACCTACGATCAAAAAGTTTGGAAGTTCTAATTTTTTACACTGCCATCTTCTGTTTTTATTTTATATTTCGTACAGGGACGGACCACCATGGAAGCCAGGGGGCCATAGAACCCACTTCCCACAGAAAACAAATATATATAGTTAAAAAATATTATAAATTTTTAGTTTTTATAACTTGGTCCCCAATTCCAAATTTCCAATTCAGCCCCTGATTTTGTACATAATATAAAATAAGTAATACATGTAACATTTGGTTCAACTAGGTATACAAAATTTTATATTATTAAAGCTTTTATGTATTATCAAGTTTCATATAAGAAAAATCATCTCCTAATATGACTTGGTGGTAAAGGGTGCTCATCAAGTTGAACAATATCTCAAGTTCGAGTCGATGCACCATAGTTGGTATATGAAAAGTTATAGTGAGAAAACTAGAAAGAAAAGCAAAGAGAAAACTCTTGTGAATTAATTGACTGAATAACATTTACAAGAGTAACACAGCCTTTCCCTCAAAATATCTCTAAAATTCATACGTAAGAACTTACAAAATTTTAAATATTTTCACTTTGGCCCCCCTAATAAATTTTGTTTTTGTATACTGACCCCCCAAACTGGAATTTCTGGCTCCGCCCCTGCTTTTATAGTCTTTCTTACAATAATGGTTTGCAAAAACTATCCTCCTGATTTCACTCTATCTCGAATGCTACACTCTCATTGGCTCTCAAAAATGCTGATGTGGAGAGTCAGTTAGCTAGAGAAGGAATCTTTAAGCTGATAAAGTATGTATAGGCAGAGCAACCTGCAGGATGCAAGCAGCTGTAGCTTGTTACCATTGCTAATGAGATGACATTGTTGATAAACTTAGTGATCAGTGATGATCAGCAGATGTGATCAACAACTCAAGGTGGTCTAACAGTATATATATATCAACAAAAAAAAAAAAGTTTTGCTCAATGTTGCATTTGTGGTAGAAGGATGCTTATTCAGTTCGATAATATTCTAGGTTCGAATCACCACCACAAATAATGATATATATATATATATATATATATATATATATATATATATATATATATATATATATATATATATATATAATAAATAAATAAATAAGTCATCAAATAATGTGACTACAATCTACATGCAATCGAAGTATCAAAAGAATATTTGAAAATAGTCCTCTTCTTCTAATATATACACAACCATGCACTAAATAATAATATATATAATCATGTATGCAAACATGCATCGTTCGATTGGTGTCGAATATTAATTTAGAAAAGTTTTGATCTTTCAAGTCATTTAAATCTATAACGTGCTCCTTATTCGATTTCCTTACTTGACTGAGACTACATGTGCCAATGTGCAGTTGCCTAATTGATAATTTTTCAATTTCCTTACTTGATTAAAAACTTGTCAATTTCCTTACTCGATTAAAAACTACACAATTTTCACATATACTCTTAACAAAATGATTGTCCACAGCTTCTTTATATATAGTCCATGATGGGGTTCGAGTATAACATTTATTCATTAAACGTAAAGTATGGGGAGACATGTATCCTATAGTAGAAGTTACATTCTAGACTGTGTTTGTAGTGGATTAATCTCGACAGATTTCAAAAAACTCTTGATCCAATTGGTATCAGATTTCAAAAAAACTAAATAAATCTACATGCTACTGTTTGAATAATTGATGCTGTTATTGTATTTTGATCATGTGAATCGCATTAATATATATTATTTTTTAGAGGATTATTTAACAAATGGTTATGAATTAAGTCAAACTGCATGTGTTTGGATCATCTCACGATCTCTTTGCAACTTGTTGGGGACTAATTTAAGCATTAATAGCCATTCTTCCTCTAATACAATAGTTAAATAAACAAATAAAATCATTTATTGAGATATTAATTGCCGGATTTGCGTCAAATATTAATTTTCAAAAGTAATTTAGTGTTTTTCAAACAATCTAAAACTATGGGTCAAACTATATAAACTTAAAATTTTTATGAAGAGCACATGAGTACATGGATGGTTGAGAAGTTAAAGTCAACAAACTTAGTTTTTTAGTTATTCAAAATACAGAGATATTTGTACCGGCTATATATAATATTTCCAATCTAAAACCAAGTTTACTAGTATAAAAATCTAAGCCAACTTCACTAATTTAATCATTCACACACTTGTAACTCGATCTCCAAAAATGGTGGGTTCAAGGGCATTAGCATCAACAGCCCTTGTTGTCTCCCTCAACCTTCTCTTCTTCATTTTGGTAACCTCAACAAGTGTCCCAAACTCACCACCACCACCCAATTGCCCTAAGTTGGATGTATGTCTTAATGTGTTAGATTTGTTGCGTCTTTCAATAGGTGGTCGTAGTCCACCAGCCTCTTGTTGTAGTCTCATTCAGGGTTTGGTTGATGTTGATGCCGCTATTTGCCTATGCGCTGCCCTTCCAGTCAAAGCACTCGGTATCAACCTAAATGTTCCTGTCACATTGAACTTGTTGATCAATAGATGTACTGGGAATAATGTTCCCTCTGGCTACCATTGTACTGGCAAGCCTTCATCACTTCCACCTCCACCTCCACCGCCTAAGACGCCTTCATCACCTCCACCACTACCGCCTATGACACCACCTCAACCACCCCCTCCTCCACCACCTCCACCACTACCGCCTATGACACCACCTCAACCACCTCCTCCTCCACCACCTCCTCCATCACATTCACCACCACCACCACCTAAGACGCTTTCACCACCTCCACCATCACCTTCACCACCACCACCACCTAAGACACCTTCACCACCTCCACCAAAGACACCACCACCAAAGACACATTCTCCACCTCCACCAAAGACACCACCACCACCACATAAAACACATTCACCACCTCCACCAAAGACACCACCACCTCCACCTAAGACACATTCACCACCTCCACCGAAGACACAGCAACCACCTCCACCTAAGACACCTTCGCCACCTCCACCATCACCTCCATCACCACCACCTAAGACACCTTCACCACCTCCACCACCACCACCTAAGACGCCTTCATCACCACCACCATCACCTTCACCACCTCCTCCGCCTCCACCTAAGACGCCTTCACCACCACCACCACCACCACCATCACCTTCACCACCTCCATCACCACCACATAAGACGCCACCACCACCATTACCTTCACCACCTCCTCCGCCTCCACCTCCACCTAAGACACCTTCACCACCACCACCATCACCTTTACCACCTCCACCATCACCTCCACCACCACCTAAGACGCATTCACCACCTCCACCATCACCTTCACCACATCCTCCACCACCACCTAAGATGCCTTCACCACCACCACCATCACCATCACCTTCACTACCTCCTCCACCACCACCATCACCTTCACCCCCTTCACCACCTCATCCACCACCTCCTCCGCCACCACTTAGGACGTCTTCACCACCTCCATCATCACCTCCACCACCACCGCCTAAGACTCCCACTTGCCCTAAGTTGGATGCATGTCTTAATGTGTCAGATTTGTTGCGTCTTTTAATTGGCGGTCATCCACCATCCTCTTGCTGTAGTGTTATTCAGGGTTTGGCTGATCTCGATGCCGCTGTTTGCCTGTGTACTTCCCTTAAAGTCAAAGCACTGTTTATCCAACTAGACGTTTCTCTTGCAGTGAAGTTGATGATCAATGGATGTACTGGGAATGATGTCTCCTCTAGCTTCAGATGCTAATAAGTCTAATGCATGGCTCTTTGGATGTTAGGACGTACAGTCTATTGCCATGCAATAAAAAATCACTAATAATAACATGTAATGTTTATTTGTCTCCCTAATTGGAAGCAAAATGTATTAGCATAATGAATGGGAATAAATGAATAAAGTTTGTGTCTTTTTTCTAATGTAAACATGTACAATAGACTTGAAACCCTGGACATAAATATAGAGGAAGGGGTGCTTAATCAAGGTCTTCTTCTGGTTAATCAATGGGTCTCGTCCTAATATTAAAACTTAAATTCGGTCATGAGAACTAAATATATATACACGATAGTTTTACTATCAGTGTGCACTAAGATCCAAATCTAATTAAGCGTTGGTTTCATCCCATGGTCAGATTTGATGGTTAAAAATTAATTGTTGTTAAATGTCAAATCAAACCACCTCTCCAAATAAGCATTTTTCTCGCTACTAGAAACCTTTACCGCGGTAGGGTCCGATCCTTGAGGGAACTCGGTCCTGGTAAGACTTGATCTCGATGGGACCTGGTCCCGTTAGCATCAAATCGACAGGAGAACCTGGTTTGGACCAGCATCCGACTTCCATAATTACCAGGTCCGTGCGACAAGGTCCAACCCCGGTTGAGCACGGCTCCCCTGCCTAGAACTAACCACTGATAAAAGAAAGAGCAACGCCAAACAACCCCTCATCAAATGCTAGCCACCGCGAATGCCCTAGTCAAGTTCCCAGGTCCTTAGGGAACCTTCTAGAATTTCAAACTCACCCACAAAGCACCGAGCAAGAGCTAGGGTTGATGCTAGCTTTAGGGCAACACTACTTGGAGAAATAAGAAACCGAAGTAGCTAGCAATGGGTGGTTGGGCAATTAATACAATAGCAGTAGACATGTAGAGGGAAAGATAAGGAACCAATGGACGAGATTCCCCCATAGCTGCCCCCACTAACAGTCGAATCTACTCTAGCCAAACCCTACCCAATGTTAACTACCCCATACACGAATAAGGAAGCTGTTTTTTTTCTCAGGAAAATGATGCAAAAAGTCTTTAGGCAGAGAATGTGTAAGATCCTATAAGGTTATGAACTAAAACAACCTAGGGGGGGTGGTTGTTGAATAAGTTGATGCTCTAATTTTTAAAAACTCTTTCCAGACTCTTGTAAAACACTTAGTGAGCATGCAATTAAACCATCAATATGTGTGTTACCAAAAATAACAACTATCAATTATACACAATACACCTCCCTTAGTCTAATTCACATCAACATATACAAGTATATTAATAAGAACAATTAAAAGAACAAATAACAAGTCTACAAAGTTGTCGATGTATGATATTCAACAAAGCTCTTCAATTTACAAGTTATAATTAAATGTAATCACAAATTCACTAAGTCACAATATTACAACTTGTTTACACAACAACATATTAAAAAAAAAACAAGTCTACTACTTGATATTACAATTAAGCTTTTTAAAATACAAGTTGTAATTAAGTGTATTACAAGTTCCTTGAAACACAATATTACAACTTATACAAACAATTACAAATATAAAGGGAGTTAAAGAAGAAAAGCTTGCACAAATATTTTTACGTGGTAAACCACTGAAGAGGAAACATCCTCATCCAATGGTTGAACCATTCAACCACCTCCGAACAACACCATTTTTCACTAGTTGGATAAAAGTACACCCTCAAAGCGATGAATCCGTATAATTGTCTACTTCCTATTGGATATCCCTTATATCCTACCATCGGGCCTTTTACTAGTGAAAAACTTGTTGGAACTCAACTTAGAAACCGCATGCCTCTAATTGAGTTCTCCATGCTCAACCTACGAATCTGTATGATCATAGTCGAGACTCTTTTGCATAAGCTAGAACCGCATGTTCCAACAAGAGAATTTATGTCTATGCATGGCTTCCTATCGTGATCAAATGTGTTCTTATGCAAACACATGTAACATGGAATATATGATCAAGATATCCTATGGAAACTAGAAATAAGCTTTATGCACACAATGTATGTTTTTCTAGTTTATAATCCAAACAATTGACAGCAAACAAAATGATGCAAATCACATATGAAATGTATGGTTAGGTACACTTCATGAAGAACTAGGAATATACATGAAAGTTCACAAATATTATTTTTATAGTCCTTTATACATGAACAAAAATGTAGAAAATGCAATCCAACCAAATCAAACTTAAATCCTAGATTTTATTCATGCAAACTAAAGCTTGAAACATAACATATTCATTAAGCACATATTCAAGGCTTTATAACTAAAATGAAAAAGGCTAGAATACAAAATATTCAATCAACTTTCTCTAGCAAATACTTAGAGCACGTATTCAAGAAAATAATCAATTAAAACTCAAAGGCTCTAAATATAAAATTAAATGAGCTAAACCTAAAATATATTCAATTAAAGATCCTAGCACATGTAAATACTATCAATCATGATAATAAATCCAATTAACACTCAAATAGCCCTTGGATATAAGCTGGTCACAATACAATACCCAAGCATGTGAAGTTTTAGATTTAACAAAACTTAAATCACATTAAAGTCTCTAATTAGACAAATCTAGCTTATAATTGAAGTTTTGTCTCCAAACAACATTTGTTCAAGTCAAATTTTCACAAAGATAGGAAGAAGACCCAAGGTGTTTGAACATTTTAAAGCTTAGAAGATGAAAATATTAGCAAAATAGCAAATACCTTATAAAGTGTGTGCTGTCACGAAATTGGTGTTAGACACAAAACATACTTGAACAATTTGCTTTCAACCCAGTTGGAGAAGATAGAGGACTTTAATACGGTTCTCTCACTTTTTGAATCACTCGATTTGGTTGAGAATTGAGTGAGATATGATGTTTTGAAGTTGAGATAAAACACAAAATATTTCCAGCACAAATCTTCTTCAAAAATCAAATGAGAGAGAGGGAGAGGGAGAGGGAATTTAAAGAAAAATGGGAGGGAAGTGATGTGGAGTCTGGGGGACCACAGGAAGGGAATGAGACCACACCGCCTCAGCTTCCCTTGGAAGCGCATGGCCTCCTCAGGGGCTAAGGGGCCTCTTTCACGTGGAGGTCACGCGCCTCCACGAGAGAGAGGCCTTGTGGTAATTTTCCACCCCTCTCTTCCCTTGCGCACCTCTCACGTTCTTTGACCGTTCTTTGGCCTCCGAACTCCGAATTCAAATTCATTTTCAAATTAAGAACCAGGACTCTCTCACAAACATGGACATCTACAAAAATTCAACCAAAAACTTGGAATTCAACTCGATACACAAGGACAAAGACCATGTATGATAAACACATTGAAAGTTTCATAAAATCCAACTCGGAACTCGAAAACCTATGTATGAGTAACCAAAACATTCGGAACTCAATGAGGAACAATATAAGAGCATAATCAAGTCTGATACCAAGTGAACGTAAACAAACAAATACAAATACACACAAGTATGCCATTTCCTAGAAATAGTCCTAGAACATGCAATTTCAAAAAAGTTGTCAATACAAATCTAATGCATGTGCATACAACAATTATTTGTGTGTGAAACAAATTATAGCACGGTGTGTATAAAACTATCTAGAGGGGGGGTGAATAGATTTTTAGCTTATTACCCAATTTTTCGTGTTTAGTCAAAATTACGAAATTACCCCCTAAATAGATAAAGCAATAAATCAAGTATAAAATGCGGAAATAAAATAACACTTGATTTTTACGTGGAAACCCTCACGGGAAAAACCACGGGCTAGTAAGTAAGCCACACTCGAACCACGAATCCACTAAATGTGTAAAACGATTACAACCTAATCCCGGAAGTAATCACACCCCTACCTAATCCCGGTATGAGTGAACCTAGTCCGATTGCTTGCGAATTAAGCAACCTAATCCCGGTCACAACACAAGACTTAATTCTCTAAAAAGAGAATAACACCCTAAGTGAATATATAAATATTCAAATGCAACATAGAGCAAGGGAAACCCTATATACTTATCTAAGATGATGAATTTGCAATTAAAAACAATCCTATATATTAAAGCTAAATGACATGTCAATTAGCTTAGATAATCATAGATTATAGAAACCTAGATATCTATCATAAAAACAACACTCAATCAAATCAACACAACAATCTCTATCTTGAATATTAGAATTTAATCTAAGAACAATCAAGTAATAAAAAGAGATGCCATAATAAATTAAACACTAATTATGTATGATAATAGTGAAAAACTTACCAAAGCAAGTGTGATGATGAAAGACCCATGCAAGCAAGCATCCTAGATATGCTAGAGAATGCTAGATGAACTTTGATGCAAATGGATTTTGGTTTGAGTGTTTAATGAGCAAACTTGGTTGCTTTCTCTCTTAAAAATCTCTCTTTTGAAAGTAGGGTTCTTGATGATTAAAGAGTGACATTCAGAACAAGAGAAAGTGATGTATTTATAGGCATGAAAAATAGAGCATGTGAAAAGACAAGTTTGCCCCTGAAATGCACCGATCGGCTGTTTCATTCGGCGGCCAGGCCACCGATCATAATCGTCGAATTGGCCCGAGAGGAACAGGGGACCAATGGCGGTTTCATTCGACGGTTTCGTGACCGCCGATCTAACCGCCAAATCAAACCTGAGATAAAAAAATCAATCAGGTATGAACGGCGGTTTCATTCGGCGGTTTCGTGACCGCCGAATCAACCGCCGAATTAGACCGAGAGATAAAATCAATCAGGTCTTGAACGGCGGTTTCGAACGGCGGTCGTGACCGCCGATTGTAACCGCAGAATTACTCCAGACACTTCTGGAAGTAAACGGCGGTTTCATTCGGTAGCCAGGCCGCCGATCATAACCGCCGATCACCAACATAAGTGAAAACCAAGGAGAAGCCAAGGGCATTCTCCGTAAGCGGTCTTCGCGTAAAACCAAGCACATTCTAGTGCATGCGCGGACGTTTCTAAATAATATCGGGAAACGAATTACAAGACTACAAGACACAAATATACACAACAAAATATAACATATAAGTGCAAGTGTGAAATGTGACATGTGAAGAGAATGCACACATATGCAATGTATGATAAGTGTGTGTGTGCAACTAATCTCTTCAAGAAAAATAAGCACTAGAGATATACCTTTGGAGTGCTTGACACCTTGAGATCTTGAAAGGGCTTGAGTAATAACAACAACACCTAAGCTACCCTTACAAAGAACCCCAACATGTGGTTTGTCTACGAAATGAGCCAATCAACAAATGGGAACCTTACAATCTCCCCCTTTGGATATTTCGTGACAAAACCACCACTTACATTGATTCCTCACAAAAAATAGAAACTACGGGACTACAGTGATATTCTACAATACAAAGAGATAAGAAAATGCAACTTGAAGTCTTCAACCTCTTGTAGAATAATTAATCCCTATAAATAAAGTTTCTAACATTTTCAATACAAGTAAAAAGTGAGATGAATCAAGTGAGAACAAAAACAAGCATTTGCATTTGTAAAAGATTAGGCACAACATTATGAAATGTATGTGTATGCAATGCTCCCCCTCAACGGGTTACTCCCCCTCAATGAATGTTCTCCCCAATATGCACCTTTGCTTCTATATTTTGCAACTCCCCTTACCATATACTACTCCCCCTTTTTGTCATGATATAGGCAAATGAGTAGTCCCCAACCGGGTCACTCATAGCAACGAGAGATAGCAGCATGCAAGATTTGCATAATTAATATAAGTCACTTTATGCATCTCAATTAATTGGAGAGAAACAAGGAGATTTATTTGATAGAAAATGTGTGAATCAAACATGCTTTGCATAGAAGACATGTAGCATTCAAGTCCAAAATACAATGGTATTTGGCAAAGCAAATGACAAAGGTTTCTAATAGGAATTCAAATCAATTTCACCAATGTCATGAGTAAAGCAAGGATATAGAATATATTGATTTCAATTTAAGAACAACTATATCCAACTTTATAAGCAAAACATGGCATGAGCGACTTTGCACCCTATTTGATTTTTCCGGATAAGATATCCGTATGATAGTAGCCATGTTCAACCAATAAAGAAGGAGAGACATTTGGAATGTAAATTCCTTTGAACGGATACAAGATCTTTTATTCATTTTGAGTCTCATAAGCTTTCACACAAGGTTTTGCATTTTAAGAATATGCAATCATCAATTCATGCTTTTCATGTGAGCATGTTATATGAATTTCATGCTTTTTCATTTGACAATAGCATGTTATTTAAGAATCATCATGTCATGGAGATAATCATAGGTCATTCATATCATACTTCCTATATACATCTCCTAGTCCAAAAATGCATGTTTGAACATAAATATGACATGGATTGTAAACAAGCAAGGTTCACACTTATTGAAATGAAAACATATATACATATGTGCAACTAAGCTTACTCAAACAATTAAAAGAAGAGGCATAAGTTATTTCGAATTTTTTGCAAGATACAATAATGCAAAATAGCTCTCTTTGCTTGAGTTCCCCATATGGGTCAAATACAAAACTCATCACTCCACAAGACATATCCCAATAGATCTACTTAGTGTTTTAAATCGAGTAGAATCTAAGGGTTTAGTAAATAGGTCCGCAAGTTGATCATTAGTACCTACATTTTCAAGTACTATGTATTTATTTTCAACAAGCTCTCTAATGAAGTGATGGCGGATGTCAATATGCTTAGTTCTAGAATGTTGCACCGGATTCTTGGAAATATTAATGGCACTCATGTTATCACAAAAGAGAGTGAGAGTACTTTGGTTGAATCCGTAGTCTACTAGCATTTGCTTCATCCATAGGAGTTGTGTGCATCCACTCCCTACGGCTATGTACTCGGCCTCGGCCATAGACAAGGAAATCGAGTTTTGCTTCTTGCAAAACCAAGACACCAAGTTGTTGCCTAGGAAGAAGTAACCGCCCGAAGTGCTTTTCCTATCATCACAATTTCCTGCCCAATCCGCATCACTAAAGCCTACAAGACTAGCATTAGTGTCAAAAGAGTACCAAATCCCATAGTTGGAAGTCCCATTCACATAGCGAATGATTCTCTTTACGGAAGAGAGATGGGACTCCTTGGGATCCGCTTGGTACCTAGCACACACACCCACACTAAAAGATATATCGGGCCTACTTGCGGTCAAATAAAGCAAGCTACCTATCATGCCCCGATATAGAGTTTGTTCCACACTTTTACCACTAGCATCCTTGCTTAGCTTCAAAGTGGTACTCATGGGTGTATCACAATGTTTGGCATTCTCTAAACCAAACTTCTTCACTAGATTTTTGGCATATTTGGCATATTTGGCTTGGGTTATGAAAATCCCATCATCTAATTGCAACAAGACTCATCTCAAATTCATGAGACATGACATCAACAAATTGTTGGACCTTGGTGTTGCTGGTAGAGCCAAAAACTATATCATCAACATATATTTGAGCTATGAAAAGCTCATCATTGTCTTTCTTGATGAATAGTATCTTGTCAACATTACCTCTTGTGTAGTTATTGTCAACAAAAAATTGAGTGAGGCGCTCATACCAAGCCCTCGGTGCTTGTTTCAACCCATATAGAGCCTTCTTGAGGCGATAGACATGGTTGTGGTGGTGTGCATTCACAAACCCCCTAGGTTGTTCAACAAACACTTCCTCTTGCAATAAGCCATTAAGGAAGGCACTCTTGACATCCATTTGGTGCAATTTGAACTTGTGCACACAAGAAATGGACAAGAGAAGCCTAATGGACTATAACCGAGCAACGGGAGCAAAAGTCTCCTCAAAGTCGATACCCTCAATTTAAGAGTACCCTTGTGCTACAAGTCTAGCCTTGTTCCACACTATGTTACCATCCTCAGCGGATTTGTTCCTATAAATCCACTTGGTGCCTATCACATGAGTGTTTTTAGGCCTAGGAACTAGAGTCCAAACCTCATTCCTTTCGAATTGGTTTAGCTCTTCTTGCATGGCAAGAACCCAAAATTCATCATTTAAGGCTTCATCAACCTTTTTGGGTTCAATTTGAGAGGTGTAGCATGTGTAGCTAATTAGATTAGCTATTTGATGCCTAGTCCTAACACCCTCGTTCATATCTCCAATAACATCCTCTTTGTTATGGAGTCTTCTAACCCATGGAGCGAGTTCATTAGAGTCCAAGAGAGGGACTCTAGTAATAGGTTGTGTGACTTCATTATTGTCTTTGGACGTCCCAACATTGGGAGTCACCACAACCCTCTCCAAAGGAGAGTCATCATCTAAAACTTCCTCCTCCTCATGGTCATTAGACTTGAGCCTTGTATCATCAATAACAACATTCGATGATTCCATGACGGTTCGAGTCTTCAAGTTGAAAACTCTATAGGCTCTACTATTCAAGGCATATCCAATAAAGATACCCTCATCACTCTTAGCATCAAACTTGCCAAGTTGATCACGATCATTTAAAATGTAGCATTTGCTTCCAAATGTGTGGAAGTAGCTAACATTTGGCTTCCTACCCTTCCATAACTCATAGGAGGTGTTTCTAGATCCGGGCCTTAGGAAAACACGATTCCCTATATAGCAAGCCGTATTGACGGCTTCGGCCCATAGGTTCCTAGGGACATTGTTGCTAAGCAACATCACTCGGGCCATCTCTTGAAGGACCCTATTCTTCCTCTCAACAACTCCATTTTGTTGAGGTGTCCTAGGATGTAAGGATTCCCGTTTTGTTGATTGGCTTATTTCGTGGTCAAACCATATGTTGGGGTTTTGAATGTAAGGGTAGTCTAAGTGATTAGTGTTGAAGATCAAAGGCCCTTCCATGACCTCAAGATATAAGCACGACAAAGGTATAATCTCTTGTGCTTGTTTTTTCTTTGAAGAGATTTAGTAGCACACACACACTTAGCATTCTTGCTATGATTGCATACTTGCTTACTTTTATGTGCATCTCTTCACATGTCACTTTACACACTAGCACTTTGGTTGATATATCTTGTTGTGTGTATATGTGCCTTATAATTCGTTTCCCGACATTGTTCGGAAACGTCCGCGCTTGCACTAATGAGTGCTTGGTTTCGCGTGAAGACCGCCTATGGAGAATGCCCTTGGCTTCTCCTTGGTTTTCACCATTGTTGGTGATCGGCGGTTATGATCGACGGCCTGGCCGCCGAATTAAACCGCCGTTTCAGTCCAGATTGGTCTGAAGCAATTATGCGGTCAAGATCGGCGGTCACGACCGCCGTTCGAAATCACCGTTCATACCTGATCGATTTTAATCTCTCGGGTTTGATTCGGCGGTTGGATCGGCGGTCACGAAACCGCCGAATGAAACCGCCGTTAATGCTCTGTTCTTCACGAGCTCAATTCGGCGGTCGTCATCGGTGGCCTGGCCGCCGATTGAAACCGCCGAACGGTGCGTTTCAGGGGCAAAAGTGTCTTTTCACATGCCCAATTCTTGATGTCTATAAATATCTTATTTTCTCAATCTCTGAATAAGTTTCTTGAGCAATTAGAACTCTAATCTTTCAAGAGAGATTTTTGAGAAAAAATCAAATCAAGAACCCACCTTTAAACACTCAAATCAAATCCTTTTTGCATCAAATTTCATATTGCATCCTCTATGTCTACATAGAAAGCATCTATGATTGGATTGGCATCATCACAATATGCTTGGTAAGATTTTGATTAGTTTCATCTTATTTTAGTATTTTTACTATCTAGCATATTCTCTATTTATTTACTTGTATGTTGTTGATCATTTGATAAATACAAGAATAGAGAATTAATTGTGATGAATTAATTGAGTGTTGTTTTTGTGATAGCTAATTAGGTTTTTGCTTAATCTTGATTAGCTAAGCTATTTGACATGTCATTTAGCAATTGATATCTAGGGTTGATTAAATTGATTATATCATCATCCTAGATAAGCATCTAAGGTTACCTAGCCTTGTTTGTTATTTGAATATTCATACATATTCACATAGGTTGTTTCTCTTCATTGAGAATTAAGTCTTGAGGCTAAGAGTGCTTAGGCCTCAAGCAAATTGGAATAGGGTTGCTAATAAAGGCCCGCTGGGTAGAAGTGAGGGGTTACAGACCGGAGTGTTAGACGAGGTCTACATAGGTTGTAAACTTCATTTCGATTAGTGATTTCGAGTTCCGAGTGTGGCGCACTATACAGCCCGTGGTTTTTCCCAGTGGTTGGGTTTCCACGTATACATCAAGTGTTATTTAAATTCCGCACTATATTACACTTGTATGTATTTTTGACTAGTAGGGGCATTTTCGTAAAATTGACTTGCATGCGAAAATTGGGTAATAATAGTTAAAATCTATTCACCCCCACTCTAGCGCTATATAGAACACGCCTCGAGTATTTAATTACTTTCAATTGGTATCAGAGCGGGTTCCTAGATATACTTAGGTGATCCTGGCTCATTTTAGTTGTGTTGTGCATTTGTGTGATTTTTGCTCTTTCATACATTTTGCATACATTTCATTCATTCATTTGAGACAATGAGTGGATTCGGTGGCAACCATAAGGGTGCTTCAAGCACACGGTCTCCTCTCCTCACCGGTGTGAATTATGCCTCATGGAAAGGCAAGATGGAGGCATATGTGTGCCAAATCCATGATAGGGCATGGATGGCAATTGAAGATGGGTATTCACCTCCTATGATGACTCCCACAAGTGGTGGAGAAGAAGTACTCAAGCCAAAGTCCCAGTGGTCACCTGAAGAGTTTGAGACTTCAAAATGGAATAGGAAGGCATGGCATGCTCTTCTATGTGCAGTGGATGAAAATCAGTACAAACTGATTCAGAACACTAGGATAGCCAAGGAGGCATGGGATATCCTACAGGTTGCACATGAGGGAACCGATGTCGTTAAGGATTCCAAGCTACAAGTCCTTCAAACGCAATTTGAGTTGCTTAAAATGGAGGAGGACGAGTGCTTCAATGACTTTGAAGTCAAGTTGATGGATATTGTGAATCAAAGCCATCAACTCGGTGATCCTTATTCGGATAGGAGAGTTAAGCAGAAAATTATGAGGTCTCTCCCCGCTAGGTTCGAATCAAAAGTGACGGCTTTAAAGGAAAATAGCACATACAAGGATATGAAGCCGAGCGAGGTGATTGGAAGACTCCTCGCCTATGAATCTAGGAAGGCTCCTAGTATTTCACCTCCTAAAAAGCAAAAAGGAATTGCTTTGAAAGCTTCCAAGGTTGAGAAGGAGGAAAAAGGTGACTCGGACCAAGACATGGCTTTGCTACTTAGAAGATTCAAGAAGTTTGTCAAGTTCGAGAATAAGGGCATTGGATCCAAAGGCCAAGACTTGAAGAAAAAAGCTCCCTTCAAGAGTTTTGAGCCTAGGCAAGAGCATAGTGAGAAGAAAGGGGTCTAATGCTATGAGTGTGGTGGTATAGGTCACATCTCACCGGATTGTGGGAACTTCAAGAACAAGATGGCAAAAGTGATGACCGCCACATGGAGTGAAAGTGATGACTCCGGAGAGGGAGATAAGTCATCAAGTGATGATGAGCTTACCATCAACTACATGGCATTTGGGGCCACTTGTGTAGAAGATAAAGTTGTTGGTAAGAATGACTTGACTAGTGATCCCATAGGAGAAAAAGATGAAGAAGTAGCTCTAGAGAAAATATATGTAGCTACTCATTGGGATATGACTCTCATTGACTCAAGAGATCAAGGTGGAGGTCTAAATGAGGGAAATGACTCCATTAGTGAGAATGAGAGTGGAGGAGATAACTTAAGTGAAGATGACTCCTCATCTATCTCTACAAATGGAGGTGTAGAGAAAATGGATGTAAATGACTTTATAGTCAAGTGTGAAAGTTCATTGGAGAAGAAAAATATAAAGTTGAAGATTTTAGAGGATGAAAATCTAGAACTTTCAACACACAATGACCACTTAAGTAAACAAGTGGAGGCATCCAAGAAGATTGAAGACAAGCTAAGGGATGAGCTAGCTATGTCTAAGAGGAATGAAGAAGGGTTGAAGAGAGAGCTTGTTGAAGCCATAGAGTCATTGTCTAGGATGACTACAAGCACCAAGAAACTTGACCACATTCTTGGTAGTGGAAAGAACCCTTGTGACAAGAGAGGTATTGGGTATGAAGAAACAAAGGAGATCACTACTCCAACCAAGACCGTCTTTGTCAAGAGTTTGGGCAAGATAGAAGCCTCACCGGTGCACACTCCTAGGAAGAAAATTGATCTAGGACAATGTTCAAGAAATGCACAAGTGAAGGTAGCTCCTAAGAGACAACCTCAAGCTCAAAAAGTTCCTCAACCTAACTTCCCTCAAGCTCATATTCATCAAGGGAAGAGGCCAATCATGCAAAATGAAACAAGGAAGCAAGCTAGACCGGTTCAACAACAAAGAAGATTTGAACCCGCTCAACCACAAAGTCATGGGATGGCTCCTATGCATGCACAAGGACATGGTATGAATTCTAAATTTATCCCTACATGTCACTTTTGTGGTATTAATGGTCACATTAGACCAAATTGCTTTCATTTCATTAAATTATGTAGAATCAAAAGCATGATTGAAAAGAAAATGATAAGAGCTAGAATGCATGCTAATAGGAAGGAAAACATTCATATTCATGATCCTATTAATTCTAGTACTCTTGAACCTTTGTCCACTAGGAAGAAAAATGTTATATCTATGTGGATAAGGAAAAATGAACCCGCTTGCTACGAGACTAACAAGTCTCAAATAGGTTCAACTAAGTCCAATGGACTTGGTAGGTCCATAGGACCTCATGCCCTTCATTAATGAAGGATGATACTAACCCCATATGGGGAACTCAAGCAAAGAGAGCTATTTTTGCATTCTTGTCACTTGCAAAAAATTTGAAAAATCTTATGCTTCTTGGTTGATTGCTTGAGTAAGCTTGGTTACACATATGTATATATGTTTTCAATTCAATAAGTGTGAACCTTGCTTGTTTACAATCCATGTCATATTTATGTTCAAACATGCATTTTGGACTAGGAGATGTATGTAGGAAGTATGATTTGAATGACCTATGATTATCTCCATGACATGATGATTCTTAAATAACATGCTAATGTCTTATGAAAAGCATGAAATTCATGTACATGCTCAAATGAAAAAGCATGAAATGATAATTGCGTTCTTAAATGCAAAAACTTGTGTGAAAAAGCTTATGAGACTCAAATGAAAAAGGATCTTGTATCCATTCAAGGATTTTACAATCCAAATGTCTCTCTTTCTTTATTGGTTGAACATGTCTACAATCATACGGGTTTCATTCCCGGAAAAATCAAATAGGGTGCAAAGTTGCTCATGACATGTTTAGCTTATAAAGTTGGATATAGTTGTTCTTAAATTGAAATCAATGAAATTTCGATATCCTTGCTTCTCTCATGACAATGGTGAAATTGGTTTGAATTCCTATTAGAAACCTTTGTCATTTGCTTTGCCAAATACCATGGTATTTTGGACTTGAATGCTATATGTCTTGTATGCAAAGCATTTTGTTTCACACATTTTATCTAATAAATCTCCTCGTTTCTCTCCGATTAATTGAGATTGCATAAAGTGACTTATATTGATTATGCATATACTAGAATGCTACTATCTCTCTTTGCCTTGAGTGACCCGGTTGGGGACTACTCCTTTGTCTACATCATGACAAAAAGGGGGAGTAGAATGTGGTAAGGGGAGGTGCAAATTGTTGTAGCAATTGGTGCACATTGGGGAGAATATACATTGAGGGGGAGTAACCCTTTGAGGGGGAGCATTGCATTCATCATACATTGCATGATGTTGTGTTTAATTTCTTAGAAATGCAAATGCTTGTTTATGTCCTCACTTGATTCATCTCACTTTTACTTGTTTTGGAAAGTTTAGAAACCTTGTTTCAGGGAATGATTGTTCTACAAGAGATTGAAGACTTCAAGTTTTATTTTTATATATCTCTTTGTATTGTAGAAAATCTTCATTGACCCATAGGTTTATTTTTGTTGTGAGGAATCAATATGAGTGGTGGTTTTGTCACGAAATAGCCAAAGAGGGAGATTGTAAGGATTCCCGTTTTGTTGATTGGCTTATTTCGTGGTCAAACCATATGTTGGGGTTTTGAATGTAAGGGTAGTCTAAGTGATTAGTGTTGAAGATCAAAGGCCCTTCCATGACCTCAAGATATAAGCACGACAAAGGTATAATCTCTTGTGCTTGTTTTTTCTTTGAAGAGATTTAGTAGCACACACACACTTAGCATTCTTGCTATGATTGCATACTTGCTTACTTTTATGTGCATCTCTTCACATGTCACTTTACACACTAGCACTTTGGTTGATATATCTTGTTGTGTGTATATGTGCCTTATAATTTGTTTCCCGACATTGTTCGGAAACGTTCGCGCTTGCACTAATGAGTGCTTGGTTTCGTGCGAAGACCGCCTATGGAGAATGCCCTTGGCTTCTCCTTGGTTTTCACCATTGTTGGTGATCGGCGGTTATGATCGGCGGCCTGGCCGCCGAATGAAACCGCCGTTTCAGTCCAGATTGGTCTGAAGCAATTATGTGGTCAAGATCGGCGGTCACGACCGCCGTTCGAAACCGCCGTTCATACCTGATCGATTTTAATCTCTCGGGTTTGATTCGGCGGTTGGATCGGCGGTCACGAAACCGCCGAATGAAACCGCCGTTAATGCTCTGTTCTTCACGAGCTCAATTCGGCGGTCGTCATCGGCGGCCTGGCCGCCGATTGAAACCGCCGAACGGTGCGTTTCAGGGGCAAAAGTGTCTTTTCACATGCCCAATTCTTGATGTCTATAAATATCTTATTTTCTCAATCTCTGAATAAGTTTCTTGAGCAATTAGAACCCTAATCTTTCAAGAGAGATTTTTGAGAAAAAATCAAATCAAGAACCCACCTTTAAACACTCAAATCAAATCCTTTTTGCATCAAATTTCATATTGCATCCTCTATGTCTACATAGAAAGCATCTATGATTGGATTGGCATCATCACAATATGCTTGGTAAGATTTTGATTAGTTTCATCTTATTTTAGTATTTTTACTATCTAGCATATTCTCTATTTATTTACTTGTATGTTGTTGATCATTTGATAAATACAAGAATAGAGAATTAATTGTGATGAATTAATTGAGTGTTGTTTTTGTGATAGCTAATTAGGTTTTTGCTTAATCTTGATTAGCTAAGCTATTTGACATGTCATTTAGCAATTGATATCTAGGGTTGATTAAATTGATTATATCATCATCCTAGATAAACATCTAAGGTTACCTAGCCTTGTTTGTTATTTGAATATTCATACATATTCACATAGGTTGTTTCTCTTCATTGAGAATTAAGTCTTGAGGCTAAGAGTGCTTAGGCCTCAAGCAAATTGGAATAGGGTTGTTAATAAAGGCCCGCTGGGTAGAAGTGAGGGGTTACAGACCGGAGTGTTAGACGAGGTCTACATAGGTTGTAAACTTCATTTCGATTAGTGATTTCGAGTTCCGAGTGTGGCGCACTATACAGCCCATGGTTTTTCCCAGTGGTTGGGTTTCCACGTATACATCAAGTGTTATTTAAATTCCGCACTATATTACACTTGTATGTATTTTTGACTAGTAAGGGCATTTTCGTAAAATTGACTTGCATGCGAAAATTGGGTAATAATAGTTAAAATCTATTCACCCCCCCCCTCTAGCTTTATATAGAACACGCCTCGAGTATTTAATTACTTTCATAGGAGCCGAGAACTCATGGGAGATGCCTAAGCTATTGCAATAGCTTTCAAATGAGGCATTCTCAAATTCCCTCCCATGGTCACTTCTAATTCGTTTAATGCTTTTAATGTTATAATTCATTTCATTTTGTATTTTAGTACAAAGCATTTTAAACTTATCAAAAGTTTCAGATTTTTCTCTAAGAAAATATGTCCATGTAAATCTAGAGAAATCATCAACACAAACAAAAATGTATCTCTTTCCACCTAAACTCTCGGCTTGCATAGGACCCATGAGATCCATGTGGAGAAGCTCTAGGGGCTCCTTGGTGGAGAGATTACTTGCCCTTTTTGTGCATGCTTTTAGTTTGTTTTCCTTGTTGGCAAGGTCCACAAATACCATTGGCTTTCTTCCCAAGCTTAGGGAGGCCACGCACACAATCGAACTTTCTAAGGGTTCTTAAATCCCTAAAGTTCATGTGGCCAAGTCTTTCATGCCACAACTCTATTTGCTCATCCATGGACACATTGTTTGAGACTATTCTAGCTTCAAGATAATATCAATTGTCACTAGATCTCATACCTTTCAACAAGGTTTGTCCATCAGGCTTTAGGATAGAGCAATCATCGTTACAAAACAAGACTGAATATCCTTCATCACTTAGATGTGAAATGCTTATTAAATTGGCTTTCAAGCCATCAACAAATAAAGCATCGGATAAGGAGGGTAATCCGGGAACGGAAATGGTTCCTTTCCCTACAACTTTTTTTTTGAATCCATCACCAAAAGTGACATATCCTCCTTCCTCCATAACAAGAGTCTCGAAGAAACTCTTGTTTCCCGCCATGTGCCTAGAGCACCCACTATCTAGATACCAAAAATTAGAAGAATTTGCCTTCAAGGCTATTTGAGCAACATGGCAAACATTTTCATTCTTTCTAATCCACCTAGAAACAATCTTAGCTTTCTTAGTGGTCTTTGGTACATGGGCTCTGGATGTTCTAGGATCATGCATAATAGTATTATCATTCCTATGAACATGCATCGTGGCTCTTTTCTTTTTCTTCTCAATCATGCTTCTAGTTTTGCACATTTTAATATATCGAAAGCAATGTGGTCTAATATGACCATCAAATCCATAAAAATGACATATAGGAGTAAAATAAGGATCATACCTTGTCCTTGTCTTTGTGGATGAATGGGTTCAAAGCATCTTTGTTGTTGAACCAGTCTTGATTGCTTCCTAGCTTGAGGTTGCATTATTGATCTCTTTCCTTTGTGAGCCACTTGTGGAGGAATGTTGGCTTGAGAGACCCTAGGGGGTTGAGCTTGAGGTAGCCTTCTTGGCCCCATCTTCACTTGTGCATTTGAACATTGTCCTATTTCTAACTTCTTCCTAACAAATGAAGTTTCTTCGTTCCTGAAACTCTTGACAAGCACGGTCTTGTTAGAGGTTGATATCTTCTTGCCATCTTTATACCCAAAACCCCTCTTCTCTTGTCACATGGACTCTTTCCAACACCAAGCATATTGTCAAGCTTCTTGGTGCTAGAATCCATCCTAGTCATAGACTCTCTTACTTTTTCAAGCTCCCTCTTTAGGCTTTCTTCATTCCTCCTAGATAAGACTAACTCCTCACTTAGCTTATCTTCCATCTTCTTGAATTTTTCCACTTGTTCACTTAAGTGGTCATTTTGAGATGAAAGCTCAAGATTTTCTTCTCTTAACATCTTAATCTTTCTTGTGCTCTTGATTGCTAAATCATTAAACTCGGCATGGCATTTAGCAAGCACCTTTTTCTCCACAAAACTACTTATGGAGTTAGAAGAGGAATCACTTTCTTCTCCACTTGAGTCATTTTCCTCTTGACTCATTTCCTCTCTCTCACTAGCACTTTTGCTTTTATGGGAGGAGGCAAAAGCTAGGAGGTTAGCCATGAGCTCTTCATCACTTGAAGACTCATCTCCCTCAATGGAGTCATCACTACTACTACTCCATGTGGCGGCCATCACTTTACCTTTCTTCTTGACATTGTGATTAGCACATTCGGGGGCAAAGTGACCTATGCCACCACACTCGTAGCATCAGACCCCTTTTCTTTCGGTCTTCTCTTTCCTAGGCTCAAACTTGTTGTAGGAACCCTTTTTCTTATAGTTTTGACCTTTGGAACCAAAGTCCTTTTTCCCGAACTTCATGACCCTCTTGAATCTCTTCACAAATAATGCAAGGTCTTCGTTCGAGTCATTCTTCTTTGCCTCCTTTTCATCCTTGGAGGTTTTCAAAGCAATTCCTTTTTTGCTTTTTAGGAGGTATGGAGATAGGACCCTTCCTAGACTCATAAGCCAGAAGTCTCCCAATCACCTCACTCGGCTTCATATCCTTATATCCACTATTTTCTTCTAAAGCCGTTACTTTTGATTCAAACCTATTCGGAAGAGATCTCATAATCTTTTGCTTGATTCTCCTATCCGAATATGGATCACCAAGTTGATGACTTTGGTTGACTATGTCCATCAACTTGATCTCGAAGTCGTTGAAGCACTCATTCTCCTCAATCTTAAGCATCTCGAATTGAGTTTGGAGGACTTGAAGCTTAGAGTCCTTCACCACTTCGGTTCCCTCATGTGCAATTTCTAGGATGTCCCAAGCCTCCTTAGCTATCCTAGTATTTTGAATCAATTTGTATTGATTTTCATCCATAGCATATAAGATGGCATGCATCGCCTTCCTATTCCACTTTGAAGCCTCAAACTCTTGCGCGTTCCATTGCGCTTTAGGCTTCAATACTTCTTCTCCTCCATCACCGGGAGTCATCTTGGGTAGATCATATCCGTCTTCCATCGCCATTTATGCACGGTCATGAATTTGGCATATGTAGGATTCCATCTTCCCTTTCCATTGGGAATAGTTCAATCCGGTAAGAAGAGGAGGCCTTGTGCTAGAAGCACCTTCGTTACCACCACCATTTTCACCGTTTCCACTCATAGTATTTATGAATGAATGAAATGAATGCAAATGTATGAATGATCAAAAATCACATAAAATGCAAAACACATCAAAATAAGAAAGGATCACCTATGTATGTCTAGGAACCCGCTCTGATACCAATTGAAACAAATTATAGCATGGTGTGTATAAAACTATCTAGAGGGGGGGTGAATAGATTTTTAGCTTATTACCCAATTTTTCGTGTTTAGTCAAAATTACGAAATTACCCCTAAATAGATAAAGCAATAAATCAAGTATAAAATGCGAAAATAAAATAACACTTGATTTTTACGTGGAAACCCTCACAGGAAAAACCACGGGCTAGTAAGTAAGCCACACTCGAACCTTGAATCCACTAAATGTGTAAAACGACTACAACCTAATCCCGGAAGTAATCACACACCTACCGAATCCCGGTATGAGTGAACCTAGTCCGATTGCTTGCGAATTAAGCAACCTAATCCCGGTCACAACACAAGACTTAATTCTCTAAAAATAGATTAACACCCTAAGTGAATATATGAATATTCAAATGCAACATAGAGCAAGGGAAACCCTATATGCTTATCTAAGATGATGAATTTGCAATTAAAAACAATCCTATATATTAAAGCTAAATGACATGTCAATTAGCTTAGATAATCATAGATTATAGAAACCTAGATATCTATCATAAAAACAACACTCAATCAAATCAACACAACAATCTCTATCTTGAATATTATAATTTAATCTAAGAACAATCAAGTAATAAAAAGAGATGCCATAATAAATTAAACACTAATTATGTATGATAATAGTGAAAAACTTACCAAAGCAAGTGTGATGATGAAAGACCCATGCAAGCAAGCATCCTAGATATGCTAGAGAATGCTAGATGAACTTTGATGCAAATGGATTTTGGTTTGAGTGTTTAATGAGCAAACTTGGTTGCTTTCTCTCTTAAAAATCTCTCTTTTGAAATTAGGGTTCTTGATGATTAAAGAGTGACATTCAGAACAAGAGAAAGTGATGTATTTATAGGCATGAAAAACAAAGCATGTGAAAAAACAAGTTTGCCCCTGAAACGCACCGATCGGCGGTTTCAATCGATGGCCAGGCCACCGATCATAACCGCCGAATTGGCCCGAGAGGAACAGGGGACCAACGGCGGTTTCATTCGGCGGTTTCGTGACCGCCGATCTAACCGCCGAATCAAACCTGAGATAAAAAAATCAATCAGGTATGAACGGCGGTTTCATTCGGCGGTTTCGTGACCGTTGATTCAACCGCCGAATTAGACCGAGAGATAAAATCAATCAGGTCTTGAACGGCGGTTTTGAACGGTGGTCGTGTCCGCCAATTGTAACCGCAGAATTGCTCCAGACACTTCTAGAAGCAAACAGCGGTTTCATTCTGCGGCCAGGCCGCCGATCATAACCGCCGATCACCAACATAGGTGAAAACCAAGGAGAAGCCAAGGGCATTCTCCGTAGGCGGTCTTCGCGCAAAACCAAGCACATTCTAGTGCATGCGCGGACGTTTCTGAATAATATCGGGAAACGAATTACAAGACTACAAGACACAAATATACACAACAAAATATAACATATAAGTGCAAGTGTGAAATGTGACATGTGAAGAGAATGCACACATATGCAATGTATGATAAGTGTGTGTATGTAACTAATCTCTTTAAGAAAAATAAGCACTAGAGATATACCTTTGGAGTGCTTGACACCTTGAGATCTTGAAAGGGCTTGAGCAATAACAACAACACCTAAGCTACTCTTACAAAGAACCCCAACATGTGGTTTGTCTACGAAATGAGTCAATCAACAAATGGGAACCTTACAGTGTGTATGTGTTATACCAATTGAGCACGATGATGCAGGGACACATATGAATGTAATGCGTGTGTATGTGCGAGCACGCGCCTAAACGCCTTGCAAGAGGAATAAGGTCTAGATATACCTTTGATATGCAATAAAGCTTGCTCCTCTTGAAGACTTTATTTTGCATGATGTGTTGTTATTCCTCTTTGATGATTCAATCAACATGAACCTAGACAACTAATCAATACAAAAGAAATGTCATTTTGATATGGAAATATGCCAACATGACATAAATACCTAACAATCTCTCTCTTTGGTAAATTCCATGTCAAAACACCTATACAAATATTTATACTTAGAAAATGAAGATCGATTGCAAATCACACCCTCACATTACAATGAGTTTTGTTTTTCCTAAACTAATCTTCAATAAGTCTTGAACTTCTTCATTTGATCTTCTCTTGATATCACCTAAAATCAACTTGAAGAAAAAATCATATACAAGAGAATATATGTGGCAATATACGTACCTGACAAGAATATAGCAATTAAGTTCAAATGGATACATGTATACTCCCCCTAAATACATGTATAATATCCATCACAAACAAAATAAATCCCATCCAAGTTATTACATGCCATAAGAAGTTCAAAGATACCAATTAAAAAATAAACATACATAGTCCATAGAATAAGCTAAAAATGATACCAATTCTTCTCCCCCTTTTTGACATGAATGAAGCCAAAAAGAATAAGGTACCTAAAAGTTAATCATGAACCATAACAAAGCAATTGAGAAAATATCATCATGAGTATAATACATGTACACTCAACAAGGCAATTTGAGTAAGCACTCCCCCTAAATCAATGCTTCTCAAACCTAAGACAATAAGCTCAAGATAATTCTCAATTAATCGAGCAATCAAGCATCAAATTCTAAGTTCCCTATGCCAATACATCAAAGTAAGTCAAAGATACCAAATGATGCTAGTATCTATCAAAGATAAGGCAAGAGAAAGAATACCAATTTTACCAAAAAATGGTAAGGCATGACTCTTCAAAGTTTGCTTGAAATGAATTGCTCTTCTTGTTCCTTGTCTGTTTTCCAAGACAACCTATCAAAGGTTATTCAAATTTATCCAACACAAACAAACTCATCAAGGCACCACTTTGCTTATAGTTATCAAGCAAAATGATATCAACTTAAATACCGCTTGACAACAATAGACCAAGCATATCAAAAATATATCAATTTAAATAACATCGAGGGAATTGATACCTATTGATATAAACCAAAGCAAAATGCAACCAACATATGATACCAATTGAAGAACAAAAGGAATATACCAAATACCCGTCATCTTCTTGTGGTGGAAGAAGGCAAGTGAGGGAAGACAATGAAAATTCGGTCGAGTCTTAGAGCCTTAGCTAGGAGGTGGTTAAAGTGATAGAGATAAGGATAGCTTTAGGGTTTGATTTTAATGGAAAGAAAGATTCTGTTAGTGGATAGGTTACAAGGAGAATTACAGAGGATGAGTATTGTCTTCAGGAAGTGAATCGAAAAGTTTAGAATGCTTCTGCTAGGGTTATTAGCGTGATTTCTTGTGTGATTTGGTTCTCTTAAAGATAGTGTTGTCTTGGAACATTAGGGGTTTAAGTTGTATTGAGAAGAGGAGGCTGGTAAGGAGGCTGGTCATGTTTCACAAACCAATTCTTCTCCTTGTTCAGGAGTCAAAATTAAAAGTCTTTGATGAAAGTAATTAAATACTCGAGGTGTGTTTATCAATATAAAGCTAGAGGGGGGGGTGAATAGATTTTAGCTATTATTACCCAATTTTCGCATACAAGTCAATATTACGAAAATGCCCCTACTAGTTAAATATACAAGCAAGTGTAATATAGTGCGGAATTAAAATAACACTTGATGTATACGTGGAAACCCAACCACTGGGAAAAACCACGGGCTGATTAGTGCGCCACACTCGGACCTCGAAATCCACTAATCGAAATGGAGTTTACAACCTATGTAGACCTCGTCTAACACTCCGGTCAATAACCCCCCACTTCTACCACTCGGGCCTTTAAAAGTGGCTCTAGTCCAATTGCTTGAGGCCTAAGCAACCTTAGCCTCAAGACTTAATTCTCTAAGAAGAGATTATGCAACCTATGTGAATATGTATTAATATTCAAATAACAAACAAGGCTAGGTAACCTTAGATGCTTATCTAGGATGATGAGATAATCAATTTAAATCAACCCTAGATATCAATTGCTAAATGACATGTCAAATAGCTTAGCTAATCAAGATTAAGCAAAAACCTAATTAGCTATCACAAAAACAACACTCAATTAATTCATCACAATTAATTCTCTATTCTTGTATTTATCATATGATCAACAACATACAAGTAAATAAAAAAGAGAATATGCTAGATAGTAAAAATACTAAAATAAGATGAAACTAATCAAAATCTTACCAAGCATATTGTGATGATGCCAATCCAATCATAGATGCTTTCTATGTAGACATAGAGGATGCAATATGAAATTTGATGCAAAAAGGATTTGATTTGAGTGTTTAAAGGTGGGTTCTTGAATTGATTTTTTCTCAAAAATCTCTCTTGAAAGATTAGGGTTCTAATTGCTCAAGAAACTTGCTCAGAGATTGAGAAAACAAGATATTTATAGACATCAAGAATTGGGCATGTGAAAAGACACTTTTGCCCCTGAAACGCACCGTTCGGCGGTTTCAATCGGCGGCCAGGCCGCCGATGACGACCGCCGAATTGAGCTCGTGAAGAACAGAGCATTAACGGCGGTTTCATTCGGCGGTTTCGTGACCGCTGATCCAACCGCCGAATCAAACCCGAGAGATTAAAATCGATCAGGTATGAACGGCGGTTTCGAACGGCGGTCGTGACCGCCGATCTTGACCGTATAATTGCTTCAGACCAATCTGGACTGAAACGGCGGTTTCATTCGGCGGCCAGGCCGCCGATCATAACCGCCGATCACCAACAATGGTGAAAACCAAGGAGAAGCCAAGGGCATTCTCCATAGGCGGTCTTCGCGCGAAACCAAGCACTAATTAGTGCAAGCGCGGACGTTTCCGAACAATGTCGGGAAACGAATTATAAGGCACATATACACACAACAAGATATATCAACCAAAGTGCTAGTGTGTAAAGTGACATGTGAAGAGATGCACATAAAAATAAGCAAGTATGCAATCATAGCAAGAATGCTAAGTGTGTGTGTGCTACTAAATCTCTTCAAAGAAAAACAAGCACAAGAGATTATACCTTTGGCGTGCTTGAATCTTGAGGTCATGGAAGGGCCTTTGGTCTTCAATCATTAAACACTTAGACTACCCTTACATTCAAAACCCCAACATGTGGTTTGACCACGAAATAAGCCAATCAACAAAACGGGAATCCTTACATTTGACAATAGAGTGGTTAAGTCTCTTGGCGGGTCTTAGCTATCTAAGGGTGTTGGGGTTGAGGCTCTAGGGTCAGCTGGTGGCCTTATCACTCTCTGGAACGAAGATTTATTTGAGGTTCAGGTGTGCATATCGAATGAGAGGTGCATTATTGTGTCAGGTGTTCTATCTAGGATGAAGAAAAACATAGTGTTTTGTAATATTTACGCGGCTAATCAGCAATCAGAAAGGAAGGTGAAAGTTCTTAAAATACTCGAGGTGTGTTTATCAATATAAAGCTAGAGGGGGGGTGAATAGATTTTATCTAATTATTACCCAATTTTCGCATGCAAGTCAATTTTACGAAAATACCCCTAGCAAGTCAACAAAACATACAAGTGTAATAAGATGCGGAAATAGTAAATGACACTTGATGTTTACGTGGAAAACCCAACCACTGGGAAAAACCACGGGCTGTTAAGTGCGCCACACTCGGACCTCGAAATCCACTATATGAAAAGACGGTTACACCCTCAAGTGATTCTCGGACCCTCACCCTAGATAACCTCAGGCTATGGACACTACCAATCGCCACTCTTGGTTCAATCCCTAGTGATATCCCCTGATACACTACTCTTGGCGTGAGCACCCTCTAATCTACCACGCGGGCCTTTTATAGCGGCTCTAGTCCAATTTGCTTGAGGCCTAAGCACACTTAGCCCCAAGACTTCAATCTCTCAAAAGAGATGCACAACCCTATGTGAATATGTATGAATATTCAATTAATGCAATAAGAGCTAGGGTACTCTAAATGCTTACCTAGGATTATAAGATGACAATATAATCAATCCTAGATATCACATATAGCTATATGACATGGCATATAACTTTAGCTAAGTAAAGGATCACCAATCCTAGATACAAAGCTATCATATAAAACCCACAAACATTCAAAGGATTAACTAGTTGATTAAAAAACAATCTATCAACCTAGTTATCAATACATCACACAAGAATGTTCATGGCATAGCTTTTAGGCAATAATGACCTAATCAAATAAGCTATGAAAAATAATCTCAATCAATAAATGAGATCAATTAGCTAGATGGCATATGAACATTAAAGCCTAGCTAACAAATAAAAACCCAATCAACACATAATCTCAATCTTATATGTAGAAATTAATCTAAACACATATAAGTAAAATATGAGATAAAATTGATAAGTAGAAACACTAATTATGTAAGATAAAAGTGTTCAACAAATCATACCATGTGTGTTGAAGAAGTCCCATGCATTAGCATATGCTAGATGATCCTAGATGATGCTTAGATGAAGATTTATGCATGTGGGGATGGGTTTAGAGAGATAAAGATATGATCTTTAAGCTTTCTCTCTCAAGTCTCTCTAAATATCTCTCTAGGGTTCTTATGATCAAAGACTTTTTTTCTGAACCAGAGATAAGGATGTATTTATAGAGACCAAAAACAGGGCAGGTGAAAATACAATTTTGCCCTTGAAACGCACCGATCGGCGGTTTCATTCGGCGGCCAGGCCGCCGAAATGAACCGCCGAATGGCTCCCGTGTGGAACAGGGGAACATCGGCGACTTCATTCGGCGGTTTGGAAACCGCCGATACCAACCGCCGTTTTGGACCCGAGAGATATATTTCAATCAGGTCTCATTCGGCGGTTTCGAACGGCGGCAAGGCCGCCGAACGTAACCGCCGATTCACCAAAAATGGTGAAACCAAGGAGAAGCCAAAGGCATCTCCACCGGCGATCATCGCGCAAATCAAAGCACATTACCGTGCACGCGCGGACGTTTCCGAACATCCTTAGGGAAACGAATTACTCCACACTAAAAGCTAACATACATGAAGTGCAAGTGTGGGTATTGAATGCATCCTAATGCCTAACATGTCATGGCATTATCATATAACAAGATGCAATCAATTCAACATGCAAGAAGAGATATTGAATAAATCAATAAAGCACAATGCACACAAAATATAAACACACCATACAAGAATAAGAGTTATGCATGTTGTGTGTGTGTGTGCAACTATATCTCTTCAAGCCAATGTAAGCACTAGATATATACCTTTGGTGCTTGTCCTCTTGAGGTCTTGGAAAGGGTCTTGATCTTCAACAAACACCTAGACTACACTTACAACCAAACCCCAACATGTGGTTTGACCACGAAATAAGCCAATCAATAATGGGAATCCTTACAGAAGGAGTTATGGAGTTTTATTTTGAATGCTCAAGCTTCATTTCCTAACCTTTAGTGTATAAGAGGGGATTTCAACACCGTTTTGTACCAAAACGAAAGAAAGGGTGGGATTGGGGATGCAACGTCTATAAGAAACTTTAGAGATTTTATCAATTTGGTGAAGGTTGCAGACATCCCCATGCAAGGCATGTTGTTCACGTGGTCTAACAATAGGAAGGTGGAGTCATGGACGAGGCTAGATAGTTTTTTGTGTGATCCTTTGTTTTTGCCTTGGTTTCTTGACTTGGTTCAGAAGGATCTCTGTAAGAGTGTTTCGGATCATAATCATGTTTGGATTGGAGAACCTAAGATAGATTGGGGCCCTAGGCCGTTTTGCTTTTTCAATGTATGGTTAAAGGATAAGAAGATGATGGAGGGTGTGGGTAAAAGCTGGAGGGAGTGTGTGGGAGGTAGGAATTTTGGTCGGATTTTACACCTTAAGACCAAGGCGGTTAAAAATCATTTGAAATCTTATCGTATGGATAGGCTAGCTGGCGGGGACAATTTAAAAGAGGTGGAATCCAAACTGCATCAAGTGGAGGCCAAAGCTGTTACTCTTAGATGGCAGCTAGCTCTTAGACAAGAACGTATGGAGTGTCTTATAAAGTTATGGAAGGTCATCAAGCTTGAAGAGCAAAAATGGAGACAAATCTTGAGGTTGAGATGGATAAAAGATGATGATAGGAACTCTAAGTTTTTTCATCTTTTATCTAACGTGAGACGGAAAGCAAATTTCATTGAAGATATCTCTATTAAGGGCAGATTGTGCTGTGGTCTGGCTCAAGTTCGGGAGGAAGTCTTTTCATTTTTTAAAGAGCATTTTTGGAAGGTTAGTTGGACAAGACCTAAGATCAGTCAGCTTCTCTTGAAACAGATTTCGACCATTGAAAAGGATGGGTTGGAGGTTGCTTTTTCGGTGGAAGAAGTGTGGAAGGCTTTTTGTAATTGTGATGGAAACAAAGCTCCCGGGGTAGACAGTTTGAACTTACATTTTGTCAAAAAAAAAATGGGGTTTGATTAAAGATGATTTTATGAACTTCATGCATAAGTTTTATAAGGACAGCTCGGTTGGTAAGGATCTAAACAAGACATTTATTGCTCTAATCCCTAAGATCTCCAAACCGGAATCAATCAAGGATTTTAGACCCATTAGTCTGGTTGGGTCTAAGTATAAAGTTCTTGCGAAGGTGTTGTCTAATAGGTTAAAGCAAGTTATGAATTCGGTTATAGGTACAACTCAAATGGCTTTTGTCAGGAATCGTCAAATTATAGATAGCTTTGTGATCGCTGAGGAGGTTATTCATTCGTGGAAGAATGATAGGAAGGGTGGCTTACTTGTTAAGTTGGATTTCGAGAAAGCGTATGATAGTATGGATCATACCTTTTTGCTTGATGTGTTGTCTAGAATGGGGTTTGGTTTGAGATGGATTAGTTGGATTCGTTGGTGTATTACGTCACCCTCAATTTTGGTGCTTGTGAACATGAGCCCAATGGAGCAGTTCTCGATTGAAAGAGGGTTACGTCAAGGCAATCCTTTTTCACCTTTCTTGTTCAATTTGGTGGTGGAAGTGCTAAGCACCATGATTATGAAAGCAAGAGATCTTCAGTTAGTTAAGGGAGCAGTGTTCGGCGATGAGGCTATCCAAATTTCTCATTTATAATTCGTAGACGACATTGTTCTGTTCATTAAGCCTAAGGTAGAGTACTTGATAAATGCCAAGAGAATTCTTTGTTGTTTTGAGTTAGCGTATGGCTTGAAAATAAATTTCCATAAGTCATGTTTAGTGAAAGTAGGGAAAAAATGGCTTATTAATGAGGGTTGGGCTGATGCGTTCAGGTGTGCTCAGGCCAAGCTTCATATTTCGTACCTTAGTCTCCCACTAGGTGGAAATCCAAATAAGAAAGCTTTGTGGATCCCAGTTATTAACAATATTAAACAAATGTTGGCACCGTGGAAAAAAGGCTTCATGTCCAAGGGGGGTCGCTTGATGTTGATTAAGTCAGTCATATCTAGTCTGTCAACTTATTTTATGTCTATTTTGAGGATCCCTATTAGAGTGGCTAGGTGCATCGAAAAAACACAAAGGGATTTCTTCTGGAATGATGGCATTGTCAAGCGAAAAGTTCATTCGGTGGATTGGATTATGGTGTGCAATAGTAAGAGGAAGGGTGGGCTTGGGATTGGAAGGATTGCTGATAAAAGGTTTAGTTTGCTTGCTAAGTGGATATGGAGATTCAGTAGGGAGGACCCGTCTTTATGGAAAGCTGTTATTTGTGCAAAATATGGGGTGGATGATAAGTTGCTGCTATGGAACTAGTAGGCCCCTAAGTTGGCTTCTCATTTCTTAAAGTCAGTTAGCAGGCTGTTTAAAGAGGGTAGTCAGTCTTCTCAGGTCATTAAGGATGGTTTTCAGATGGTGGTGGGTAATGGTCAGAGGCTTAGACTGTAGGAGGACATTGATAGTGACATTGTTCCTTTAAGAATTGCTTTTCCTTGAATTTTTGTGTTAGCTAATAATAGAACTAGTATAGTTAGGGATTTTGGTGGATGGAATGGTGCAAAGTGGTCTTGGGAAGTTCTCTTGAGAAGATCTCTTTTTGATTGGGAACTTGATCAATAAAGGTGTTTTTTGGTGGTTTTGGATAGCATTTTGGTTAGAGAAGGGTTCCCTGATGCTTTAGGATGGTCTTTTTTTCCAAATGGTGTGTTCTCGGTGAGTTCGTTTAGGAGATATCTTGATAAGGGGCTGGAATTGAGGAGGATTTTACGAGGTGGCTGTGGCAAGGTGTTAGTCCTCCGAAGGTGGAGGTTTTTGTTTGGCAGTTAATGAAAGGAAGGATTTTTGTGAAAGAAGTGCTCTAGTGGTTTAGCTGTGGTCAAATGAGTTCTATCGAATGTCCATTGTGTAAGGAACAAAATGAATCAATGAACCACCTTTTCCTCCACTACGCGTGGTCTCGGAAACTGTGGTCAGGCTGTATGTCTTGGTGGGGTGTGAATTCTTTCCTCACCAGTTTTGTTTTAGGATAGATGAGTAGATGGAAGGAGTTATTTCCAAGGTTTGACAGCAGAAAAGTTTGGAACACATTGTTTTTCGCTGTGGTTTGGATGATTTAGGAGGTCCGCAATGATTTGGTGTTTGAAGAGAAAGAGGCTAATTTGGTTTGGGCCATGGACACTGTCAGGTTCAGAGTGGCGTATTGGTTTAAGAATCTGGGAATTGGGTCTAATGAAGCTTTAACGTTGCTTTTACTAGATATCAATGGAAGATGTGTGGACGAGAAGATCATCAAGCTTTTGAAGAGAAATGGTTGGGTCCCTCCTGGTGGTATGGACCTTTTCTTCAATGTTGATGACTCGGCATTGGGTAGTCCTGGGATGGCAGGTATGGGTGGTGTCCTTCGGAATGCGGATGGTAGAATTTTGTGCTTGTTTTCTTCCTTTTTGGGTATTTTTGATGCTATCTCGGCAGAAGTTTATGCTATTCATAGGGCTTGTACGCTTATCAATTCCAATAATCAGTTGGCTGATCGTGTTATCGCTATGATGAGCGATTCGAAGTCGACAGTTTCCTAGGTCAACGGAGAAGGTTTTGGCAATCTCCCTTTTGTTCATCTGGTTTATGATATTCGTGAGTTCCTCCGCAAACATGATGGGTTGTCTGTTGTATTCAGATTAAGAGGTGGGAACTCTCTTACTGACTGCCTGGCAAATCAGGGCTCGAGTAGGTCCGGGGATAGGCTGGAATGGGGTGACCTGTAGTGTTTTTGTGCTGTTGTGTCATTTCTCTCTGTGCGCTGCTTTCCTTTTTGTTTTGGTTGTTGTTTGCTTTTGGTAGTCGTTTCCGTTTTGGTGGGTTTGGGGTGTCTTATTGTGTGTTTGGGTCTTTTGTGTTGTCCCTGTTTGCTTTGTGCCCTTGTGTTTTTTGTTTTGCTTGTTGCTGTTGGGGCTGCCCTTTGGTTTCTACGTTCGTAGTTGGCCTTCTTGGCCTTTGATCAATAAAATTGTTGTTTCAAAAAAAAAAATCAATTGATAAACATACACATATATGATATCAAGTGAGCAATGTATAACCATATACAATCTCATGCATATAACAAAGAGTATGAAATATGCAATATGTATATTACATGAAACATATGAACACAAAAACAAACTAACAATGATGCTAATTACCATAAGTCATGTGAACATATTAAATTGAGAACAAAATCAAGTATGCAATTGCTCCCCCTCAATTAATGCACTATTTAAGATCAAGACAAGAATACTGTTCACAATGGTAATCACACATTTACACTCTGAAGCAATTTTAAAGAAATCAAAACAAAATAAGCTTCTTCAACTATGAAAGATACTTCAAGATTTTCATTCTCTTTCATAATTCTTCTAAAATTGCTAGCAAATCAAGTCCACTTATAAGAAAAACAAGTGTGTGTGTGTGTGTGTGTGTGTGTGTGTGTGTGTGTGTTTGAATTGCTTCAAACATATGCAAATGAGTAATTGAATTATCAACATGCAAACCATATCAACATCTATCCATCTAAAACTTTTCCAATCAAGGTTGAACCGATTATCATCCAAAAATTTTTCTTTTAAAAAAATAGATTTCAATATATAAGTGTTTGTGTGCATGTGGCTCGTCAACCCATTTATATTTTTCGACCCGAGCATTCTCAATTTTCAACTATACTCCTATAAGCTTTTGAAGCTTAATCAAAGATTTTCTAAATTTTTGTTTGAAAATGCCCAGAGTGTGACTAATACAACATAGGGGGTGGTTGTGAATGGATTGTTAATCTATTAATTACCAACTTTTTCAATTAGTCAATATTTATCACAAATAACCCAAACAAACAAACAACAAAAATCAAATGTACAATGCGGAATTATAAGTAAAAAGTGCAGTTTCTATTACCTCTATACAAAAAATGGTTTGGCTTCAAGAACTATAGCCCCTTCGAATTTGTTGTGCAAGTGAAAGGTCCTTGGAATATTACAAATTTACTTTAAAAAGGTAGGTAAGCTATCATCAAAGAATGGTACATGTGTCAATCTAAAATTTCTTTTTCTTTTATAATGAGATCATCTACTACTCACTGTCCATTATTTTCTTTTAACACTCTTATTCTAAAAGCACCACTCCGATAATAAAATAAAATAAAAAAAAAGGTGGTGTTATTGACACACACTGCCGAACTATTTATCCACTTTTTAAATTATTTAGTATTCTTTTTTTTTTTCCTTTATCAAATTACTTAAAAGACATACAATTTTTATTTAAAAAATACTATACAAAGTAAAACTAATAAAACCCCATTTTTCTTATTTCAAAACCCTAATACATAGATTATTTCAAATCGCTGAATGTTTACTATTTTTGTTTATATTTTCTTTCAAATCTCGATCTCATGTTTCTCATGTTTCCCATGTTTAGTATTTATTGATTTTATCGTTTCACATGTTTGTTTGTTTTTTCTTTTCAAATTCCAGATCCATATTTGCTATTTTTTTTTTTCAGTTTATTTTCTTTCAGTTCTTCCATGCATTATTTGATTTGTATCAATTTTTTTGTAGATTTTTATTCCAAATCTTCCAAAATTAGTTTAATGTTATTTACAAAAAAAAAAAAAATAACAATGAAATCACACCAAGAATCACAATTAAGAAAACATAATCTCTGATGAAATGAAACCACACCAAAACCCTAACTCAATCACTCAAAAAAATCATTAGATGATCAATATCACACTCACAATCTACAACAAACAATCCAATCGACTACACACACACACAAAATCGCATTTAATAAGGATGGTTTCACCATGAAATAAGAAGAAAAAACAAGTTTTACGAATGGATGTGAGAAAACTGTATATAAATATTAGATTTTATTTTTTTTAAAAGATGTGGGGTACAGGGGCGGACCCAGGACATATTTGTTTTCCGGGCTAAACTATATATGGTAACTTTCCGGTGCATGATTTTCCGTACAGAATCGTCGATTGTTACCGGTAACTATTTGATTGCTACCGGTACTTATTGGATTACTATCAGTAGCAGTCAACGATTCCGTACGGAAAATCCTGCACTTGAAATTTTTTGAAACTATATATATATACTTTCTCTCCTTGAGATCGATAAACTGGATTCATTATAATGTTAGTTATTTTATTATTTGTTGTTATATGCATTTACTCTTGTATAATCAATCATTTATAAGTTGGTCTTAAAAATTTAGGACTGCATTAATTTCTTTAAAAAAATACGACTTTTGTTGGTGGTGAACTACTCAAGAACCTGTAAAATTGATACAGAATAATTATTTAGATTTGTACTTCTATAATACTAGAAACAATAAATATTATGAGTGTTTTTACAACTCACTTTGAACAACACAAGATATTTACAATTCACTAAACTTTGACCCAAAAAAATAGTTGAAATGCTGAAAGATATTATATTATATAAAAGGATTTATACACATGTGAAATTAACATTGGATGAAAATAAAAAGTATAATGGATAATGTTTTATTTAAGGGGAAGTTTACTAATATTGGCTGAATTTAAGGGTAAATTTAGATAATGTTTTACCTACAATATAATGGTGCATTAAATTTTTTTTTTTTTAAGAAAGCTGCCCCGGCTATAGCCTGGGGCAACCTTCCTTTGTGTCCGCCCTTGGTGGGGTATATTAAGTTTGAAAAATATGTAAATGGGTAATCCTGGAAATAAATCAAAAAAACTAATAAAACAATTTATTCAATCAAAATTTTAAAAAATGGGCATAAATAGTTCAGTAGTGGAGGTGCCAATAGCACCACTCTAAAAAAAAAAAAAAAAAATTAATATAATTTTATTTTTTTTACATTACAAAATATTACATTTTATTTATAAAAAAATAAAATGTTAGAAAGGACATTGTAAAATATTGAACCATGGCCCATAACCCTTATCCAAGTAAGTCTTTAATATAATTTATTATTATACTCTATTTTATTTCAAAATTACCCTTCAATAAATTTAATATTCCTATACTATTTTTAATGTATTCTCAATTATTAGTGATTTTTGAAACAAGAATGAACTACTTTATATAAATTTTCATTCAATATATGTTAACCCTCTTCCTGTTCAATCGAAATAAATCTCTTAAACAAATTAACGGTGTGTTCTAATATTAATCTAGAGGGGGGTGAATAGATTTTAATAATATTACCCAATTTTTCGTGTATAATCAATATTACGAAATTACCCCAAACTAGATAAAGCAATAAATCAAGTGTAAAATGAGGAAATTAAATAACACCTGATTTTTACGTGGAAACCCTCACGGGAAAAACCACGGGCTAATAAGTGCGCCACACTCGAACCTCGAATCCACTAAATGTGTTAAGATTACAACCTAATCCCGGTATAAGTGGACCTAGTCCAATTGCTTGCGATTTAAGCAACCTAATCCCGGTCACAACATAAGACTTAGTTCTCTAAGAAGAGATAATACAACCTAAGTGAATATATGAAATATTCAAAATGCAATAAGAGCTAGGTAACCCTATATGCTTATCTAGGATAAAAATATGTCAATTAACACAATCCTAAATATCAATAGCTAAATGACATGTCATAAACTTTAGCTACTCATAGATTAAACAACCTATATATAGCTATCAAAATACAACACTCAATTATGTCAACATAACAATCTCTATTTTGTATCTAGAATATATTCTAAGAACATACAAATAATATAAGAGATGTCAATGGTAAATAAAACACTAATTATATATGATAATAGTGAAGAACTTACCAAAGAATGTGTGTTGACCAAAACCCATGCATGCAAGCATCCTAACTATGCTAGAAAATGCTAGATGATATTTTGATGCATATGAGAATGGTTTTTGAGTGTTAAAATGTGTTCTTGATTTGATTTTCTCTCAAATGTCTCTCTTTGAAGTTTAGGGTTCTTAGAGTTAAAGAACATGATTCAGAAAATGAGAAAGTGTGATATTTATAGACATCAAGAACAGAGCATGTGAAAAGACAAGTTTACCTTTGAAAATGCACGATCGGTGGTTTCAATCGGCGGCTAGCCCACCGTTCATAACCGCCGAATTGAGCCCGAGAAGCATAGAGCATCAACGGCGGTTTCATTCGGCAGTTTCGAAACAGTCGATTAAACAAACAAACCCGAGATAAAAATCAATTAGGTATGAAACGGCGGTTTCGTTCGGTGGCCTAATCAAACCGCCGATTCACCAAAAATGGTGAAACCAAAGCAGAAGCCAAGGGCATTCTCCGTAGGCGGTCTTCGCGCTAAACCAAGTACACATTTGTGTAAGCGCGAATGTTTCCGAACATATTCGGGAAATGAATTACAAGACACAAAAACACACAACAAGATATATCAATCAAAGTGCTAGTGTGTAAAGTGACATGTGAAGAGTATGCACACAAATGCAAGTATGCTAAGTGTGTGTGTGTAATCTAAATCTCTTCAACGAAAACTAAGCACAAGAGATATACCTTTGGAGTGCTTGTCAACCTTGAGGACTTGAGAGGGTCATTGAGCTTAATCATGAATCACCTAAGCTACCCTTACATTCAATCCCCAATATGTGGTTTGTCCACGAAATAAGCCAATCAAGATATGGGAATCCTTACAATCTCCAATATGTAAAGATAAAAAGTGGTTTTCCAATTAAACACCTCTTTATAATTTGTTGCACTTTGAAAAGAGACTTGTAACCTTAATAGGTTATAAAACTACATCAAGTATATGGGTATAGATATTTCCACCTATAAATATGATTTACATTGCACATCCAATTTTATAAGTTTACCCATTCATAAAATTTAAAATATGATCATTACTATAAGTACCCATTTAAATTCCAAAAATAACCTTATTAGAATGAATATTTTTTATATAAATTGTATTTGTAACTCCAAACAAATTATAATTTTTATTATTTTTATTATTATTTTTTGAAAAGGAAATGCATTAGAAAAGTCAATCTTACAAAAGAAGCTGAAAATCAGCCATTACAATAATGTTAATTCATTTAATCCCATCAGGCCATCAGGAACCTCTTCTAGCCGGTATGAATTGAATATCACATTTAATAGTGCTAAGACCATCTCTAACCAGCAACTCTAAAATGCAGCAACTTTGCTCCAAAATGCAACAACTTTCACACTTCCATCTCCAACCAGTAACTCTAAATCCTACTCTTAAAAGAATATTCCCTAAATATTCCCTCTTTTATTATTTCACAATAATTAACATTTCACCCCTTAATTAAGATAATATTACGATAAGTTAAGAAATTAACATAATATTACGATAAGTTAATAAATTAATAAATTAAATGAAATTAACTAAAATATTACATTTATTATTAATTGAACTTCGACATTACATTTCATAAAATAAATAAATAAAACACAATTAAAAGTACATATTAATCATCATTTAATTCTCTGAATTAGTATATTCATCCCACAAATGATCAATTAATGCATCCTGGAGTGCATTGTGAGCTTTTTTATCCTTGATTTGTTTATGTCGAGCTAGGAAATGTTGAAAACAAACACATCGGATAGGCAAAAAAATTTAGAAATCCAAATGTTACGAGCTCAAACTGAGGCAAAAAAATGGGCCGTCAAACAATTACGGGAGGAAAATAGGGTTTTTCTAAAAGATATAATTTCCAAACCTGATCCAAGCGTACACCAGTTTATACGAACTAAACGAGCAAGAATTATGGCAAAAAGAGCTGAAGAAGGCCAAGGTTCTCATAATACCTCTGGTTCTTTTAGCCAATATTTCAATGAACTTAGAGGATCCGCAAATGATCTCCCGGATTATTAAATTGTTATTGTAATTTCTATTGTATTTTTCCTTCTTGTTTTAATGTTTTTCTTAATATAGTGTGTTGCTTCAATTGTTTTTTTTTTTGTTTTAAATCCAATTTAGTGTTTATAATTATCATTTAATAATTTTAGTTTATTATAAATATTAATATAAATAATAATTAAATTAAAACAAATATAATTTAACCAAAAGCATTAGATAATTAAAAGGATACAATTGGAATACATTTGATTTAATAGGGGTAAAACTGTAATTAAACAAAACTTTTAAAAAAGGATACAAGTGAGAAATCAGCAAATCAGCAAACAAAACTGTGATTACATGAAAATGAAGGGACTAAAAAATAAAAATAAAAACCAAGCAAATTAGCAAAGTAGAGCTGAACTTCGAAGATGGCCAGATCTGGCGACAAAAACTCTTCAGCTCTACTTTGGAGATGAGAATGGCGCTCGGTTGGAGAAGATTGTTGCTGCAAAATGGAGATTTGCAGTTCGGTTGGAGATGCTCTAACCGATTGCCAGAATTGGGAACAAAAGTATCTAAAACTATTTTGTGCTAATAAAAATGCTAAATTCAAAAATATCATTGAAGATGGAAGTTGAGTAAGAGAGAAGGGGTCTTGTATGTATGATATGGGCGTGTACTTGGTGCAGGAGAATATATCCAACCATGTTAAGACTTTAGATTGAAGAAAATGGAAAAGAAAGATTTTTCCCTTGATTGGAATACTCTAAAATCACTTTTCTTTTTTTCCTTTAGTTTGATTGTTTGAACAAAATTAGGGTTTAACAATCTCTAAGTGTGGATTAATTATTGTAGATATTAATTTGATTTATTTTAATTAATTTAAGTTGTACTTATTTGTCTTTTTGTTCAAGGATAGTTTTGTAATAAAAAGTTTTTATAAAATATGGAAAGCTTCTCTTTACAATCCATAGATTATCTATTTATACTGAGAGCTTCTCCTTACAATCCACAAATTATCTATTTACACTTCAATTTAATTTTTTTTTTTTATTAACGACAATTTTAACCTGAATTAAATTAAATTACTAAACAAGAAAATAAAAATTCTAAAGACACTCCAAACTAATTAAATTATTAAAAAAAGAAATTCTCTTTCTTAAATCATTAGATTAAATATTACATATTAAACTCTCTCTCATAAATCTATTATTACTGGTGTTGTAAAAGTCGCTAGACGCTAGTCGGGTGGCAACCCACCGTCTGACGCCTAGAGGGACTAGTCGGGGACTAGGTGGATGGTCGGAAGTCGGTCAGCTGGAAGCAGATCGATGAGCGACCGAAATATTTTTATAGTAACCACAACCACAATCACAATCCAACTTACAAAATAAACATTTATAATAAAAAAATACAAAAATAAAATCATAGTAAATAAATAATATATCCACAATTTCTCAATAGTCAATACTCAATAATCAATGGTCAATACACATGCTTATAGTTTGTACTTTATAGTTTTTTTTTTTTTTTTTTTAACAGATAAATTTTATTGAAATCATAGAAGAGCTAGCACCCAAACCAGACCAAAACAAGGACACACAATAACAACAACAAACAACAAACAACAAAAACAACCCCACAGCAACAGCACAAAACAATGTTGTAAGGTTCCCATTTGTTGATTGGCTCATTTCGTGGACAAACCACATGCTGGGGTTCTTTGTAAGGGTAGCTTAGGTGTTGGTGTTATTGTACAAAGCCCTCTGAAGACCTCATCTTGATAAGCACCAAAGGTAATATTCTAAGTGCTTACTTGTCTTGAAGAGTTAGTTGCACACACACACATTCCATGCATTTCCATACTTTGTGTATATGTGTGTCTTTTTATGTGTGCTTTCATGATTATATAATATCTCTTCTTACATTTGTTATTGATTGCATCTAGGAGTTCAAATGCCATGACATGTTTAGAACTAGGTTGCATTGTGTAAGAGTATGGGCGATGTTCACCCGCCTTACAAGCGCCCTACGAACAGCGCCCATATAGGGCTTTGAGCAAATTTGCTCTTAGCCGCTGTACACCCGCTCTACGTAGAGCGGGTGAACAGCGGTGCCACTAGTGATGTTTTTCACACCTGATGGTCCGCCCAAAAACCGCTCTACGAACAGCGGGTGAAGGGCGGCTCTCCAGACCCGAGAGCAACCGCCCCTAGGTCGCCTGGAATCCGCCCTACGTAGGGCGATCACGAAGAACATGTTCTTCACAATCCCAGGCGAACCGCTATACACCCGCCCTACGTACAGCGGTCAAGGCATTTTTTGTGTCAACTTTTCAAAGCGACCACACTTCAATTTGGCCCCCTATATATATGCCACTTTGACTTTAGGTCAATTAAAAGAGTTCATATTCAGATTTCATACTTAGGATATTTTTCAAAGACAAGAAAAATTCCAAGAACTCATTTTTGTTTACTCAAACACCATTTCATGATCATCAATCATCATCTAGCATCATCTTTGATCATTTAGATGTCTTTTTGCATGGATTCTTCATCACACTTTGCTTAGTAAGCTTTTCACTAATATCTTACATATTTTGTGTTTTTCTTAACAAGCAATCTCAATTTATTACTTGTATGTTATTTATATATTTTTTGGATACAAGATTGAGATTAGTGTATTGAATGTTTGAGAAGTTGTATTGTGATAGCTAATTAGGTTTTTGCTTAATCTTGATTAGCTAAGCTATTTGACATGTCATTTAGCTTCTAATATCTAAGATTGTTCTAATTGCAAATTCATCATCTTAGATAAGCATATAGGGTTTCCCTTGCTCTATGTTGCATTTGGATATTCATATATTCACTTAGGGTGTAATCTCTTCATTGAGAACATAAGTCTTGTGTGTAGCATCCGGGATTAGGTTGCTTGGATCGCAAGCATTCAAACTAGGTTCACTCATACCGGGATTAGGTAGGTGTGTGATTACTTCCGGGATTAGGTTGTAATTTTCATCACTTAGTGGATTCGAGGTTCGGGTGCGGCTCACTTATTAGCCCGTGGTTTTTCCCGTGAGGGTTTCCACGTAAAAAATCAAGTATTATTTAATTTCCGTATTTTTTACTTGATTTATTGTTTTATCTAGTTAGGGGTAATTTCGTAATATTGACTTCATATGAAAAATTGGGTAATACGTTTAAAATCTATTCACCCCCCATCTAGATAGTTTTATACATACCGTGCAATATTTGTTTCAATTGGTATCAGAGCAGGTTCCTAGATATACTTAGGTGATCCTTGCTTATTTTGGTGTGTTTTGCATTTTGTGTGATTTTTGATCATTCATACATTTGCATTCATTTCATTCATTCATAAACACTATGAATGGAAACGGCGGAAATGGTGGTGGCAATGAAGGTTGTAAGGATTCCCATATATTGATTGGCTTATTTCATGGACAAACCACATGTTGGGGTTGATTATGTAAGGGTAGTTTAGGTGTTTGAACTTCATGCTCAAAGGCCCTTTCAAGACCTCAAGGGACAAGCACGCCAAAGGTATAATTTCTTGTGCTTGATTTTTCTTTGAAGAGATTTAGTAAGCACACACACACTTAGCATACTTGCATTTGTGTGCATTCTCTTCACATACCACTTTACACACTAGCACTTTGTAGTAATTCGTTTCCAGATAGTGGTCGGAAATGTCCGCGCTCACACGTATGTGTGCTTGGTTTTACGTGAAGACCGCCCACGGAGAATGCCCTTGGCTTCTCCTTGGTTTTCACCATTGTTGGTGATCGGCGGTTATGATCGGCGGCCTGGCCGCCGAATCAAACCACTGTTTCAATCAAGAGAGGTCTGAAGCAATTATGCGGTCACGATCGACGGTCACGACCGCCGTTCAAGACCGCCGTTCATACCTGATCGATTTTAATCTCTCAGTCTAATTTGGCGGTTGGATCGGTGGTCACGAAACCGCCGAATGAAACCGCCGTTGATGCTCTGTTCTTCACAGGCTTAATTCGACGGTCGTGATCGGCGGCCTGACCGCCGATTGAAACCGCCGAACTATGCGTTTCAGGGGCAAACCTGTCTTTTCACATGCCCAATTCTTGATGTCTATAAATATCTTACTTTCTCATTCTCTGATCAAGCTTCTTGAGTTATTAGAACCCTAAACTTCAAAGAGAGATTTTTAAGAAAAAATCAAATCAAGAACTCACCTTTAAACACTCAAATCAAATCCTTTTTGCATCAAAGTTCATCTTGCATTCATCTATGATTGGGTTTGCATCATCACAACATGCTTGGTAAGATTTTGATTAATTTCATCTTATTTTAGTATTTTTACTATCAAGCATATTCTCTTTTAATTACTTGTATGTTTTTGATCATATGATAAATACAAGATTAGAGAATTAATTGTGATGAATTAATTGAGTGTTGTTTTGTGATAGTTAATTAGGTTTTTGACTAATCTTGATTAGCTAAGCTATTTGACATGTCATTTAGCAATTGATATCTAGGGTTGATTAAATTGATTATATCATCATCCTAGATAAGCATCTAAAGTTACCTAGCCTTGTTTGTTATTTGAATATTCATACATATTCACATAGGTTGCATAATCTCTTCTTAGAGAATTAAGTCTTGAGGCTAAGGTTGCTTAGGCCTCAAGCAATTGGACTAGAGCCACTTTTAAAGGCCCGAGTGGTAGAAGTGGGGGGTTATTGACCGGAGTGTTAGACGATGTCTACATAGGTTATAAACTCCATTTCGATTAGTGGACTTCGAGGTCCGAGTGTGGCCCACTAAACAGCCCGTGGTTTTTCCCAGTGGTTGGGTTTCCACATATACATCAAGTGTTATTTAAATTCCGCACTATATTACACTTGCTTGTATCTTTGACTAGTATGGGCATTTTCGTAAAATTGACTTGCATGCGAAAATTGGGTAATAATAGTTAAAATCTATTCAACCCCCTCTAGATAATATTTAGAACACACCGAGCATTATTGTTATTTACTTTCAGCACAAGGCCTCCACTTCTCACCGGGTTGAATTATGCCTCTTGGAAAGGCAAGATGGAGTCATACATATGTCAAATCCATGACCGAGCTTGGATGGCGGTTGAAGACGGCTATACATCACCCATGATGACTCCTACGGGTGGAGGAGAGGATGTGCTCAAGCCTAAGGCGCAATGGAACGCGCAAGAGTTTGATGCTTCAAAATGGAATAGAAAGGCGATGCATGCCATCCTATGTGCAATGGATGAAAATGAATATAAATTGATTCAAAATACTATGATAGCTAAGAAGGCATGGGACATCCTAGAGATTGCATATGAGGGAACCGAAGTGGTGAAGGACTCTAAGCTTCAAGTCCTCCAAACTCAATTCGAGTTGCTCAAGATGGAGGGGGATGAGTGCTTCAACGATTTCGAGATCAAGTTGATGGACATAGTCAACCAAAGTCATCAACTTGGTGATCCTTATTCGGATAGGAGGATCAAGCAAAAGATTATGAGATCGCTTCCCAATAGGTTTGAATCGAAGGTAACGGCTTTAGAAGAAAATAGTGGATATAAGGATATGAAGCCGAGTGAGATGATTGGGAGACTTCTAGCTTATGAGTCTAGGAAGGGTCCTATCTCCACACCTCCTAAAAAGCAAAAGGGAATTGCTTTGAAAGCCTCTAAGGATGAAAAAGAGGCAAAGAATGACTCGGACGAAGACCTCGCCTTATTTGTAAAAAGGTTCAACAAGGTTATGAAGTTTGGGAGAAAGGGCTTTGGATCAAAAGGTCAAGATTTGAAGAAAAAGGGTCCGTTCAAGAAGTTTGAACCTAGGCAAGAAAGGACCGAAAGGAAAGGGGTCCGATGCTTCGAGTGTGGTGGCATAGGTCACTTTGCCCCCGAATGTGCTAATCACAATGACAAAAACAAGGGTAAAGTGATGGCCGCCACATGGAGTGGTAGTAGTGATGACTCCAATGAGGGAGATGAGTTTTCGGATGATGAAGAGCTCATGGCTAACCTCCTAGCTTTTGCCTCCTCCCATAAAAGCAAAAGTGCTAGTGAAATAGAGTAAATGAGTCAAGAGGAAAATGACTCAAGTGAAGAAGAAAGTGATTCCTCATCTAACTCCATAAATGGATTTGTGGAGAAAAAGGTGCTTGCTAAATACCATGCCGAGTTTAATGATTTAGCAATCAAGAGCACAAGAAAGATCAAGATGTTGAGAGAAGAGAATCTTGTGCTTTTATCTCAAAATGACCACTTAAGTGAACAAGTGGACAAATTCAAGAATATGGTAGATAAGCTAAAAGAGGAGTTAGTCTTATCTAAGAGAAATGAAGAAGGTTTGAAGAGGGAGCTTGATGAAGCTTTAGAATCATTAGCTAGGATGGATTCTAGCACCAAGAAGCTTGACCATATACTTGGTGTTGGAAAGAGTCCATGTGACAAGAGGGGTCTTGGGTATGAAGATGGCAAGAAGATCTCAACCTCTAACAAGACCGTGTTTGTCAAGAGTTTGGGGAACGAAGAAGCTTCATTGGTGCAAACTCCTAGGAAGAAGTTAAAACTATGACAATGTTCAAATGCACAAGTGAAGGTAGTGCCAAGAAGGCAATCTCAAGCTTAACCCTCTAGGGTCCCTCAAGTTAACATTCCTCAACAATTGGCTCATAAAGGAAAGAGACCAATCATGCAACCTCAAGCTAGGAAGCAAGCTAGACCGGTTCAACAACGAAGATGGATTAAACCCACTCAATCACAAAGACATGGACAAGCTCACATGCATGCTCAAGGACAAGGTATGATTCCTTATTTTATTCCTACATGTCATTTTTGTGGATTTGATGGTCATATTAGACCAAATTGCTTTTGATATATTAAAATGTGTAAAACACGAAGCATGATTGAAAAGAGAAATAATAGAGCCAAGATGCATGCTCCTAGGAATGATAATATTGATGTGCATAATCCTAGGACATCTAGAACCCATGTACCAAAGACCACTAAGAAAGCTAAGATTGTTTCTAGGTGGATTAGAAAGAATGAAACTGTTTGCCATGTTGCTCAAATTGCCTTGAAGGCAAATTCTTCTAATTTTTGGTATTTAGATAGTGGGTGCTCTAGGCACATGACTGGAAACAAGAGTTTCTTCGAGACTCTTGTTATGGAGGAATGAGGATATGTCACTTTTGGTGATGGATCCAAAAAGAAAGTTGTAGGGAAAGGAACCATTTCCGTTCCTGGATTACCCTCCTTATCTAATGCTTTGTTTGTTGATGGCTTGAAAGCCAATTTGATAATCATTTCTCATCTTAGTGATGAAGGATATTCCGTCTTGTTTAGTAAAAGTGATTGTTCTATCCTAAAGCCCTATGGACAAACCTTGTTGAAAGGTATGAGATCTAGTGACAATTGCTATTGTCTTGAAGCTAGAATAGTCTCAAACAATGTGTCCATGGATTAGCAAATAGAGTTGTGGCATGAAAGACTTGGCCACATGAACTTTAGGGATTTACGAACCCTTGGAAAGTTCAATTATGTGCGTGGTCTCCCTAAGCTTGGGAAGAAAATCAATGGTGTTTGTGGACCTTGCCAACAAGGAAAACAAACCAAAAGCATGCACAAAAAGGGCAAGTATCTCACCACCAAGGAGCCCCTAGAGCTTCTCTACATGGATCTAATGGGTCCGATGCAAACCGAGAGTTTAGGTGGAAAGAGATACATTTTTGTTTGTGTTGATGATTTCTCTAGATTTACATAGACATATTTTCTTAGAGAAAAATCCGAAACTTTTGATAAGTTTAAAATGCTTTGTACTAAAATACAAAATGAAATGAATTCTAACATTAAAAGCATTAAACGGATTAGAAGTGAACATGGGAGGGAATTTGAGAATGCCTCTTTTTAAAGCTATTGCAATAGCTTAAGGATCTCCCATGAATTTTCGGCTCCTAGGACACCTCAACAAAATAGAGTTGTTGAGAGGAAGAATAGGGTCCTCCAAGAGATGGCCCGTGTGATGTTGCTTAGCAACAATGTTCCTAGGAACCTATGGGCCGAAGCCGTCAATACAGCTTGCTATATAGGGAATAGAGTTTTCCTAAAGCCCGGATCTAAAAATACCTCCTATGAGTTATGGAAGGGTAGGAAGCCAAATGTTAGCTACTTCCACACATTTGGAAGCAAATGCTACATTTTAAATGACCGTGATCAACTTGGCAAATTTGATGCTAAGAGTGATGAGGGTGTTTTTATTGGCTATGCCTTGAATAGTAGAGCTTATAGAGTTTTCAACTTGAAGACTCGAACCGTCATGGAATCATCCAATGTTGTCATTGATGATACAAGGCTCATGTCTAATGACCATGAGGAGAAGGATATTTTAGATAATGACTCTCCTTTGGAGAGGGTTGTGGAGACTCACAATGTTGGGACTTCCAATGGTAATAATGAGGACACACAACCTCTTGATAGAGTTCCTCATGTGGACTCTAATAAACTCGCTCTATGGGTTAGAAGACTCCATAACAAAGAGGATGTTATTGGAGATGTGAATGAGGGTGTTAGGACTAGGCGTCAAATAGCTAATCTAATTAGCTACACATGCTACACCTCACAAATTGAACCCAAAAAGGTTGATGAAGCCTTAAATGATGAGTTTTGGGTTCTTGCCATGCAAGAAGAGCTAAACCAATTCGAAAGGAATGAGGTTTGGACTCTAGTTCTTTGGCCTAAAAGCACACATGTTATAGGCACTAAATGGATTTATAGGAACAAATCCGATGAGGATGGCAACATAGTGCAGAACAAGGCTAGACTTGTAGCACAAGGGTACTCTCAAATTGAGGGTATCGACTTTAAGGAGACATTTGCTCCCCGTTACCTATTTAGAGTCTATTAGGCTTCTCTTGTCCATCTCGTGTATTCACAAGTTCAAATTACACCAAATGGACGTCAAGAGTGCCTTCCTAAATGGCTTCTTGCAAGAGGAAGTGTTTGTTGAACAACCCAAAGGGTTTGTGGATGCACACCACCCCAACCATGTCTATCGCCTTAAAAAGGCTTTGTATGGGTTGAAACAAGCACCGAGGGCTTGGTGTGAGCGCCTCACTCAATTTCTTGTTGACAATGACTACACAAGAGGTAGTGATGACAAGACCTTGTTCATCAAGAGAAACAAATATGAGTTATTTATAGCTCAAATCTATGTTGATGACATTGTATTTGGCTCAACCAACAACACCAAAGTCCAATAATTTGTTGATGTCATGTCTCATGAATTTGAGATGAGTTTTGTTGGTAAGCTTAGTTACTTCCTAGGTTTGCAAATTAGGCAAATGAATGATGGGATTTTTATAACCCAAGCCAAATATGCTAAGAACCTAGTGAAGAAGTTTGGTCTTGAAAATGCCAAACATTGTGATACACCCATGAGTACCACTTTGAAGCTTAGCAAGGATGCAAGTGGAAAAAGTGTGGAACAAACCTTATATCGGGGAATGATAGGTAGCTTGCTTTATTTGACCGCAAGTAGGCCCGATATATCTTTTAGTGTGGGTGTGTGTGCTAGGTACCAAACGGATCCTAAGGAGTCTCATCTCTCTTCCGTAAAGAAAATCATTCGCTATGTGAATGGGACTTCCAACTATGGGATTTGGTACTCTTTTGACACTAATGCTAGTCTTGTAGGCTTTAGTGATGTGGATTGGGCAGGAAATTACGATGATAGGAAGAGCACATCGGGCGGTTGCTTCTTTCTAGGCAACAACTTGGTGTCTTGGTTTTGCAAGAAGCAAAACTCGATTTCCTTGTCCACGGCCGAGGCCGAGTACATAGCTGTGGGGAGTGGATGCACACAACTCCTATGGATAAAGCAAATGCTAGTAGACTACGGATTCAACCAAGGTACACTCACTCTCTTTTGTGATAATATGAATGCTATAAATATTTCCAAGAATCCGGTACAACACTCTAGAACTAAGCATATTGACATCCGCCATCATTTCATTAAAGAGCTTGTTGAAAATAAATGCATAGTACTTGAACATGTAAGTACTTGAACATGTAGGTACTAATGATCAACTTGCGGACTTATTTACTAAACCCTTAGATGCTACTCGATTTAAAACACTCAGTATATCTATTAGGATATGTCTTGTGGAGTGATGTGATTTGTGATTGACCCCATATGGGGAACTCAAGCAAAGAGAGCCATTTTGCATTCTTGTCACGTGCAAAAAATTTGAAATATCTTATGCTTCTTCTTTTAATTGCTTGAGTAAGCTTGGTTGCACATATGTATATATGTTTTAAATTCAATAAGTGTGAACCTTGCTTGTTTACAATCCATGTCATATTTATGTTCAAACATGCATTTTTGGACTAGGAGATTAACATAGGAAGTATGATTTGATTGACTTATAGTTATCTCCATGACATGATGATTCTTATATAACATGCTCACATGAAAAGCATGAATTGATGATTGCATATTCTATAAATGCAAAACTTGTGTGAAAAAGACTTATGAGACTCAAAATGTATAAAGGATCTTGTATCCGTTCAAAGGACCTAAAAAATCCAAATGTCTCTCTTTCTTTATTGGTTAAATATGGCTACTATCATACGGATATCTTATCCAGAAAAATCAAATAGGGTGCAAAGTTGCTCATGCCATGTTTCGCTTATAAAGTTGTGTTAGGATTATGCTCAATAGCAAGAGTGTAATATTGTAAATGACAATCTTTTCATATTAATAAAGTGATTTCTGGTTTAACAAATCTTATAGCATTTATAGTTTAATATTATAATTGTCAAAGTAAATAATCATAAGGTCTAAAGACTATGAGAAAAGAAGAATTGTTCGTACGTCTGGATATGTATGAGGAAGACACAATTCTTTAGTTAGTCTTGAATAATGTTCACAACTTAAGTTAAAGGTTGGGCACATTTACCTTGTTAAAGTTGTAGAATTCTTTTGCTAGCATTTAAGTGGGATCAAATGAGTTATGATGAGTCTAAAATCATCGGAGGGTCTTCGAATAAAAGAATCTAGTGCACTGGGTGCATTGAACAGGATCACAATGAAATACTTTATCTATAACCGTTAGTAGATAAAAGTCTTTTCATTATCAGGACAATCGGAGAGTCTATCTTAATCCTGAGACAAATGATGGACTTATGGTTATGAGTGATATCATTTGAGCTATCAATGAGTACGATTATATAGCATAGTCTATCCTCGATAGTTTGGTGGTATTCATTTGCTAATCGATAGAGGACTTCATTTATAGATATGGACATCGTGGCTCCATTTATTAAATGAGTGTATAATAACATCATATGGATGTTTTGAGGTAATTGGATATTAAATCTCAACGTTGAGTTTTCGATAACGACTATTGAAAACATGGCTTCTGGACAAGTCAAAGTATCCAACTTCAAAACGTGATCATATGATTAAATATGGTAACTTGGAGAGTTATAGTCGGTCTATGAACTCTTGGCGATTACTGATATTAATCACGAGGATACACTATCTCCAATATGATTGTTTAGGGTATGAATGAGGAACATCTTCTTATTCTATCTTTATTTAAGAGTTCAATTTTAGCTCTTTAGTGGAATGAGTTAAAATTAATGAATTGAACCTAAGTGAATCATTTGTTGATTGTGATTAGGTTATGTCTATTGAAGCTTAAATTTAGATAGCCCGCTAAGATCCCCAATCCGCACGGACTTGCATGGATCACTTGATATATTCTACCGGACCAATTTATGGGTCCATCTAGAATTGTACTTAATATATTAAGAATATAATTTGCACATTAATTATTTAATGGGTTGTTAAATTATATTAATATATTAATGAAAGGCATGTGGGCTTGTTTCTTTTAAAGAATGGGTCTGGTTCACATGTGGGCTTTTTATTTAAAGTCCAATAGATTAAATAAAATAAGAAAATAATATTTGGCCCATATATGAGTATGTGGGGCGGCAAGGCTAATATATTAGTCTAAGATATTATTTTATTTTATTGTTTGATTAAATGAGAATTAATTAATTAATTATTTATTTATTTAATTAAGAATCAAAATCTTTTTCTGATCAAGAAATATGTTTCCTAGAATTATACTATTGGTAGTAGTATAATAAAAGTAAAAGACTTAATTTGGTAATTAGATAAATAAAAGATTTATTTATCCAATCAAATTATGAAGTCTTTTAATATATTCATAATTTAATACTACACTATAGAGTTGGATTAGGGTTTGGATTCTCAAGAGTGATAGGAGTTTTGGTAAAACCTAAATCCTCTTGAAGTGAGGATTTCGGTCACCTACAACCTCCTACACTAGAGGATGCGGCAACCCTAGAAAAAGGGAAGAGATGGAATTCGGCCACCCTTTTTTTTTTTCTTTTTTTTTTTTCTTTTGGCTTGAGAATTATTTCTTTTGCTTAGAAAATAAATCCTACTCTAGTGATTAGTGTGTGTAGATTTCGACCAGGACATAAGAGAGAAGAGATTATTCTATTTCGATAGTACACTAATAGTTTATACATCAATAGGCTTTTGTGTACAACTTCGAATAAGGTTCACGTGAGTTTTGATCATTAGATTGAGAACTCAAAAGTGACCGGAATAATCTTTGTTGTCTTCTGGACGTTTTGTGACTAACAAAAGGAAAAAGAGATTTTGTTTTTCCATCCTCAGGTACACAATTCAAAGAAAAGGGAGACCACGCTCCTAGGTGATTCACGTTCGTGATAGGATTGGAAGATCTTGCAGATTACCATCGACGCAAGTCAATCGGATCACGCGACAAAAGGTATTCTACTTTTAATAGTATATATATATATGTTTAATTAATTTAAGGGTTAAGGTTCATCAAAGAAAAAATTTTAAACTATACTAAAACCTCTTTTAGTCTCGCTTCCGCTGCGTTGACCGTATTTTTCCCTACAATTGGTATCAGAGCCTTGGTTGTACCCTTTAATTAATTAACGTATATATACGTGAATCTATTTCTTTTTATTGTGATTATGCATGTTTAGAAAGAGATGGCACTCTAGGTATTCGCAAAAATAATTACATGGGAATGTATGGATTTATATATGTTATTATTTTTTATGTGAATTGTTGTTGCTTGATTTTGGTCCTAGAATTTCAATGTATTTTTGTTTCGGAATTGTAACAAGAAGGGTGGTCTATCATCGCCATAATTCCTTCTTGATAGTTGCTATGTTTTTTATTTTATTTTTCTATTGTAATAAAATTCTGCAATTAAAAAATACTACACTATTTATTGTTAAAAATACTGCAGTAGGTTTATTTAATTATAAAAAAAAAAAAACTACAGTATTTTATATGTAAATAAACTGCTGTAATATTTTCGAGTATCGATGATTCGAAGATGTGAAGAATTGGATGCAACCGGAACCTAGAACGAGCGCCATGTGCACCCTTGGAGTGGATTGGGCTGCGCATGGCAAGCCCATATTATGGTGGGCTGCACACGGCAGCCCTAGTATTCTCATGGGCTGCGCACGGCAGCCCTTTGTGGCGTTGTGGGGTGTGCATGCCCATAAGAGGCAACTGAGGGATGCGCGGGTGGTCGATGGCCACTTGAAGACTTGTTCGTCAAGAAGGAAGATCTTGTATTCCTAACAATTGTAATTTACTTGCTTTTCTAGGATGGACCAAAATTGTGGCTATTTATTTTTTGTAAATATTACAATATTTGTTATTGTATGATAACATGTCATATAGAATAGGAGTGCCACTCATATATCTCTTTTGGTATGAACATGCATTGAATGATTTAGGTATCTAAATTGGCATCTAAATAACTTGGTAAATCATTCTATGGGATTTAATCACACGCCTTAAATAATTGAGTGGGAGAAGGTGTTTTGTAACACCTATGGCCTCCAAGGTTAGTTGAGCTTTATTATTTATTGGTAATCCCCCCAAGGGGCGTCCATGAATGGAATTTAGCAACATACTTCCTTACAATGATAGACTAGACAATTGACTCAAACAAGATCTACTCCCCAAGGAGGGATTTTCGTGAGAGAAAATATTGAGGGTCGGTATCTTGGTAACACACTCAATGTAATTTTATTGATATCCTCCCAAAAGTTCTTGTCAGTAAAATTGCAAGGCTAAAATTGAAAACATTGGTTGTTATGTTAACAATTAGGTGGGACCTAGTCTAACTAGTAAATGGTGCGAACTCCCAAAGGAGGCGTAACATTTATGGGTGTTAGATCACCGTTGAATTTTTATGATTGAGTTATTTATTTGAATCAAGATAAATATTCGAAAGTGTTTTATCATGATTATTTACTCATATATATTTTTGTTTTATTCAGAAATCATGACCCCATTACTTATGAACATCCTGAAAGATAACACTTTAACTGGAGATAATTATGTCACATGGAAAAGGAAAATTGGGTTGTTGCTGCAAAGTGAAAAACATAAGTTTGTTCTGACTACTCCTAAACCACCTGCTCCTAATAATGAATCTAGTATAATGCAAAGAGATGAGTATGAGCAGTGATATGGCCAAATGTTACATTATGGCTACTATCTCCGACGTGTTGCAACAGCAGCATGAAGGAATGGAGTCTGCTGTTGATATAATGATGTCTCTAGAGGAGATGTTTGCTATGAAGTCCAGGACGACTAAGAGAGAGGCAGTGACTACTTTTATGAATCTTAGGATGAAACCTGGACAGGCTGTGAAGGATCACATGATGAAAGTCATAGCACATCTCAACATTGCTGAATTATATGGCGCTGAGATAGATGGTGAGACAAAAATTGATATGGTTGTCAACTCACTGTCAGATTCCTTTGATCAGTTCAAATTGGACTACACTTTGAACAAAAAGGAATACACCTTGCAAGGTCTTATGCAAGATGTTCAAAGCGCTGAAAAGATCATTGTGAAAAGCAAAGGTCAAGAGATTCATATGGTTGGTAAAGTTGCTACTGTTAAGACCCGTCAGAAGGTCAAGAAACAACAGAAGAAAAAGCAACTTGGCCTACCAAGAAGGAGACCAAGAAAGTAACCAAGATCAAAGGGAAATGCTTCATTTGTGGTGAAAAGGGACATTGGAAAAGAAATTGCCCAAAGTCCTAGAATAAGAAGGAAGAAGGTAATGTTAATTATCTTGAAACATGTTTTCTGGCAGATTCTACAGATTCTTGGATCATAGACTCTGGAGCCACTAATCATGTTTGTTACTCCTTGCAGAGGTTCTAAGAAAGGAGAAGGCTGAATAAGAATGAAATCAATTTGCGCTTGGGCAACGGAATGTTAGTGTCTGCAAGTGCAGTGGGAGATATTAGAGTTTACTTGGATTCTAGAAGGCATTTAGATTTAATAGACGTTTATTATGTACCTCAATTCAAGAGGAATTTAATTTCAGTTTCTTGTTTAAATAAATTTGGATATTCGGTTACTTTTAATAAAGTTTTTATTATTAGTAAGAATGACAAAATTATTTGCAAAGGCACATTGGAAAATGGTCTATACTTTTTGCATAGAAATATCTCTCACTCGTTAGACACAGAATTAACGGAACCTAATCATAAAAGAGTAAAATTATCAATAGATGAAACCTGCCTATGGCATTTACGCCTAGGTCATATTAACCTTAATAGGATTAAAAGATTGGTAAGTGACGGACCTTTAAGTGACTTAAAGGTTGATGATCTACCAACTTGTGAATCTTGTTTGGAAGGTAAGATGACCAAAAGGTCGTTCTCGGCCCAAGGCGCAAGAGCCACTGAATGTTTAGGATTGATGCACACTGAATGTTTAGGATTGATGCACACTGATGTATGTGGTCCTATGAGCATTCAAGCTAGAGGTGGATATGAGTACTTCATCACCTTCACAGATGATTACTCGAGATTTGGCTATGTGTATCTCATGCGACATAAGTCGGATGCTTTTGACATGTTCAAAGCATTCAAAGCATTCAAAGCTGAAGTAGAAAATCAGCTTGAGAAACACATAAAAATCTTGAGATCTGATCGTGGTGGAGAATATCTATCTGGTGAGTTTCAGCAATATCTTATTGATAATGGGATAGTTTCTCAGTTTTCTGCACCAGATACACCTCAACAGAATGGGGTATCAGAAAGGAGAAACAAAACTCTTTTGGATATGGTTAGGTCTATGTTGAGTTATTCAACACTTCCTATTTCTTTTTGGGGATATGCTTTACAAACTGCAATATACATTCTAAACGATGTACTATCTAAGTCCGTTCCTCAAACACCGCATGAGTTGTGGACTGGGCGCAAGCCTAGTTTACAACACTTAAAGATATTTGGTTGTCCTACGTATGTGTTAAAAGGAAAGACTGAAAAGATGGAGTCCCATTCAGAAACATGCATATTTGTAGGGTATCCAAAAGAAACAAAAGGATATTATTTCTATAATCCTTCAGATCTTAAAGTATTTGTTTCGACAAATGCTGAATTTCTGGAAAAGGACTATATGAATGATTTTGTACCTAGAAGTAGAATTGTCCTGAATGAGATGTCAGGAGATACGATTCCACGAGAGGTTACACAACCTAACCCAATTGTAAGTTCCAATCCAACACAAAATCAACAACCTACCATTCCTTGTCGTAGTGGGAGGGTTAGTACACAACCCGAAAGATACATCGGTCTGGGAGAATTAGTGGAGAATCTCCCAAACGACGATGATCCCTACACGTATAAGGAAGCAATTGAGGATGTTGATAGTCGCCATTGGCAAAAGGCAATGCGATCTGAGATTGAATCCATGTTCGATAACAAAGTCTGGTCCCTTGTAGACTTGCCTAGAGGGATAAAACCCATTGGGTGCAAGTGGGTATACAAGAGGAAAAGAGGTATGGATGGAAATATGGAAACCTTTAAAGCTAGATTGGTAGCTAAAGGTTATACACAGAAAGAAGGTATCGATTACGAGGAAACCTTCTCTCCTGTGGCTATGCTTAAATCCATTAGGATACTCTTATCCATTACAGCATCTTTAGATCTAGAGATTTGGCAAATGGACGTCAAGACAGCTTTCCTTAATGGAAGTCTTGACGAAAGCATCTATATGATGCAACCAGAAGGATTCATTGAAAAAGGCCAAATGGAAAAGGTATGCAAGTTGCAGAAATCCATATATGGATTAAAGCAAGCATCCAGATCCTGGAACATAAGGTTCGATCAAGCTGTGAAAGGTTTTGGATTTATTCAGAATCTTGACGAACCTTGTGTATACAAAAGGATTAAGAGCGACAAGTTGGTTTTCCTAATTCTTTATGTTGATGATATACTACTCATTGGAAACAATGTAGGCGTATTGACATCAGTAAAAGAATGGTTAGCAAAACAATTTGATATGAAGGACTTAGGAGAAGCACGTTTTATTCTAGGTATCCAAGTAATAAGGAATCGAAAGAATAAAACGATTGCATTATCCCAAGCTTCATACATAGACAAAATCTTGTCTAGGTTTTCCATGCAGGATTCCAAGAAAGGTATGTTACCTTTCAGACATGGAATCAAACTTTCTAAGGAACAAGTTCCTAAGAATAAACATGAAGAGCAATTCATGAGTAGAGTTCCATATGCATCGGCAGTTGGAAGTCTCATGTATGCAATGCTCTGCACTAGACTAGATATTTGTTTTGCTGTTGGCATAGTTAGCAGGTTTCAATCGAAACCTGGTCCTAATCACTGGACGGCAGTCAAACATATTTTCAAGTATCTCAAAAGAACGAGAGATAATATGCTTGTATACTCTGGAGGGGGATTTAATTCCCGTTGGGTATACAGATTCTGATTTCCAATCAGATTCTGACTCTAGAAAATCCACATCATGAGCTGTGTTTACTATTAGATGAGGAGCAGTCATATGGAGGAGTATCAAGCAATCTTGTATTGTTGATTCCACCATAGAAGCTGAGTATGTTGCTACATGCGAGGCTGCCAAAGAGGCTGTTTGGCTCCGCCAATTCTTGATTGACTTGGAAGTGGTTCCTAGTGCGAATAAGCAGATCACTATCTACTGTGACAACAGTGGAGCAGTGGCTAATTCGAAAGAACCAAGAAGTCACAAGAGAGGATGACACATTGAAAGAAAGTATCATCTTTTAAGGGAGATTGTTCAAATGGGTGACGTGACGATCACCAAAATCGCGTCAGCAGAAAATCTAGCAGATCCCTTCACAAAGGCTCTACCTCAGAAGAGTTTCGATGGGCATCTAGAGAACATGGGCATGAGAGATATGACACATTTGCTATAGCGCAAGTGGGAGATTGTTAGGATTATGCTCAATAGCAAGAGTGTAATATTGTAATTGACAATCTTTTCATATTAATAAAGTGATTTCTGGTTTAACAAATCTTATAGCATTTATAGTTTAATATTATAATTATCAAAGTAAATAATCATAGGTCTAAAGACTATGAGAAAAGAAGAATTGTTCGTACATCTGGATATGTATGAGGAAGACACAATTCTTTAGTTAGTCTTGAATAATGTTCACAACTTCAGTTAAAGGTTGAGCACCTTTACCTTGTTAAAGTTGTAGAATTCTTTTGCTAGCATTTGAGTGGGATCAAATGAGTTATGATGAGTCTGAAATCATCGGAGGGTCTTCGAGTAAAAGAATCTAGTGCACTGGGTGCATTGAACAGGATCACAATGAAATACTTTATCTATAACCGTCAGTAGATAAAAGTCTTTTCATTATCAGGACAATCGGAGAGTCTATCTTAATCTTGAGATAAATGATGGACTTATGGTTACGAGTAATATCATTTGAGCTATCAATAAGTACGATTATATAGCATAGTCTATCCTCGATAGTTTGGTGGTATTCATTTGCTAATCGATAGATGACTTCATTTATAGATATGGACATCGTGGCTCCATTTATTAAATTAGTGTATAATATCATCATATGGATGTTTTGAGGTAATTGGATATTAAATCTCAACGTTGAGTTTTCGATAGCGACTATTGAAAACATAGCTTCTGGACAAGTCAAAGTATCCAAGTTCAAAACGTGGTCATATGAGTAAATATGGTAACTTGGAGAGTTATAGACGGTCTATGAACTCTTGGCGATTACTGATATTAATCACGAGGATACACTATCTCCAATATGATTGTCTAGGGTATGAATGAGGAACATCTTCTTATTCTATCTTTATTTAAGAGTTCAATTTTAGCTCTTAAGTGGAATGAGTTAAAATTAATGGATCGGACCTAAGTGAATCATTTGTTGATTGTGATTAGGTTATGTCTATTGAAGCTTAAATTTAGATAGCCCGCCAAGATCCTCAATCCGCACGGACTTGCATGGATCACTTGATATATTCTACCGGACCAATTTATGGGTCCATATAGAATTGTACTTAATATATTAAGAATATAATTTGCACATTAATTATTTAATGGGCTGTTAAATTATATTAATATATTAATGAAAGGCATGTGGGCTTGTTTCTTTTAAAGAATGAGTCTGGTTCACATGTGGGCTTTTTATTTAAAGTCCAATGGATTAAATAAAATAAGAAAATAATATTTGGCCCATATATGAGTATGTGGGTCGGCAAGGCTAATATAAAGATATTATTTTATTTTATTGTTTGATTAAATGAGAATTAATTAATTTATTAATTAATTATTTAATTAAGAATCAAAATCTTTTTCTGATCAGGAAATATGTTTCATAGAATTATACTATTGGTAGTAGTATACTAAAAGTAAAAGACTTAATTTGGTAATTAGATAAATAAAAGATTTATTTATCCAATCAAATTAGGAAGTCTTTTAATATAGTCATAATTTAATACTACACTATAGAGTTGGATTAGGGTTTGGATTCTCAAGAGTGATAGGAGTTTTGGTAAAACCTAAATCCTCTTGAAGTGAGGATTTCGGTCACCTACAACCTCCTACACTAGAGGATGCGGCAACCCTAGAAAAAAAAGGAGTGGAATTTCAGTCACCCCATATAAGGGAAGAGATAGAATTCAGCCCCCCCTCTTTTCTTTTTTTTTTTTTTTTTGGCTTGAGAATTATTTCTTTTGCTTAGAAAATAAATCCTACTCTAGTGATTAGTGTGTGTAGATTTTGACCAAGACATAAGAGAGAAGAGATTATTCTATTTTGATAGTACACTAATTGTTTATACATCAATAGTCTTTTGTGTACAACTTCGAATAAGGTTCACGCGAGTTTCGATCATTAGATTAAGAACTCAAAAGTGACCGGAATAATCTTTTTTGTCTTCTGGACGTTTTGTGACTAACAAAAGGAAAACGAGATTTTGTTTTTCCATCCTCAGGTACGCAATTCAAAGAAAAGGGAGACCACGCTCCTAGGTGATTCACGTTCGTGATAGGATTGGAAGATCTTGCAGATTACCATCGATGCAAGTCAATCGGATCACGCGACAAAAGGTATTCTACTTTTAATAGTATATATATATTTAATTAATTTAAGGGTTAAGGTTCATCAAAGAAAAAATTTTAAACTATACTAAAACTTCTTTTAGTCTCGCTTCCGCTGCGTTGACCGTATTTTTCCCTACAAGTTGGATAAAGTTGCTCTTAAATTAAAATCAATGAAATCTCTATATCCTTCCTTTTCTCATGACAATGGTGAAATTGGTTTGAATTCTTATTAGAAACCTTTGTCGTTTGCTTTGCCAAATACCATTGTATTTTGGACTTGAATGCTACATGTCTTGTATGCAAAGCATGTTTGATTCACACATTTCCTTCAAATAAATCTCCTTGTTTCTCTTCAATTAATTGAGATGCATAAAGTGACTTATATTATTATGCAAATATCTTGCATGCTACTATCTCTCTTTGCTAAGAATGACCCGGTTGGGGACTACTCCTTTACCTATATCATAACAAAGAGGGGGAGTAGGATATGGTAAGGAGAGTTGCAATTTGTAGTAGATTGTGCATGATTGGGGAGAACATACATTGAGGGGGAGTAACCCGTTGAGGGGGAGCATTGCATTCACATATATTGCATAATGTTGTGCCTAAACTTTTAAAATGCAAATTCTTATTTTTGTTCTCTCTTGATTAATCTCACATTTCACTTGTATTGGAAAATATAGAAATCTTATTTTCAGGGTTTGATTATTCTTCAAGAGGTTGAAGACTTGAAATTTTTATTCTTTTATCTCTTTGTAATGTAGAAAATCATTGTTGTCCCGTAGTTTCTATTTTTTTTTAGGAATCAATGTGAGTGGTGGTTTTGTCACGAAATAGCCAAAGGGGGAGATTGTAAGGTTCCCATTTGTTGATTGGCTCATTTCGTGGACAAACCACATACTGGGGTTCTTTGTAAGGGTAGCTTAGGTGTTGGTGTTATTGTACAAAGCCCTCTGAAGACCTCATCTTGATAAGCACCAAAGGTAATATTCTAAGTGCTTACTTGTCTTGAAGAGTTAGTTGCACACACACATTCCATGCATTTCCATACTTTGTGTATATGTGTGTCTTTTTATGTGTGCTTTCATGATTATATAATATCTCTTCTTACATTTGTTATTCATTGCATCTAGGAGTTCAAATGCCATGACATGTTTAGAACTAGGTTGCATTGTGTAAGAGTATGGGCGTTGTTCACCCGCCTTACAGGCGCCCTACGAACAGCGCCCATATGGGGCTTTGAGCAAATTTGCTCTTAGCCGCTGTACACCCGCTCTACGTAAAATGGGTGAACAGCGGTGCCACTGGTGATGTTTTTCACACCTGATGGTCTGCCCAAAAACCGCTCTACAAACAGCGGGTGAACAACGGTGCCACTGGTGATGTTTTTCACACCTGATGGTCCGCCCAAAAACCGATCTACGAACAGCGGGTGAATGGCGGCTCTCCAAACCAGAGAGCAACCGCCCCTAGGTCGCTTGGAATCCGCCCTACATAGGGTAGTCACGAAGAACATGTTCTTCACAATCCTAGGTGAACCGCTGTACACCCGCCCTACGTACAGCGGGTGAACAACGGTCAAGGCATTTTTTGTGTCAACTTTTCAAAACGACCACACTTCAATTTGGCCCTCTATATATATGCCACTTTGACTTTAGGTCAATTAAGAGAGTTCATATTCAGATTTCATACTTAGAATATTTTTCAAAGACAAGAAAAATTCCAAGAACTCATTTTTGTTTACTCAAACACCATTTCATGATCATCAATCATCATCTAACATCATCTTTGATCATCTAGATGTCTTTTTGCATGGATTCTTCATCACACTTTGCTTGGTAAGCTTTTCACTAATATCTTACATATTTTGTGTTTTTCTTAACAAACAATCTCAATTTATTTCTTGTATGTTATTTATATATATTTTGGATACAAGATTGAGATTAGTGTATTGAATGTTTGAGAAGTTGTATTGTGATAGCTAATTAGGTTTTTGCTTAATCTTGATTAGCTAAGCTATTTGACTTGTCATTTAGCTTCTAATATCTAGGATTGTTCTAATTGCAAATTCATCATCTTAGATAAGCATATAGGGTTTCCCTTGCTCTATGTTGCATTTGGATATTCATATATTCACTTAGGGTGTAATCTCTTCATTGAGAACATAAGTCTTGTGTGTAGCATCCAGGATTAGGTTGCCTAGATCGCAAGCATTCGAACTAGGTTCACTCATACCGGGATTAGGTAAGTGTGTGATTACTCCCGGGATTAGGTTGTAATTTTCATCACTTAGTGGATTCGAGGTTCGGGTGTGGCTCACTTATTAGCCCGTGGTTTTTCTCATGAGGGTTTCCACGTAAAAAATCAAGTGTTATTTAATTTCCGTATTTTTTACTTGATTTATTATTTTATCTAGTTATGGGTAATTTCGTAATATTTACTTCACATGAAAAAATTGGGTAATACGTTTAAAATCTATTCACCCCACCCCCCCCCCCCCCCCCCCCCCCCCCCCCCCCCCCCCCCCCCCAATCTAGATAGTTTTATACACACCGTGCAATATTTGTTTCAAGTGCTATGTTCCCCCCCCCCCCCCCCCCCCCCCCCAATCTAGATAGTTTTATACACACCGTGCAATATTTGTTTCAAGTGCAAAAAACATAGCACAGGCTGCAGAGCCACGAAACACCAGAGGAACGCTTGGAAACGGTCAAAACAGAGGCCAAACAAAGCAAACAAAACCGGAAGCTCCCCTCACTAGAAACCGACCGGAAACACCCCACTGATGAGGCACCCAGAACGACCAAAGCAGAAAAGTTTAAATGTTAGTTTATAAACTTTATACTAATAATATTAGTTTATAAGTCTAATATACAGTATATATTATAAGTCTATATTACTATTTAGTATTTACCATTTATTATTTAGTTATTTAATAAGCATGAAATCTGTCATATCTATATCTATATCTATATAATATAATAAAATGAAACCTCACATTGACATGTGTCATGGTAGAGAGACTTTATTATTAAATTTTTATTAATTATTAAGTGTCAATAGGAGGAGTTTTGGCCATATTAATTACTGATAATAATTAGTCCATTAGTTCATAGAGAATGGAGAAAGACAAACTCATTTAAAGTCATAAATCACCCATATTCTGGACGTTTTATTGTAACATCATTCATTATAACCTTATTAATTACTAATAAGAACTATGAGTATATATGTGAGCAATCGTTACAATTTACAAATCTTTATAAATTATATTTTATATCTATATGGAACCCTCAAGGAGCCATGTATCAGCATGAGAAGGTTTGACAATTAATTAATTGATTTGACTTTTATTTTGTTACTGATTTCTTTTTAAATATATATATATTAATAATTGTAGCATTTAATTCACCTATATTGGACCTGTCAAAAAATTAATTCACTCTTATTTGTCCATTAATTCTTCTTGATTTCTTATTTCTAATTTCTCTCTATATAGTCTATAAACTCTTCTCTTCCCTATAATGATAACAAAAAAATTATATTAATTCATTCATTTACAAAGATGCACGCATAACTCTTGAGATGTAAAATTTTGGTTGTTTCATGCCATATTTAATTTAAATTTATATTAATTCATTCAATATACAATGATGAATGCATGACTCTTGGCTATTGGGATGTAAAACGTTGTTGTTTCATACTATATTTAAATGTAAACTTTGTGAACATCTATACTATACTAATGCTCACAACAATCATTGTTATTTTTAAGCAAGTCACGTTTGCTATTGTGGCCCTTTTTACATTATTTTTATTTTATTTTTTGAATTTCACTATTTTTCTCTCAATTTCTTTGTGTTCTTTTTGTTGTATAGGATTTGAATCCAAGAGCTTCAACAAAATCTCTGCTTCCTTCAAGGTACTGCTCTTCTTTTTCCCTGTTAAGTGTTTTTCTAAATGTTGTTTTCGGTTTTTTTTTTATCATAAAATAGTTCAAATGTTCTTTCGTAATCGTTTACAAAAACATTTCATGAAAAAAATAATCTCTAAGATGATTTCAATGTTTTCCATTTTCATGTATTTATTTAAGCCCAAAACTAAATAAACTAGGCTCTCATATGTTCATCATCAACACAATCTCAATAAGCATCTCTACTTCAAGATCGTGTCACTAACAACCACAACTTCAATATAATCAAACCCATATTACTTTCTAATTACATGTTAAAGAAAACTATAACCGTAAGAAAAAAAATCATAGAATGCTGAAAGTGAAGAGTAAAGGTTAAAACAAGATGAAGAGATATGAAGAGTGCAGGTAGATGATGATGAGAGCAAGTTGTGGTAGACATTAAAGCAAATAGCTGACTAGCCAGGAGAAGATAGAGGGAGGCGGTATAAAGGGAGAAAAACAATGAGATAAATTTAGGGTTTTAAACATTATGTGTGGCAAGTAGGCAATTGGCAGGTCTATTTTTTTTTTTTTTTCAACAGCAGGGCAAGTCTATTGTAACACCATAGAATACACGGGGCGTGAGTAAAAATATAGTTTAAAATTTTTTTTTTATTTAATTTTTTTTTTTTTTACAGCAGAAGCTTTTTTTTATATATATATAGTTTTTATTTAATTTTAAAGGTTGATTATAGACTGTTTGGGCCAAAAATGTCATAATTTTGTACCAAACTGGTGGAAAAATATATAAGGAAGTTGAGATTGATTAAAATTTTCCAATATTTGTGACAATCAGGGCAGATTTCTTAAAGATTATTTATTTATTATTATTTTTCGCTTTTGACAGGAATTCTTGGATATTTGAGTAGAAGAACTACAGAGAGGACTTCGGGACATCCTATTTAAGCTGTCATCGATCTCCTTAGCATCCACATCATCTATCTCATCACATATATAATATTAAAAAATAAATTCGTATTAATTAGTTTTTTTTTTAAGTATTGTTAATTATTTAACTATAATATATATATATATATATATATATATATATATATATATATATATATATATATATATATATATATATATATGTATGTATTATTTGGTAAGTTATTTTATTTTATTTTTGGTTCATTAAGAAAATTTATTGATTATCCCATTAGTTATGGAATTGACTCTTCATTCAATTCATTATCCGATATCCCATTAATTATGTGATTGGCTCTTGATTTTTCTATACTATTAATTATTTTATCTTATTTTGGAGTCTTAACATGCCACGTGTCGGGATGAGAAGGTTTGACCATTAATTAGTTTTTTTTTTTTTTTTAAATTATATTCAACCATTTAGTTTTATATTCTTCAACTCTTCATTTTGTTTTCAATTAACGGTTGATTTTCTAGATTTAATGAGAATTTTTTTTTTTTGACAGTATCTAATTTAATGAGAATTATTACTGTTATTAGAGTCTCAACATACCACATGAGAAGGCTTGACCTGACCATTAATTAATTTTATGTTGGAGATGTCAAAGAAATAAATCTAGAGAAATGCCTCAGGATTGTTTTCCATCACCAATGCATCCAATATCTTAGATCAATAATTTAAATCATGACTATTTAAATTATTGTTGCATTACATTTTATAATTCCCACACATCGTGTGGGATGCAATCTAGTAATATAGTAAAATGGAACCTCACCTTGACACGTGTCGTCGTGTAGATGCTTTATCATTAAATTTGTATTCATTATTAATTATAATCTATTTAATAATATAATATATAGAATTAATTGTATAGATATATAATTATATAATATATAAAATTTACACAGCCACTTTGAGGTCATTAAATGATAAGCTAAATTCCAAGGGATGTATCCAATGTATGGTCATTGGAGTACTCTATGGTTTTTAATTTCATAATATAATAATAATAGACTTTTTTTTTATTTATATACTTTTCATGTGGTTGCGAGGCATGGCAATCATATATATATATATATTTCCCTTCCAAAGTTTAATTAGTTTTTATCAATCCAATTCAATCTAATCCAATACAATTCTCAATCATATATCATATATCATATATTATATTATATTATATTAAAATAACTACTTTTCATGTGGAAACGACATGTGGCATCTTTTAATGTTATTAATATTTTTTTAAAATATTTTTTCATATATTTGATATTATGTAATTAATCATATATATATCACATATAATATAATATAAAAAATAGCTACTTTTCATGTAGGAGTGACATGTGGTATTATTTAATGTTAGTATTAAATATTTAATTTTAATAATCATATATAACTACTTCTCATGTGGAAGTGACATGTGTTATTGTTCAAGTAATTAATTAATTATATATCATATAATAAAAAAAAGTTCTTTCCATCTCCTATAATCACCATCCATTTTTTGTAACAGATAATCATATCATAATTGTTTATTAATGATATTTTAAGTTACACCTTAAAATACTTTGTATACATTTAATAAAAATAACTACATTTCATGAGGGAGTGGCATTATTGGTCTCTAAATGGTTATTATCATGATTATTGGTCTCTTAATGGTTATAATTATCATGATCAATAATACCAAAAACCCATCATATTCTTTTTTAAATATACATGCACTATTAAGCTCTCTAGTGGTTATTATCATGATTAATAATAAAACACCAGAATCCCATCATATTCTCCTTTAAATCAAACTTTAAATTTAGACAATTAAACCACATAATCATAATATGTCAATCACAATCTTTACTCAAAAGCTCTCCCCTCTCCTTCAATTTTCTCTATAAAAACCAACAAAAAATCTCATATTTTTTTCATCTCATTCCATTGGCTCTCACTCACATAAATCTCAAAACACCCAAAAGGTGGGGAATTGGATTGCATTGGGTGATGATAAAATGTTTAGGCGGAGAGAATTATTTCTACGGCTTTTTTTAATATTTTAATTTTATTATTTTGTTGAATAATTTTAATCTTTTTTTTTTTTGTTCAATTCATGATGATTCAAAAAGTCGTACACCATTCTCAGGTATCATTTTCTTATCAAAATGAAGCATCTCTATCTGTTTTTGGATTCAAACACTTAAGAAGTTAAAAAATTAAAAAATTAAAAAAATAAAAAGGTACTTTTGGATTGATTATTATTGTGACGTATTTTGGTTTCTTTATCGTGTTTGTTTTGGTTAGCAAAACTGAAACATAGAATTTAAACATCGATGGAATTAGATTTTCAAGTAGATGTTCATTATGGTGTTCCAGCTACGGCTTCGACTTCATTGTAAGTTGAATTTGGAAATATCATGTTATTTGTTGATACTTTTAAGGTTTTGCCCAAATTTGATTCTTTACAAACATATGCTAAAAAAATTAAAATGGGTGTTTAAAAAAAAGTGTAAAAAAAAAAAAAAATAGATTATCAAAAGAAGCTCTCAAAATATGGGTGTTTTACTAAATCATATTTCTTGTAGGCAATATCGGCACCCCAAGCATATATTTACCAAATAAGTTAAAAGGATAATTGTGTCATTTAACTTGTAGAGACAGGGATTTGTTTGCAATTTAATTTTGTATATTTTTGCAATTTGTTATTTAAAAAAAAAAACATTATAATAAATAAAAAATAGATATAAAAGAGGGTTGGTGCCTTTGTGGTGAGCTGAGGGCTTGCATGCATCAATTCACCCTCTGCCACATATATAGGCATACAAACTCGATAATCGTGTTATAAATTTTCAAAGAATCATTGAAAGAATTTTTCTTTTTGTTTAAAAAAATACCAGAATACAAGGCGGCGGACCAGAAAATCAAGATTCAAACAATTTGTAGAATTAAATGAACATGCAACGAAAATGTTTCGATAGATATTATCAAAAAAAAAAAAGTCTTAAAAGTTGGCTTGACAATAATAGATTTAATTGCACATCAATTTCATTGGACGCACTTGGGATGTTTTTCCTTATTCAGTTGAGGCTAGCTTGACACTGATCTTAGATAAAATCATAAAAGTTAGCTTCACTTTCCTTTTTGATTTTATCACCACATGAATCCAATTATCTTCGTTTAACAAATTCTAAATTTCTTGTTGTTGAATGGGATATGCCTGTTTTTGAATAAAATAATTTGGAGCATAAATAAATTAATGGTGTTCTTCAAGGACGATAACTTCACCATTTAGAATTTGTTGAATTTCAAAAGTTTAAGTGACGGTTGGGAACGACGATTCAAGGACTTGAATCACGGGGGCATTATTGCCATTATATATATTAGAAAAATCTTCACAATTAGGAATGAGAATTATTCTCATTAATAGCAATATTTTGAATATTTGTAAAAAATTTCTCATCTACAGTTGACTTTCCACCGTCAACTTTACTTTTGAAATTATCACATTAATAACAATATTTATTATTATTATTATTATTTTTAACTACAACAACTGCCGAGACCTAGCGAGATTAGACTCTACAAGCACAGTCCGAAATACTACTCCCACTATCGGGGAGAGGGTACAAATGGATTACAACTCTCACAACGGAGAGAGGGTTGCTCCCAATAGAACCAGGAGAGGACACCCACACTTGGAATTTAATAGCTAAGGTGGGGACAAATTATATACATACCAAGGCAAGGCTTGAACCTTGGTGGTGGAGCATCCATTGGGAGACTCTGACCACCAAGGCAAGGGGCCATTGGTCATTAATAACAATATTATGAATTGTCAAATTTTCCTCCTCTTCAGATGGCTTTCCATTATCAACTTCCCATGTGAAATTATCCTCATTAAAAGTAGTATCTTGAATTTCCAAATTTTCCTCCCCTTAATGAGGTTACTGAATTTCTAAGGACCAAGATGGAAACTCATCAACCTACAATACTCTACACTGTTGTTGAGCTAATCGACATATGCCTCTTACACACCTTCCACTGAGTTATTCACTACTAGGAGTAGGTACCCAAACCATGAAACCGATCAATCTACCCAAACCAAACCAATTTAAACGGGTTGGTTTGGTTTGATTAAATAAAATAAACACATTTGGTTGCTTAAAAACAACCCGATTTGTTTGGGTTGGTTTGTTGATTATGTTTTCAAAGAGTGAGGATATTTACACCTTAAAGACTTGTATGTGCACCCCTTTTTGGTTTGCATACCAATTAAAAATTTTCAAAATATTATTACCTATAAGTACACCCCACTTATTACTAAATATGGTCTTTCTCTTTTCTTTTTTTTTTTGAACAAAATATTATAAATTAATAGATAATAAAATAATTAATATAAAATTCTTTAAAAGAATAAAAAAAGTGTGGAGGAGCCACACCTCTCATAGTAATCATCCCAAAATCCAAAAACACCAAATTCGAGATGGAGGAGGTGCCTCTTCTTTTCTTCATTTTTTTTTTTTTTCATTTTAACTTCAAAATCTGAGAATGACCTTTTGGCTTGGAATCTCCTTATAAACTACCATATGATTACATGAAGATTGGCTGAGTGAAGACTCTATGTGACAAAAAATGGAATTGAATAAAGTCTATGCATTGGTATTTTAATATGGGAATTTTGAAAGTGCATTAGGATTATTATGGAGATTTTGAAAGCTGTTGAACACTTGAACTTCCAGCTATAGGTGGCCAAGGTTTTAGTTCGGAACCAGAATCTAGGGGACCAGTTCTGGTTCCGCTACCAGTTCACCCGGTTCGGATTCCTTAAAAAAAAAAAAACCCTTTAAAACATCGATCCTCTCTCAATCTTTCTCAAGTCTCAACCCAAATACCTAAACTCAATCCTCTCTCAATCTCAAGTCTCTCTCTCTCTCTCTATGAACTTCTAATCGGACGATAAATGTACCTAATTGAGGTCCTCATTTCCTAACTTTGTAAGAGTGTTCATGACCACCAATCACAGAGTAGATCACGGAAGCCAAGACCGCACAACTACAGAGAATAGTGAGTGCGTTGATTGCACTGTAACAACCTCACCAAGCGAAACGGCAGCGCTGCAACGGCCTATATGGTTGATACAACCAAGGATGAGGGATGGACTGCGAGAGAGCATTAAGTGGAAAAAAGGTCAGGGCACAACTAGAGGTGGTGTCTCTACAAATTTCTTCCCAAATAGGAACTTCAGTAATCATCTCCTCTAACTGTTTCAATCTTTTTAGATTACCCTTCTTAAATTGGGTGTAACGTGACGTTTATGGGTATGTGCATAATGTCGAAGCATGTTTGAGTGAGTTGATTGTTGATGTATTTATGTATATGCTTAAATAACTTGGGAAGTGTTTGTCGTTATGAATTGTAGCGCTTGTGAATATAGTTGTTGATATTATGGCAGAAATCGCCTATGTGCTTTAAAGATTTAAATGCCATTCTTATTTGTATGTGATTTTTATTTTTATTTAGATCTAATAGTGGATATGTGTTATGCTTAGATCATAGGATATTTTATTTGTTATTAGTTTTTGTGTTTTGTCCTTATCTCTCAATCCTTGCTTGCATTGTCCATGTATTATGTAGAGAGATAATTTTGTTGTGCAACATTAAGGACAATGTTGAGTTTAGGTTTGGGGGTGTGGACACTTTCGTTGTGTTTGTGTCTTGTGTGTTTTAATCTCTGCAAAAATCTTTAGTTTTGAAATTTTTGGAATCATAGTCTAATTTTGTTGAGTTGTTTCCTTTTACATGCCAATAGAGACATGTCATGTACACTTTTTGCATCGCTTAAATGAGTGTATACAATGCCAATCTTTTGATGTTGAGATGGATGAGACCTCTATGTTTGTTTAGCCTAGGAGAATAGTAGAGACTGCCCTTGTGAGATTGTAGTGCCTTTTAACATTTTATTTGAGTGGAGTATTTTGTTTCTACTCTTTAAACACTCTTCAAATTTTCTTCTTAATTGTGATCTCCTTGTACATCAATTTTCGCAGTTGATGTGCGTCATGGAGAACCCTGACATTGGCACGTTGTTTGTCTCTAGTGGTTTTCGTGGTCAATGTGTCGCCATGGACCACTGTGAAAAAGAGGACCGTGGCATGTTGGCGACATTTTAGTTGCCTTTGCTACGAATGATTGCCGTCTTGGTCGACCGCAACATACGGGATCACGGTAGTCTATTTTTACCTAAAATGATGTTGTTTTGTCATCCCCTATATATAGCCCTTATGTTTCACTACTACAAAAAAATGCAAAAGAAATCGGTTTTTTTAAATGGAAGAAATCGGTTTTTGAAATTTTTAAAACCGATGTTTTTTTGAGTGTTTTAGAACAAAAGTGCAAAAGACATCGGTTTTTAACCGATGTAAAACGAGAGAAAGGACATCGGTTTTACTTAAAACCGATTTAAAAACTCAGGAGAAAAGACATCGGTTTTAGTTAAAACCGATTTAAAAACCCTGATGTAAAATTGATGTATTACAAAAATTAATCCCACCGTCGCCAACCCCACCTCTGATATTGTCATTATGAGGAATCGAACTTGCAACCTCAAAGTTGAAGTGGTAAGCCTTTACCACCTGACTACAAGATTGGATGTGTTAACAATTGCACAATATTTATATATAACCTATAGGAGTTGTTAGAAATAAATAAATAATAAAAAAAAACTTGTTTGATAAATTTAAATTTATTCAACTAATCAAAATTCTAATTTCTATTACAAACATATATATATTAAATAAATTTTATTGGTGGGTTTATTTTTCATTTCATTTTTTATTATGTGGTTTTGTGTTCTGCTGGAGATATTTTTGTGCAAACTTTTTCCCTAAAACTGTATCTTTTGGCAACGAAATAAAATTTTTCATCCATGTTGGATTCTTCGATTTTTTGATACGAATCCAACGGTATAAAGAACGTAAAATTATGGGCGGTATTTTGAAGGTTATGATCAATTATTCAGTCAAAAGTCAGAAGCGATTGGAGATATTTTTGTGCAAACTTTTTCCTTAAAACTGTATCTTTTGGCAATGAAATAAATTTTTACGCCCATGGTGGATTCTTTTATTTTTCGATACGAATCCAACGGTATAAAGAACGTAAAATTCCGGGCGGTATTTTGAAAGTTATGATCAATTATTCAGTCAAAAGTCAGAAACAATTGGAGATATTTTTATGCAAACCTTTTCCTTAAAACTGTATCTTTTGGAAACAAAATAAATTTTTTTGTCCATGTTGGGTTCTTCAATTTTTCGATACGAATCCAACGGTATAAAGAACGTAAAATATTGGGCAGTATTTTGAAAGTTATGATCAATTATTCAGTCAAAGGTCAGAAGCGATTCGCGAATCCGCGAGTGAGCTGTTTTCATCGCTCATTTTCACACTTTTCCAAATCAATTTTTGGAATATTTTCTGAATTAAAAGTGTTTGTTTGCATGTCTACTTTCTTGTGTCAAAAGTTGAGCAAAGAACATTGAGTATTTTTCGAGATGTGCACTTGAATGTGGACATAGGTCAGATTTGCATTGCAGAATTTTGCTTTTGAATCCACATCGGTTTTTATAAAAACCGATGTCTAAACGCTTGTTTTTATTATCGGTTTTTATAAAAACCATTGTCTTTTCAACGCAAAATTTAAGACATCGGTTTTTATAAAAACCAATGTCTAAACGTTTTTTTTTTAATATCGGTTTTCTTAAAAACCAATGTCTTTTGAAACTGTAATTTTTAAGACATCGGTTTTTATAAAAACCGATGTCTAAAAGCTTTTTTTAAATCGGTTACCAAAAACCGATTTCTTTTAGTGATTTCTAGTGATGTCTTTTAACATTTTTGTAGTAGTTTTTTCTTATTCATCAAGAACTCTAGCCTTTTTGACTCCCTTGTGAGAGATATAGAGTTTCTAGTGCGAGAAGCCTCAAAAACTTCATTTTTGTCTCACCAAACCTCAAATCCATGACCTGCTAAACCTCATCATGTATCATTCACTCATGGGTCTTGTTTGTTTCATGACTTGGTAAGTAGAACACAGATCTAGCTTCATCCTTTGTTCTATGTTTCCAAGATTGGTTCTTTTTGGCATATAGATTGCTTAGGTGTTAATTCATTGCATGTTACTTGCATATATATTTTCTTGTTTTGCATATCTATGTTGATGTGACTTGATTGAGGTTTGTTTAATTGCTTAGTGATTAGGTTTCACTTTCTTGTTAGCAAAGTTTGTATGTATGTTCATCTAGACATCTTAATAACTAGGATTGTTAGATTTGCATCTTTAATCTCTAGTTAAGCATATTGTGTGTGGTCTTGCACTATATTGCATCTTGAATATTCATACATATTCACTTAATTACACTTAATCTCTTCATAGAGTCAAAATCTTGTGGCTTCTAAGTGAAGTTGCACAAGCAAGTGAAGTCTTACAGCCAAAGGTTGGTTGGCAAGCATTTGTCAAGGCTCACTATTAAAGGCATGCAGGTAGGATCTACAATGAAATAGGAAATAAGATCAAGAGAGGTAATTGTCCTACATTGAAATAGGAAATGAGATCTAGATAATTAATGCGAATTATTCTCTAGGTAGTGAAAATCAATTATTTCATAACAAATATATAATTGTTTAATAGAAAATATAAAATAAAATAAAATTGAAATAATAAATAAATATACTTTAGATGATATGGTAGAGGTAGATTTGTCTTTTCAAATATTTGGTTGGTCAACAGTTAAATTTAATGGTTTGACTTTAACGGCTTGACTTTAACGGCAGGGTATGTTTGTGACTTTCTCAAACCTAAGGATATTTTACCTATAGACATAAATACATGGTACTTTAGTGCAATAACCCTTTATTAATTAGTTATAACTAAGGGCATTAATAGAATAATCAACCATACCAAATACAGACACACACACACACACACATATATATATATATATATATATATATATATATATATATATATATATATATATATATATATATAGTCCCGTTCTGGTCAGTGCGCACCGATATAACTTCATTGGTGCGTTGCATGTGAGCCACTGATTATGGAGCAGAAGCACTGACAAGTGCATACACAAGTCAAAGCATGTAAATCTAGTGGTCCACATGCAACACACTGATATAAGTTACATCAGTGCGTACTGACTTACAAATTTATATATATAATATATATACACACAGTGGTGTTCACATGAGTGCGCACAAATAGATTTTATATAAGTGCATTGAATGTGAGTTGTTGGATTCAACTACTTTGATTTAGACTAAGTCAAAGTAATTGAATACAACGACTCACATTCAATGTACTCATGTATTTACATAAGCGCGCACTCATGTAAACACCACCATGTATATATATATATAGTTCCCACTAAAAGAAAAAATAAATCCTTATTTTGAGAAAGTAGTGGCTTTCTTGTGGCCTGCACACTCCATTAATTTCTTTATTATGATCATATCTATATCTAAATCTAAATATATATACCATTGTAGTGATGGAGAGTCACTAATTTTTATAATATATATTCTGATGATAAAGAATTATTATTAATTGGCAGCTTTCGTGTGTGTACCACAATCTCAAATAATTTATGTCACAAATTTTCCTTTCGTGTGGAATACCCACTCTCTATACTTAAAAAACTATTTCTTCAGTGCCCTCCTATTCAGCACTCCATATTCAAAACTTCTGCCTTCAAATTGGACCATAATTAAATAAGTAGTTAATTTTCATGCACTAATTTTTTTCATCAACATGCATGCCTTAAATTAGATCAAATTAAAGTGTGTGAGAAGAACCAAAAGGCATGGAAATCCATGCCAAAATCCAATTCGAAACAACTTAGATTTATAAATTCAATTGATTGAACACTATATATAGGGTTGTTTTTGGGTGCAATGTTACATGATGCAACATAGAAAATTTTGACTGTGATCATCTCTTCTTTAGTACAACCACATCAACTAATATGTGATTGTATATTCTAACATGAAATCACAATAATTTTATTATGTAATCACGTGCAATTCATATGAGATAACATTATATATATTTGTGATCACATGTAATCATATGTGATCACATACTATTGTATCGTGTAATGTTGCACCGAAGAATGACACATATATATATATATATATATAATTCTATAAGAAATAAAAAAAAAAAACAAACCGACTGTTTCAGCTTCTTTATTGTGGTTTGACTTAAATATTTTCAATGGTCTTCAAGTTTTTTGTATTCTTGGTTATTTGGAAAGAGTTTTTTTATGTGAACCTCCACGCTACCAAAAAAATTATTATTAATATAAATAAAAATTTACACGTGTTACTCCTGAGAATAATATGCATAAAATTAAGGGAAAATACCAAAAATGTCCCTCTAGTTTGACGTAATTCTTCGTTCAGTCCACTATTTTCCCATATTATTTTTTTAGTCCACACTATTACTATTATTTAGGTTTTCAGTCCCTACCATCTAATTTCATTAGGGTTTCTGAGTTTCCGTTAATCATGCAAGGGCATAACGGTAAAATTTGCTTACAGCTTCTGGAAGGTTTTTTTAAGGAGGGCAGAAAGGTAATTTCATATTTAATAAATATAAAAAATAAAACAAAATTTATTTAGGTGGCTAATATCGTAACACTTCATTACAATCAGTAAACAAAACAAACCTCTATGATCCCTTCACTCTCAAACCCTTTTCTTTTCGATGAAGACTGAAGTCTCCTTCAGTAAACGAAACCCTAAAACCACATTGTATCCATTTTCAGTTGATTAACACATTTGTTTACAGTTCCAACGCTTTGTTCATCTTTTAGTTAGTCGACGCGAAGCAACAGTAGAAGAGAAAACAGTTTAAGCGAAGTTCTACAAATCAAAGTGAGTGACAAGTTAGTTTTTTTACACCTGGATGCATTTTCTTGACGTTTGTTTGATATTTGGTGCTTGGAGTTTGTGTAGATTTTTTTAATCATCAATTTCATGTAGTTAGGGTTTCAATGAAAAAAAATTAGGGGTTTTCCAATTAAAGGTCAATAATGTGTAATTGGTTGTTTTTAAACTTTTTTTTCCGTGTCTTAGTGTCTTAGTGTTGATATTTGTTGCATGTAGTCTATTCAGATGTTTTTTAAAGTTGGATTTCTTCTATTTAGGGCTTCGATGCATTAAAATTGGGGGATTTTTGATTAAAAGGTCTATAACATGTGAATGGTTGTTTTTAAACTTATTTTATGTGTTTTAGTGGTATTATTTGTTGTATGTAGTTTGGTCAGATGTTTTTTTACGTGTGTTAGTGATGGATTTCTTCTATTGAGGGTTTCATTGCATAAGAATTGCGGGTTTTCAATTAAAAGGTCGATAACATGTAGTTGCGTGTTTGTTAACTGTGTTGGTACTAAATATGTTGTACTTTTATCATTATTAAGGTATTGACAATTGATTTGATTGCATGAAGGTGTGTTAGTGTTTATGAAAGTTAGATGTTTGGTTTGAGATTGCATGTTTATGTTTTGTTCTTGCTTTTGCTAGTAGTGATAGTTGATTTGATCGCAAGAAGGTGTGTTACTATTTATGACAGTTGGATGTTTGGTTTACGATTGCATGTTTTTGTTTTGTTCTTACTTTTGCTGGTAGTGATAGTTGTTTTGATTGCATGATGACGTGTCTATGACTATGAAAGTTGCATGTTTGGTTTTTTTATTGCATTTTCTTTTTTGTTCTTGATTTTTCTTGCAGTTGAGAATGGACATTTTCAATATCATTATAGGACCAAAGCAGTTGAGGTAGGTGAGTGTGATGTTGATCACATCAGCTTGATTACCTCGATTAATGCAACGTTTGATGCATTGCTTAAGGAAGAGTACCGTGTTTGGGCATATTTGCCTTGGTCTAGTGAAACACTTGAGGTGAAAACAGAGAGTGTGTTAGTAGATGTATTTAAGGAGTTTGGGATTCATGAATTGGATAGCATTTGCTTTGAGATAGAGGAAACCTATTACAAACCTTGTCCTCCAGCAATAGAGTCATATAAAAAACCCATAGAAGAACCTTAAGTGGTGGAAGCAATAGGTTGGTATGACTTGGAGGCTAGTATGATTGATTATCATGGTGACATTGAGGAAGAGTTCACAAATTATGATGAGGGAAAGGGTAGAGACTCTGTTGAGGGAAATGGTAAACATTCTGGTGAAGGAGAAGGTATCCAAGATGATGAGGGAAAGGGTATACACGATGATGAAGGTGAGGGTATCCATGATGAAGGAGAGGCAATCCATGATGAAGAACATGCAATCTGTGATGATGAAGGAGATGGTGTACAATCTAATGAGGGAGAAGGTATACATGATGATGGTGTGGAAGTGGGCAGACATGATAATGAAAGAGTGGGTATAAAGGAAGATGACATAACTAATGAGCGCATGGCTTTTCGAAGGGTATCAGTCAAGGTCAAATGATAATACTTTAGTGACTCAGACCTTGAACAAACCCAGTTAAGGTAGCTAGATTGATGAAAGGTAATCCTTTCCAGAGGATGGTGAAGGGTGAAATTAAATTGGATGTAAGTCAAACCCTTCACTATAGGTTTGTACTAAGAAACATCATGGGGGAGTATAATATTCAAGAAGGTGTAGAGTTAGACAGAGTTAAAAATGACATTGTTAGACAATCCTATAAGTGCATAGCACCAGGCTGTCCTTGGAGGGCACATGCTTCATGCATGATTGATAGAACCACAATGCAGCTTAGAACACTAGTTGACCAACATGATTGCCATACGCTTTACAACAACAAAAAGGCAAAAGTAGAGTGGATTGCCTATAAGTTTGAGAATATAGTTAAGAGAAATCCTGATATTAGTATCCTTTTTTTTTTCTTTTTTTGAATGGCGAACATATATTAAAGAGCCAAAAGGCCAAAAGAAACAGAACACAAACAACCAAAGCAGGCCAAAACAAGCCTAACACTAAGACACAAGTACACAGGACGAGACCCAGTAAGCCAAATGCAAAGAGCCTAAAACAAAAGGCACCCAGAAAACCAAAAGACAAAATAGGCCCATCACAAAAAAAAAAAAAAGCCTAGAACATGCATCCACCCTGGAACTGCCCAAGCAGAGACCAAAAACAAAACAAACAAACTTGATGCAAAACTCAAGCAATGAGCGCAACACCAGAACAAAAACAAAAGTATCAGACTTGATACAAGCACAAAAACAAAGACCAACCCAGAACACCACCACCACCACCACCCACGCATGAGTTACATGTCACTCCAAACCGTAAAATACCAATAGAGCTGGACTCTTTTTTCGCTAACATGTCCGCAAAAGAGTTGGTCGCGCAACGATTGAAGATAACTCAAATGTTCTGAAAGTAATTAAATACTCGAGGCGTGTTCTATATAAAGCTAGATGGGGGGTGAATAGATTTTAACTATTATTACCCAATTTTCGCATGCAAGTCAATTTTACGAAAATGCCCCTACTAGTCAAAAATACATACAAGTGTAATATAGTGCGGAATTTAAATAACACTTGATGTATACGTGGAAACCCAACCACTGGGAAAAACCACGGGCTGTTTAGTGCGCCACACTCGGACCTCGAAATCCACTAATCGAAATGGAGTTTACAACCTATGTAGACCTCGTCTAACACTCCGGTCAATAACCCCCCACTTCTACCACTCGGGCCTTTAAAAGTGGCTCTAGTCCAATTGCTTGAGGCCTAAGCAACCTTAGCCTCAAGACTTGATTCTCTAAGAAGAGATTATGCAACCTATGTGAATATGTATGAATATTCAAATAACAAACAAGGCTAGGTAACCTTAGATGCTTATCTAGGATGATGATATAATCAATTTAATCAACCCTAGATATCAATTGCTAAATGACATGTCAAATAGCTTAGCTAATCAAGATTAAGCAAAAACCTAATTAGCTATCACAAAAACAACACTCAATTAATTCATCACAATTAATTCTTTATTCTTGTATTTATCATATGATCAACAACATACAAGTAAATAAAAAGAGAATATGCTAGATAGTAAAAATACTAAAATAAGATGAAACTAATCAAAATCTTACCAAGCATATTGTGATGATGCCAATCCAATCATAGATGCTTTCTATGTAGACATAGAGGATGCAATATGAAATTTGATGCAAAAAGGATTTGATTTGAGTGTTTAAAGGTGGGTTCTTGAATTGATTTTTTCTCAAAAATCTCTCTTGAAAGATTAGGGTTCTAATTACTCAAGAAGCTTATTCAGAGATTGAGAAAATAAGATATTTATAGACATCAAGAATTGGGCATGTGAAAAGACACTTTTGCCCCTGAAACGCACCATTCGGCGGCTAGGCCGCCGATGATGACCGCCGAATTGAGCTCGTGAAGAACAGAGCATTAACGGCGGTTTCATTCGGCGGTTTCGCGACCGCCGATCCAACCGCCGAATCAAACCCGAGGGATTAAAATCGATCAGGTATGAACGGCGGTTTCGAACGGCGGTCGTGACCGCCGATCTTGACCGCATAATTGCTTCAGACCAATCTGGACTGAAACGGCGGTTTCATTCGGCGGCCAGGCCACCGATCATAACCGCCGATCACCAACAATGGTGAAAACCAAGGAGAAGCCAAGGGCATTCTCCATAGGCGGTCTTCGCGCGAAACCAAGCACTCATTAGTGCAAGCGCGGACGTTTCCGACCAATGTCGGGAAACGAATTATAAGGCACATATACACACAACAAGATATATCAACCAATGTGCTAGTGTGTAAAGTGACATGTGAAGAGATGCACATAAAAATAAGCAAGTATGCAATCATAGCTAGAATGCTAAGTGTGTGTGTGCTTCTAAATCTCTTCAAAGAAAAACAAGCACAAGAGATTATACCTTTGGCGTGCTTGTATCAAGAGGTCATGGAAGGGCCTTTGATCTTCAATACTAAACACTTAGACTACCCTTACATTCAAAACCCCAACATGTGGTTTGACCACGAAATAAGCCAATCAACAAAACGGGAATCCTTGCATGTTCCTCCGAGAACCACACATACTACGAATATCATATATTATATCAATGTGCTTGAGACAACCAAAATCCTTGTTGCTCACCCAGGACACCGCCATCATGGAGTCGTTAACTATCTCAACATCTCTGCCAATCAGGGCAACATTTGACACACAAAGCTCACACGCCTTATGAACAGCTTTAATCTCAGCCAAGTTGGAGTCCTGAATGCCAATACACAAGGAGAAAATGCACAAAACCTTACAATTGCAATCTCTTATGACACCACTAATACCGGCCATGCCTGGCAAACCCCTCGTGGAACCATCAACGTTAAACTTTAAAGTGATAGCTAAAGGAGGAGACCAAACATCTGCTGTAATACTTTTCTCCACCTTCATTTCAGAGCAACTTGGCCTCCTTTATATCACAAAGAAGCGAAGTAATGGAATCTAAAGAACCAGAACTGTGATGCTTAAACCACCAAGCCACCCGAAATTTCACCATGTTGATAGTGTAAGCTATCCCCACCGTTTAAGTAATCTCATTTCTCACTTTCCACACAGTCCACACAACAGCATAGAAGAGCGAAATCCAAGCTCTCTTGAACTTTAAAGCTGGACTAAGGGAGGACCAATCTTGAAACCACTATTTCAAGGTCTTTGTAGCACAAACCTTAACATCTTACCACGACATATAGTTGTACCATAATTCCCATGTCCATGGACAACAAAGAAAGAGATGATCAATCACCTCTAGCTTTTCATTACAAAGCAAGCAATTCAGGCTTTGGGAAGGAGCAAAGCCGAACCTATGCATAACCTCTTTAACAATAATTTTCTCTTTTATGAGCTGCCAAGAGAAGGTCTCAACTTTCGGTGGGAAAATCCGTTGCCAAATATTGTCTTCCTAGTAAGATTCCTCAAACTTAAGGTCCTCCAAACACCTTCTAAAAGACCTGACAGTGAATTGATCATTTGGCCTAAAATTCCCAGCAATAGCATCTTGGATGTTACGTCTAACCGTAATATTCTAAAGAGCAATGCAAAAACATCTTCATTGATCACACTCCCAATCAAATAGAGGTCTCCTCAAGGATACATCCCAAACCCATCTCAAATCCAACCATTGCCCAAACTTATTCACAGTACCACATTTATTTCTAGCTAAGGCAAAGATACGTGGGCAAGCAACCTTGAGAGTCCTACAGATATTAGTGTCCATGTGATTAGTGACTTGTTGCAGGACAAGTATAAGGTAGCAGTAGATATTCGTACATTGTATAGGGCAAAGCATGTTAAAAAAGGATCATGCTAACTGTTTTCAATACCTTAGGCAATACGCATACACTTTGAACCAAACCAACCATGGATCAACAATACATATCTCCATCCAACAGCCACTGTCAACCTTTCATAGGTTGTTCTGAAGCTTCAAAGCTCAAAGATTAGGTTTCATTGAGGGGGGGTATAGGCTGTTTTTAGGATTGGATGGGTGTCACTCGAAAGGGCCATGTGGAGGAGTACTCCTATCTGAAGTGGCCTTGGATGCAAATAGTGGCTTGTTCCCACTGGTTGTTTGCATCTATGAGAAAGAGACTCAATTCAATTGGTCTTGGTTTTTAAACAACTTGAAGATATTCCTACAATATGCTAACAGGCCTTTGACATTCATGTCAAATAGGCATAAAGGAGTGATTACAGCCTTGGAGACTTACTTCCCCTCGGCTAATAGAATGTAATTTATGATTTATCATTGTTCATTTTTATGCTTGATAATTTTTCATTACAATTAACACGTTTTTATTTCCTATATGACAGGTATTGTGCAAGACATATCTATGCAATCTTCATAATTACTTACAAAGGTCATAACTATTTTTTTTTTATGTAAATCAGTAAATGTAATCATCAAACTTAACGTGTGGACACACATTTTTTTTTTCAATATCTACTTCACCAAATGTAATAAATTCTCCCAAAAAATGCAATTCTCCCTAAAAATGTATTGAAACAAATCAAATTACTAGTTCAAAATACCAATAATTTATTACACTTAATAATTGATAATTGGACCAAGTCACATGAGAGTATCTTGTTTGCACTCATGCGAGCTTGTAACCATATCAGAATCTCATTGGAATCCTTGTCTAAAGGATTCCAAGTACTCTTCCCTCAAGAGAAATGAGTCTCCAACCTCAAAATTGTGAACATGCTCACCTTCAAAAGCAAGCTGCAAAGACTGCCAAAAAAAAAGGGAGAGATAAACATGATACATATTTAGTTACATAAAAAAATTGAAAAAAAATCAAAAATCAAAAATCAAAAATCAAAAATCAAACCTTTGTCACATAGAAAGATGTCAAGTCATTGAGCAACACTTGCTCCTTCTGTAGGTTCCCTACTATTTCTGGGTTATACCAAAGCATGTATGCTTTGGCCATCTTCTTCCTCCTAAACTCGTTGGCCAGGGTAAAAAAACAATTTTCAAATAATCCAGATCGTCTCATTCTGTGTGGATGAGAGAAATGGTGTGTATGCCCTGACACAATTCAAGTAGCAAGTATGAACCAATGATGAAAATGGAACAATAAATAAACAACGCAGAAGAAATTGTTACAGACAGTTGGAATAAGAAAACACTAAGCAATAGAGAAAATTCTCAAAGTTCTTTTACCACAAAAGAATGAGATGTTGTATATGCTAGAATAATTATCAAAACTAAGCTCAGAAAGCTAACCATCATAAACAATATGATTTAAAGCATTATTTTATTTATGATAAAAACAAAAAATGCTTGGAAGTAATCACTGTATGCTTGCAAACCAAGTCTGCCATTAGCCCACACAAGACTTGCATAAACTTATGAACAACCACGCTAGATATTGATATTTTTAAGACTAGACACTGAAATAACATGGAATTAAAAATGTGTACTCGATTGCATATTCATGTTATCATTTTCTAAACTATCCTTAAGTGAAAATAAAGCAGAAATCTACATTCTATAGGGTGTGTATGTCACCCTAATGACACAATTCAAGTGGCAAGTATGAACCAATGATGAAAATGGAACAATAAATAAACAACGCAGAAGAAATTGTTACAGATAGCTGGAATAAGAAAACATTAAGCAATAGAGAAAATTCTCAGAGTTCTTTTGCCATGAGATGTTGTATATGCTAGAATAATTATCAAAACTGAGCTCAGAAAGCTAACCATCATAAACAATATGATTTAAAGCATCTTTTTATTTATGATAAAAACAAAAAATGCTTAGAAGTAATCACTATATGCTTGCAAACCAAGTCTGCCGACAGCCCACACAAGACTTTCAGAAACTTATGAACAACCAGATATTGATATTTTTAAGACTAGACACTGAAATAACATGGAATTAAAAATGTGTACTCGATTGCATATTCATGTTATCATTTTCTAAACTATCCTTAAGTGAAAATAAAGCAGAAACCTACATTCTATAGGGTGTGTATGCCACCCTAGTGACACAATTCAAGTGGCAAGTATGAACCAATAATGAAAATGAAACAATAAATAAACAACACAGAAGAAATTGTTACAGACAGCTGGAATAAGAAAACACTAAGCAATAGAGAAAATTCACAGAGTTATTTTTCCACAAAAGAATGAGATGTTGTATATGCTAGAATAATTATCAAAACTAAGCTTAGAAAGCTAACCATCATAAACAATATGATTTAAAGCATCTTTTTATTTATGATAAAAACAAATAATGCTTGAAAGTAATCACTGTATGCTTACAAACCAAGTCTGCCGACAGCCCACACAAGACTCGCAGAAACTTATGAACAACCACACCAGATATTGATATTTTTAAGACTAGACACTGAAATAACATAAAATTAAAAATGTGTACTCGATTGCATATTCATGTTATCATTTTATAAACTATCCTTAAGTGAAAATAAAGTAGAAACCTACATTCTATAACAGAGTACATGTACACAATCTTGATCTCTATCAGCATCCAAAAAACAAAACAATACAATCATATTCTAACCTCAATCAACATGCTTATAAAGGTGAAATAACAGATACGTACCGTGCTGGGTTTTTCCTATACCTAAGGATAGGTATAGGGACCTGAGAATGAAGGCACAGATATCCATTTTGATGGCCAGAGCAGCAAGAGGTCTCAGGTCATCAGTTCGTGTGGTTCTGCAAGGTTCGGGCACCTGAGTTCCATTACTAGTATGAATAACCGGCTAGATCACCCCTACTAGACATCTGGGAAAGAAAAGGAATTGACTCTACAAGAACTACTTATCCAAGGGCTCTGGCCCATCCCAGCTCCGCCATGACCGGTCACCAACAGCTTTTGGATGTGTTTGGTTGAGGATTGGGAGAGGAGATGATGTTGTTAAGAGGTTTTGTTGATGTGTTTTGTTGAAGGTTGGGACGAGAGAGAAAGAGAGAGAGGACATTATGAGGTTAAGACTTAAGAGGTTTCGTTGAGTGTTGTAAGAGAGAAAGTCAGAGAGATGTAAAGTACATCTGAGCTATAAGAAGCTGATTTGGAAGGCTAGTAGAAACTGCAATGTTTTTTAATTCAATGATGCATTGAAGGCAATTGGTGATATTAACCCTACAACAAAGGTGTGGTTAGAAAAAATATATGCACATCACTGGTCTACGTTTGCCTATGACTAACTCATAAGGTGTGAACATGTCACCAACAATATGACTGAGGCAATTAATAGCCATCTAGGTACACATAGAGCCGCAACTTACTTAGAAATTCTATAGTACATTAGAAAGATGCTTATGAGAAAGTTCCATGAGAGGAAATGAAGAGTGTGCTAAATGGAATTTTGTCAAACCACTTAGGGTTAATGCAAAAATATTGAAGAACAGTAGAGAGAGTAGGATGTTGACAATCATATCAGCTGGGGAGATGGAATACGAGGTATTGGGTCCATATGGGTCGTATGTTGTCAAGCTTAGACATTATAGTTGTGGTTGTGGTTGTTGGTAGATAAGTGGGATTACATGTAGTCATGCAATGGCTACCAAAAGCCTAAGTTGTGGTAGAGATTCAGTGAAAGATAGGGTAGCTAACCAAGTCCACCAAAGTCTAAGCATAAGCGCATAGTTACAGACTTACATGGACATGGTACATCCAATTCCTCAACAAAAGATGTGGCCAGAAATAGAAACAAAAGAGTTACTACCGCCACCTTTTCAAACCCAACCTGGTAGACCTAAACTTCATAGAATTAGGGAACCAGATGAGAAAGCTAAATAAGGAAGGTCAGGGACTGTTGTGTGCACATCTTGTCACAAACTTGGGCACAATAAAAGAACTTGCAAAAGTCCTAATTCTTCAACCAAGAAGAAGGTTAGTTTTGTATATTTTAATTTTTTTTTTGTTTGTTTTGTAACTACTTAATCTAATTTATTTGAATTTTGTTTTGACAGGAACCAAACCAGCCTCATTCATAAGTAAGAGCCTCCTCTTCCCAGCCATCAACCCAGACACAACCTCGATCTCAGCTAACCTAGGACTTGGATTGATCTTTGCACATGTTTACACCTAGCTTATGGTTTGATTTAGTAGTTTTTTATCATAACATTTTTTGTTTCATTGCATGTTGAAGTTGCTAGCAATTTTTATATGTGGTGAACCAGCCATCACGTATGATTATTATGTTTTTGGAAGTGTTAGCACAAGAATATGCTGGATATTAGTAGTTAGATTATGTGAGTGCTAGTTATGTGATTCATAAAATGTTGAATGATTGCTTAACTAATTATGCTTTTTATAAATGATGATGCTATTTATTACATTCAATGTCTATATAATGAAGTTTAACTATCTATTACATTCAATAGATGCTTTTATCACTAAGTAGAAACATTTCCATGATTACACCAAACAAAAATAAGTTAACTACCATAATCATTTTTGACCCACCTTGTATAAACTCTAGATGATGCATTCTCCTATGAATGTTTGTTTCCAAATTATGCATTCTTGCATGGAAGCTTTCTAGGTGGTGCACGTTTTCAAATATCATTTCCAACTTCTGCAACCTTGAATTTACAACTGCGATTTCTTGTTGCAGCATAAAATTTTCTAACATCATACCTTTGGGATATGCTATCACTGTATTCTACTAGGTTGAATTCTTCAATATCTTGATTCCAAAATTTATAGAATTTGCATCTACCTCTCTCACAGACGAAATACAATTTCTTTGGGCTGTTTTGGGATTCGGATATCTTCACAGCTGCTTTATACCCACATAGACACTTTCAATTTTTGAATTTAATTATATCTCCTTTGATGTTTGTTGTTGAGATTGATGTAGCCTCCATGATAGTGGTTGCTCCTTTTTTTTTGTTGATTTATTCTGCTATGTATCACGTCCTCTGAAAACAAAAAAAAACAAAAAATCCAAAAGATGCTTGATATTGTTTTTGCTTGCTTGATATAGAGAATGCTTGTTATAGCCTTCAACTGTTGAGAGCTTGATGTAGCCTCCAGTTGTTTTTGATTGCTTGATATAGAATGGCGTGAAGGTTGAATAAGATATGTGAGTGTTGAATGTTTGAAGTGTAAAATAAGTGTGTGTAGTGATGTGGTTTTATAAGAATTTAATTAGGGTGTGTAGTATTGTCTGGAGTGAAATAGTGAAAGAGTCGTTGCCCCAACGATCTTCTTTGAGGGTAGCAATGTAATTTACCAATACTACATGCTCATGTAAGACAAAAATAAGGGCATTGGGGTCATTTTACCAACATACTAAATAATAAGGGGCATTGAGGTTATATACCCTCTATGAATGTTAGCAATTTTACTTTTGACAGAAAAGTTAACCTAAGGATCAGTTTTAATAATATGGGAAAATAGTGGACCAAACGAAGAATTACTTGAAACTAGAGGGACGTTTTTAATATTTTCCCTAAAATTAATCCAAAAACTCAAGGACAAGAGAAATGCAATGCAAAGAACATCAACTAAACTGTAAGGATTCCCTTTTGTTGATTGGCTTATTTCGTGGTCAAACCACATGTTGGGGTTTGGTTGTAAGGGTAGTCTAGGTCATTAAGGTTGAAGATCAAAGACCCTTTCCAAGACCTCAAGAGGACAAGCACCAAAGGTATATCTTGTGCTTACTTTGGCTTGAAGAGATATAGTTGCACACACACACAACATGCATAACTCTTATTCTTGAATGTTGTGTTTATATTTTGTGTGCATTATGCTTTATTGTTTATTCAATGTCTCTTCTTGCATTTAATTGATTGCATCTTGTTATATGAAATGCCATGACATGATAGGCATTAGGATGCATTCAATACCCACACTTGCACTTCATGAGTGTTAGCTTGTAGTGTGGTGTAATTCGTTTCCCGAAGGATGTTCGGAAACGTCCGCGCGTGCACGTTGATGTGCTTCGTTTTGCGCGATGATCGCCGGTGGAGATGCCTTTGGCTTCTCCTTGGTTTCACCATTTTGGGTGAAACGGCGGTTACGTTCGGTGGCCTGGCCGCCGTTCGAAACCGCCGAATGAGACCTGATTGAAATATATCTCTCGGGTCCAAAACGGCGGTTGGGATCGGCGGTTTCCAAACCGCCGAATGAAGTCGCCGAAGTTCCCCTGTTCCACTCGGGAGCCATTCGACGGTTCAATTCGGCGGCCTGGCCGCCGAATGAAACCGCCGATCGGTGCGTTTCAAGGGCAAAATTGTATTTTTCACCTGCCCTGTTTTTGGTCTCTATAAATACATCCTTATCTCTGGTTCAGAATACAAGTCTTGCATCCCAAGAACCCTAGAGAGATATTTAGAGAGACTTGAGAGAAAAATCCTTAAAGATCACATCTTTAATTCTCTAAACCCATTCCCACATGCACAAATCATCATCTAGGCATCATCTAGGTTCATCTAGCATATGCCAATGCATGGGTCTTCTTCAACACACATGGTATGATTTGTTGAACACTTTTATCTTACATAATTAGTGTTTCTACTTATCAATTTTATCTCATATTTTACTTATATGTGTTTAGATTAATTTCTACATATAAGATTGAGATTATGTGTTGATTGGGTTATTATTTGTTAGCTAGGCTTTAATGTTCATATGCCATCTAGCTAATTGATCTCATTTATTGATTGAGATTATTTTTCATAGCTTATTTGATTAGGTCATTATTGCCTAAAAGCTATGCCATGAACATTCTTGTGTGATGTATTGATAACTAGGTTGATAGATTATTTTTTAATCAACTAGTTAATCCTTTGAATGTTTGTGGGTTTTATATGATAGCTTTGTATCTAGGATTGGTTATCCTTTACTTAGCTAAAGTTATATGCAATGTCATATAGCTATATGTGATATCTAGGATTGATTATATTGTCATCTTATAATCCTAGGTAAGCATTTAGAGTACCCTAGCTCTTATTGCATTAATTGAATATTCATACATATTCACATAGGGTTGTGCATCTCTTTTGAGAGATTGAAGTCTTGGGGCTAAGTGTGCTTAGGCCTCAAGCAAATTGGACTAGAGCCGCTATAAAAGGCCCGCGTGGTAGATTAGAGGGTCCTCAGGCCAAGAGTAGTGTATCAGGGGATATCACTAGGGATTGAACCAAGAGTGGCGATTGGTAGTGTCCATAGCCTGAGGTTATCTAGGGTGAGGGTCCGAGAATCACTTGAGGGTGTAACAGTCTTTTCATATAGTGGATTTCGAGGTTTGAGTGTGGCGCACTTATCAGCCCGTGGTTTTTCCATGTTGAGGGTTTCCACGTAAACATCAAGTGTCATTTATTATTTCCGCATCTTATTACACTTGTATGTTTTGTTGACTTGCTAGGGGTATTTTCGTAAAATTGACTTGCATACGAAAATTGGGTAATAATTAGATAAAATCTATTCACCCCCCCCCCCCCCTCTAGCTTTATATATTAAACACACCTCGAGTATTTAATTACTTTCAATTGGTATCAGAGCGGGTTCCTAGACATACATAGGTGATCCTTGCTCATTTTTGGTGTGTTGTGCATTTTGTATGATTGTTGTTTTTGACATACATCTTGCATTCTTCTCATATGCATTCATTTGACTCAAACACTATGAGTGAATTTGAGAGAGAAGAAAATGACTCCGATGAGGAGATGTCCCTCTAAGGAGAGAGAGGAGACGAAGATGAAAGGGCGTTGCTCACATCACCAAAGAGCTTCAAGCCCAAGCCTTCCTCAATCTTGGTCTAACCAACCAAGAAGGCTAACTTCCCTCAACCTACGATCTTAATAGGGAAGTGATCAATCATGCAAGCTCAACTGAGCAAGCAACATTATCTTGGTCATCATCAAAGGAGGAGAGATCCTATCCAACTACCAAGACAACCACAACGACAAGGGAAAGCATTTTTGCATGCTCAAGGGAATGGTATAATTCCTAATCTTATCTCCTCTTGTCATTTGTGTGGTATTGTTGGTCATGTTAGACCAAGTTGCTTGTATTACATTTAAATATGTAATCTTATATGCATGATTGAAAAGAAAAAGGCTAGAGCTAAGACGCATGTCCTTAAAAAGGAAGAAAATCATTTGCATGATCTTTTGCCATCTAGAACTCTAGAACCTATGACCACTAGGTATGTTATTGAGACACCTAAGTGGATTAGAAAATGATGAACCCGCTTGCTACGAGACTAACAAGTCTCAAATAGGTTCAACCAAGTCCAAAGGACTTGGTAGGTCCATAGGACCTCATACCCTTCTTTGAAGTGGTATGAAAATTTGACCCCATATGGGGAACTTAAGCAAAGAGAGCTATTTTGCATCTTGTCACTTGCAAAAAATTTGAAATATCTTATGCTTCTCTTTTTGTTGCTTGAGTTAGCTTGGTTACACTATGTATATATATTTTCTATTCAATAAGTGTGATCAATGCTTGTATTGCAATCCATGTCATATTTATGTTCAAACATGCATTTTTGGACTAGGAGATATATACATAGGATTTAATTTGAATGACCTATAATGATCTCCATGACATGATGATTGCTAAATGACATGCTAAATGTTTATCTTAAAAAGCATGTTTTGATGATTGCAATTCTTTAAATGCAAAAAAATGTGTGAAAAAACTTATGAGACTCAAATGAAAAAGGATCTTGTATCCATTCAAGGATTTTACAATCCAAATGTCTCTCTTTCTTTATTGGTTGAACATGTCTACTATCATAAGGATATCTTATCCGGAAAAATCAAGTAGGGTGCAAAGTCGCTCATGACATGTTTGGCTTATAAAGTTGGATATAGTTGTTCTTAAATTGAAATCAATGAAAACCTATATCCTTGCTTCTCTCTTGACATTGGTGAAATTGGTTTGAATTCATATTGAAAACCTTTGTCATTTGCTTTGCCAAATACCATGATATTTTGGATTTAAATGCTACATGTCTTGTATGCAAAGCAATTTTTTGATTCACACATTTTCTTTAAATAAATCTCCTTGTTTCTCTCCAATAAATTGAGATTGCATAAAGTGACTTATATTGATTATGCATATACTAGAATGCTACTATCTCTCTTTGCCTTGAGTGACCCGGTTGGGGACTACTCCTTTGTCTATATCATGACAAAAAGGGGGAGTAGGTTGTGGTAATGGGAGTTGCAAATTGGAGTAGCAATTGTGCATGTTGGGGAGAATACTAATTGAGGGGGAGTAACCCTTTGAGGGGGAGCATTTGCACATTCATACATTGCATGATGTTGTATTTAAATTCTTAAATGCAAATGCTTGTTTTATCTCACTTGATTCATCTCACCTTTTCTTGTATTGGAAAGTATAGAAACTGTGCTTTCAGGGATTGATTGTTCTACTTGAGATTGAAGACTTCAAGACTATTTATCTTATCTCTTTGTAAAGTAGAAAATCATAGTAGACCCGTAGTTTCTATTATGTTGTGAGGAATCAATGTGAGTGGTGGTTTTGTCACGAAATAGCCAAAGGGGGAGATTGTAAGGATTCCCTTTTGTTGATTGGCTTATTTCGTGGTCAAACCACATGTTAGGGTTTGGTTGTAAGGGTAGTCTAGGTCATTAAGGTTGAAGATCAAAGACCCTTTCCAAGACCTCAAGAGGACAAGCACCAAAGGTATATCTTGTGCTTACTTTGGCTTGAAGAGATATAGTTGCACACACACACAACATGCATAACTCTTATTCTTGAATGTTGTGTTTATATTTTGTGTGCATTATGCTTTATTGTTTATTCAATGTCTCTTCTTGCATTTAATTGATTGCATCTTGTTATATGAATTGCCATGACATGATAGGCATTAGGATGCATTCAATACCCACACTTGCACTTCATGAGTGTTAGCTTGTAGTGTGGTGTAATTCGTTTCCCGAAGGATGTTCGGAAACATCCGCACGTGCACGTTGATGTGCTTCGTTTTGCGCGATGATCACCGGTGGAGATGCCTTTGGCTTCTCCTTGGTTTTACCATTTTGGGTGAAACGGCGGTTACGTTCGGCGACCTGGCCGTCGTTCGAAACCGTCGAATGAGACCTGATTGAAATATATCTCTCGGGTCCAAAACGGCGGTTGGGATCGGCGGTTTCCAAACCGCCGAATGAAGTCGCCGAAGTTCCCCTGTTCCACTCGGGACCCATTCGGCGGTTCAATTCGGCGGCCTGGCCGCCGAATGAAACCGCCGATCGGTGCGTTTCAAGGGCAAAATTGTATTTTCACCTGCCCTATTTTTGGTCTCTATAAATACATCCTTATCTCTGGTTCAGAATTCAAGTCTTGCATCCCAAGAACCCTAGAGAGATATTTAGAGAGACTTGAGAGAAAAATCCTTAAAGATCACATCTTTAATTCTCTAAACCCATTCCCACATGCACAAATCATCATCTAGGCATCATCTAGGTTCATCTAGCATATGCCAATGCATGGGTCTTCTTCAACACACATGGTATGATTTGTTGAACACTTTTATCTTACATAATTAGTGTTTCTACTTATCAATTTTATCTCATATTTTACTTATATGTGTTTAGATTAATTTCTACATATAAGATTAAGATTATGTGTTGATTGGGTTATTATTTGTTAGCTAGGCTTTAATGTTCATATGCCATCTAGCTAATTGATCTCATTTATTGATTGAGATTATTTTTCATAGCTTATTTGATTCATTATTGCGTAAAAGCTATGCCATGAACATTCATGTGTGATGTATTGATAACTAGGTTGATAGATTGTTTTTTAATCAACTAGTTAATCCTTTGAATGTTTGTGGGTTTTATATGATAGCTTTGTATCTAGGATTGGTTATCCTTTACTTAGCTAAAGTTATATGCCATGTCATATAGCTATATGTGATATCTAGGATTGATTATATTGTCATCTTATAATCCTAGGTAAGCATTTAGAGTACCCTAGCTCTTATTGCATTAATTGAATATTCATACATATTCACATAGGGTTGTGCATCTCTTTTGAGAGATTGAAGTCTTGGGGCTAAGTGTGCTTAGGCCTCAAGCAAATTGGACTAGAGCCGCTATAAAAGGCCCGCGTGGTAGATTAGAGGGTGCTCACGCCAAGAGTAATGTATCAGGGGATATCACTAGGGATTGAACCAAGAGTGGCGATTGGTAGTGTCCATAGCCTGAGGTTATCTAGGGTGAGGGTCCGAGAATCACTTGAGGGTGTAACCGTCTTTTCATATAGTGGATTTCGAGGTTCGAGTGTGGCGCACTTACCAGCCCGTGGTTTTTCCCTGTTGAGGGTTTCCACGTAAACATCAAGTGTCATTTATTATTTCCGTATCTTATTACACTTGTATGTTTTGTTTACTTGCTAGGGGTATTTTCGTAAAATTGACTTGCATGCGAAAATTGGGTAATAATTAGATCAAATCTATTCACCCCCCTCTAGCTTTATATATTAAACACACCTCGAGTATTTAATTACTTTCATAAACTATAATTTTGAAAACCATTTGGGTCATGATAAATGAGAAATCTTTAAAGTTCTACAAGACAAATATTTAACCTAGTGAAATTTTGACAATGAAGGCCAATATTAGCTATGCATGTATGAATTCTGCTATCATGTTGTTATTTCCAGTGTTCTAGTAGGCGTTAGGCGCCAATCGTATGGCAGACTGGCACCTAAACCAACTGGCGGTGCCTAGGTAGTAAGTCAAATTAACCAAAACGACGCTATTTTGGGCCAAACCGGCATCATTTTCTAAAAAATAATATAAAATAATAATAATTTTGTCAGGCGTAGTCAACGGCGTTGACTCTGCCTAGGAGCTTGGTCGCCTAAAAAAACTGATAAGGCCTTTCTCGCGGTGGCTAGGTCCGCCTAAGGCCTAGGCGACCGCGTAGGCCGATTACTAAAACCATGGTTATTTCTAAAACCATATGTAAAACAAGAAATCATAAAAATAAGTTTTGCTCCAATATTAATTTATCCCATTGTTAATTAGGGGAAATAGGCCTAAATGGTACCAAATCCATCTTCTCTTTTGAAATTATCACCAGATTAATAAGTCAAGTTTTAATGGTACAAAAATAGACAATGGGACCAAAATACCGCCTCCACTTATTGTTTTACCTTACTTTTTTTACTTTTTAATTTTCAGTCATTTTCTCTCTTTCTTCCTATCCTCTCAATGTTCTCTCTCTTTCTTTTTGTCTCTCTTTCTTCCTCTTCTCTTAGACGAATTCAACTCTCTCAAGTTCTCTTTCTTTTGTTTTTTTTCTTCTTTAATTTCTTTCAATACTAAAGTCCACTCAACTTAGAAGCTTTTGACAGAAAGAAGTAAGAATTATTTTTTGTGATTTTGTGGGTAGCAATCGAAGTTTTGGTTTTGATTTTTTGCAAGTTGGGATTATACCTGGAAACAATGATGAAGATTTGAATAAAATATTATGTTTGAATTTGATTCAAATAACACAACAAACTCAATATTCACATCAAATTGACAACAAATTCACAATAAAAACTAAAATCGAAAACTCAAAATCAACCAAAACGAAATTTATTTCTCAAAATCAACAAAATCAAATTTGAAAACAAAACCCTAACGAAACCGACTTTTTTCCTGAAACGCCTTCAATCGCAACTGTTCTGTCGCAGAGAACTCTCGTTGCATGTTGCCAGAATCTTGTGGATTCCATTGATATCTTCGTCATCGACTGCCGTCGAAATCGACCTCCAATGGAGGTCGATGAAGAAGATGAAAAAAAAAATTGGAAAAAAAAAATTCATTTTTGCCCAACAAGTCTCGAAAATTAAAAAATAAGTCTCAGAAATATGAAATAAGTCTAGGAAACACCAAAATAAGTCTCGGAAACTAGAAAATAAGTCTCGGAAATACAAAATAAGTCTCGAAAATAAGTCTTGGAAACACAAAAATAAGTCTCGAAAAATGAAAGCACGAGACTTATTTTTGTGAATATGTTTTAAGGGTATCTTTTTCAGATCAACACTTTAGGTGCTATTAAAAATAAATTATTAAGTTGGTGATAGTCTTAAAACTTAGGGGTCGTTTGTTTTTTTTTTTCTGAAGACTGAATAGTCCTGAATTTTACTGAAAACTGAATAGTGACTGAAACCTGAATCTGAATGACATGTTTGTTTGTTTTTTTTCTCACATCTGAATGTACTGTCAACATGTTTGTTTTTTAAAAATAAAATTGTCTGAAAAGAAGTAATTTTACATATATACCCAAGTTAAACAAATATACATATAATATAGAATAAAAACAATCTAAAAATAATAATTATATATGAACACATATGATCATGATCTTATTTTTCGATTACAAACGAACTTTATTTTTACTAAGAAAAGAAAATGTTTTTTTTTTTCTTTCAAAAAATAAAAGAGGCAATAGGAAAACTCACACAAAACACTCTAAAAAAATATTATATAAATACATCACCCTAATATCATAATAAAGTATTGATATTAAACACCAATTTGAGAAGTGATTAGGGTTCTTTTTTTATTTTTAAAGCTATTTAAAATAAGCAATATATTAAAATAAAGATTTCTATACAATATATAATTATGATGAAATTGGATATATGTTATATATTGAGGATAGTATCGAAAGAAAAGATTGTGGATTGCATTTAATGCAATTCAGTGATTTACAATTAAGTTAAAAGTCGGGATTTTTTACTTTTTATTTTAAGTTGTTTTTTGGTATTTTTAAGTTGTTTGACCACTTAAAACAAACAAACAAAACAACTTAATAATTATGATTCAGACCCATTAAGTTTTAAGTGAAAAAAACAAACGATCCCTTACTCTTTAAAGAGTGCTATTAAATTTTTGAGCCCTTGTTAAATATGTCTTTTTTTACACACCATTTGACACACTTTTGTATTCAATCACTGGATTAGTAGATCCTAGTTATATTAAAGGTCATTAATTATTTCTTTCATTTATTGATAAAAATGCTTAAATAAAATGAAATAAATATTTGATTAAATTTATTCGTTTACTCGAATTTGTATTATATATAAAACATGTTAGCATAAATCATCTTCCAAATTAATTGTATTCCACGATTCGATGATAACTTTTTTTTTTCTTTTTGAAATAGATTTGATGATAACTTAGTACGAAGAAATTAGGTATAATGTGCTCTTTAAAAAAAATAAAAATACTTTAAAGTTGATTTTACTAATTAATCATATGAGTATAAACTTCTTGTTTATTATTGTAAGTGTCCACATACACCAACACCACTAACAAGTTATCAAAATCCCTATAAAATACACTCCAGAAGGGCGTGTGTCCACCACAAGCATCCATCCTTCTCTTCAAAATTACATTAAATCTCTCAGTATTTTCCTTAATTTCCACACCATGGCTGCACCAAAGACTTATCTTGAACAAACATCTTCTAGCAATCTAGAAATAATGTCATCATTTCAGGTCAACGATCCTGAAAAGAACACATGCCATGTGGAACCTACAGTAGTGATCAATGAGTTTGATTACACTCAAAGGGCACAATGGCTTCGAGCTGCTGTGTTGGGAGCCAATGATGGGCTGGTTTCTGTTGCATCATTGATGATGGGAATTGGAGCTGTTAAACAAGACATCAAAGCCATGCTTCTTGCTGGTTTTGCTGGCTTAGTTGCAGGGGCTTGTAGTATGGCTATTGGAGAGTTTGTTTCCGTGTACACTCAGCGAGACGTAGAATTAGCTCATCAGAAGAGAGATCATCATCAGAAGAGAATCTCTCAAAGAGGAGGACACAACATGAATGAAGAGGAAGAAGTTATTGAAAGGGAGACACTGCCAAGTCCAGTGCAGGCTGCCGTAGCATCAGCACTTGCCTTTTCGGTTGGGGCCATGGTCCCGCTACTTGGGGCTGCTTTTATTACCAATCATAAGGTGAGACTCGCGGTTGTCGTTGTGGTGGCTAGCATGGCTCTCGTGGTGTTTGGAGTTGGAGGAGCTGTTCTAGGGCGAACTCCTGTTGTTAAGTCCACTGCTAGGGTTCTTGTCGGAGGCTGGATGGCCATGGCAATCACCTTTGGCTTCATCAAGTTGATTGACTCCGGTGGCCTCGAAATGTGAATAATTAAACCAGATGTCACGGGTTATTCAATAAAAAGCTATCACGTATATTCTTTCAAGAAAACTATCAATTACGATAGTGTGATTGATTTGATGAAATGATCGAAATATATACGTGATAGACTTTTATTGAATATATGTGTTTTCATTAAAACTTAATTAATTTCCCTGCATAATGTTTGTTTTCTTTCAATAATATATGTGTAATTTGTCGTAAAATGTTAAGTGTACGTTCTGGTTTGAATAACATTGATCAGCTAGCAATGAAAATTTTAAAAAGAAATGTTATCTCTAAAACTAAAATGAAAAACATTTATTCATTTCTGCATCCTTCAATAATTCCTAGCTACTTTCTCGATCTTTCCATTGTATGGAGAAAACATAAAAAATAAAAAAATAAAAAAAAACAAAAAGAATGTTCAAGATCAAGGTCCTGTTAATTAGTTATGATTACCGTAAATTCAGGAAATCAGGTGCACATGCTTCTTGCGTTTATAGACAAGTTTGTAATTAGTGAAATTAATCAATGAAAACAGAAGCTGATCAGACGTTCTTCATGAAATTTTGGACAACACTGCCCTTAATGAAATTTTAAACAAAAAATACTTATAAAAAAAAAAAAAAAAAATTCTTACCCTTCTTCTTCATCTTCCTCTTCCAATCCAGACTTCCATTAATGTTTCTTCGTCCTCAACCTTACTTTACTTATATTTTTTAAATGATTTTTTTATTAAAAAAAAAAAAAAAAAGACGTCCGTGGAGGACCTGGAGGTTATGGATTGCAGATTTGCAGACATGGAGGTCTTGATTGCAGACCTCCAGACCTCCATTAATGTTACTTCTTCTTCTACCAACATAACAATTTTAAGATCTGGATTGAAAAAAAAAAAAAAAAAAAAACCATAACACAGCTTGCATTCAACTACAATTTCATCAAATCCAAACACAAATTCGATCCAAGCCAAACATAAACACAAAAGATCACCAAAACTCATTTCATCAAATCCAAACACAAATCATGAATCTTCTGCTCTCGTGCATTCAACTACAATTTATTAATTGTTTCAAAAAAAAAAACTACAATTTATTAATTGTCACAGACCTCCAATGCATGACCTCTAATGGTGGTCTGCATCTATATTTGAAAAAAAAATAATAATAAAGATTTGTTTTTAAAGAAAATTAGTTTTAAAAAATTAATTAAATAGAAAAAACAAGGGTAATTTTATCACTTCAGTGGATTGTTTGCTAAGAACAATAAAAACACTAATTTAGGATAAGAATAGAAAATCCCTTAATTTTATGGCTAAAGGGAGCTATTTTCTCGAACAAAATAAAGAGCACCTTTAAATTTAATTTAAAATTCGGGTATTATTGCAATTTTCAAAATATTACAAACTTGAGGGTAGTAATTAAAATTTTCACAAAGCTAGAGTCTAGATAACAGACCTCAAGTGCCTAACGCGTGATTGGCGAATAGTGTAAACCGTAAATGAAGTGTTTTATGAATGTTAGATGACTTGTTGTTTTGGGATAATATACCGGGATAATTACGCAGTGGCTATCCATTTGTTCCCACACTATCAAAATGGCCATTAGACAAGGATTTCGTTTTAAAATTGCTATTTTTGATGAAAAGTGTTACACTAATGGTTATTTCATCCAATTCCGTTAACTTACCGTTAAATGAGTGGTATTTTGGTAAATAAATGGATGACATTGATTTATTTTAGACATGTATATATAGGGTCAGGCTATAGAACACCGGTGTACCCATACACTCTGTAGAAAATATTGTAATCGTAATTTTAAAAAGTGTGATCCAACCTTCAATCATAATATTTTCAACTTCGATTGCAATATTTTTTACACAGTTTTCAACTTCGATCGACACACACACACACACACACACACACACACACACACACACACACACACATATATATATATATATATATATATCAGTAATGCTACACATCCCACCTAAAATCCCACTTTTTTCATCCCACTACATGTGGCATGTGATGTGTCAAATTGTGAGTGGATACACATTTATCTCACCTACCCCATGAATCCACTCATAATTTGACACCTCACATGCCACATGTAGTGGGATGAAAAATGTGGGTGGGATGTTTAGCATTATTGTATATATATATATATGGGGAAGGATCAGGAGACACAATTTTTGACACGATTTTATAGCATTTGGATCAATTATATATTAATGGTTTAGATTAATCCATATGTCACTTGTTTATTTTCAAGATTTTCTATAGATTTTTCCTTTTTAAGTTGTTTCTCTCCTTGCTCTTCTCTCTCCTATTTTCTCTCTCATTTTTCTTAATTAATTTATTTCCAACTCCATCTTCATTTTTCATCTCATCCTACATTCTTTCTTTCTTTTATGGGAAAATTGCACTAATATCCCCTAACTTTAGGTGAAATTGGACCTATAGACAAAAGATCATTTTATTGCACAAACCTCCCTTGGATTTCGTTGACCACAGTTAAGATTAACTGTTGATAGGATTGACTCTTGAAAAGTCACTCTTACCCCTAGCCTTCAATCTGAATAGTCAGATTTACCCCTACTCAATAATAAATGAAATAAAAAAGAAATTGAAATATTTTTCAATAAACAGGGCAAAATCATCATTCACAATTGTTTTTTTTTTTTAATGAAGAAAAAGATAAATAATTTTGTTTTTTGGGTGGGGGATGAGGAGATCTGATTCCCAGATCTCGTCATCAAGAATTAATTGTCTGAATTGAAGAAAGAGGAAAGGATGAAATTTTTGGGATGGAGGTCAAGATCTGGATTTCTAGCTAGAGACAATAATCAATTAAAGAATAAAACTTGAGAGGAGTAAGGACTGGACTGTAAGGGTGACCTGGGTTTGGGATTTCCATCATTTATGAGAACCCAGATCTCATTTTCTCTTATTCACTCAATCATCATTAACAATAAAGAATCTTTTTTGGGAGATGTAAGGATTCCCATATCTTGATCGGCTTATTTCGTGGACAAACCACATGTTGGGGTTTATTGTGTAAGGGTAGTTTAGGTGATTGAACTTCAAGCTCGAAGGCCCTTTCAAGACCTCAAGGGACAAGCACGCCAAAGGTATAATCTCTAGTGCGTGGTTTTCTTTAAAAAGACTTAGAATGCACACACACACTTAGTATACTTGCATTTGTGTGCATACTCTTCACATGTCACTTTACACACTAGCACTTTGATTGTTATCTTGTTGTGTGTATATGTGCTTAGTAATTTGTTTCCCGATAGCGTTCAAAAACGTCCGCGCATGCACTAGAATGTGCTTGGTTTTGCACGAAGACCGCCCACAGAGAATGCCCTTGGCTTCCGTCGATCGGTGCATTTCAAGGGTAAAATTGTCTTTTCACATGCCCTGTTCTTAATGTCTATAAATATCTTACTTTCTTATTATCTGATCAAGTTCTTTTACTCCTTAGAACCCTAAACTTCAAAGAGAGATATTTGAGAGAAAATCAAATCAAGAACTCACCTTTAAACACTCAAATCAAATCCTTTTTGCATCAAACTTCATATTGCATCTTATATGACTATATAGAATGCATCCATGATTGGGTTTACATCATCACAACTTGCTTGGTAAGATTTTGATTAAGTTCATCTTATTTTAGTATTTTTACTATCAAGTTATTCTCTTTTAATTTACTTGTATGTTTTTTATCATATGATAAATACAAGAATAGAGAATTAATTGTGATGAATTGATTGAGTGTTGTATTGTGATAGCTAATTAGGTTTTTGCTTAATCTTGATTAGCTAAACTATTTGACATGTCATTTAGCTCTTGATATCTAGGATTGATTTAATTGATTATAACATCATCCTAGATAAGCATCTAAGGTTCCCTAGCCTTATTTGTTATTTGAAGATTCATACATATTCACATAGGTTGCATAATCTCTTCATTGAGAATTAAGTCTTGAGGCTAAGATTGCTTAGGCCTTAAGCAATTAGACTATAGCCACTTTTAAAGGCCCGCGTGGTAGAAGTGGGGGGTTATTGACTAGAGTGTTAGACGAGGTCTACATAGGTTGTAAACTTCATTTCAATTAGTGGATTTCGAGGTTCGAGTGTGGCGCACTATGCAGCCCGTGGTTTTTCCCAGTGGTTGGGTTTCCACGTATACATCAAGTGTTATTTAATTTCCGCACTATATTACACTTGTTTGTATTTTTGACTAGTAGGGGTATTTTCGTAAAATTGACTTGCATGAGAAAATTGGGTAATAATAGCCCCCCCCCCCCCCCCCCCCCCCCCCCCTAGATATATTTATCATACACACCGAGCATTTATTCGTTCCTTTCAGGAGATCTTGGCTCTCCATCACCATCGTCAGTTGAAGAAACAAAATAAAGAAAAAAATTAATGTGGGAAAGATTTGGGTTCCAGACAACATCATCAAAGGAAAAAAATGGATTTTTTTTTTTTTTTTTTTTTTTTTTTGGAGATTGGGATAATGGGATCTCTCCATTCTCATCATCAATCAAAGCAAAATAAATTTAAAGATTTTATTTTTTTGGAGAACCAATATCTCCGTTTTCTTTTCTCTGAACCATCATCAACATTTTTTCTCTCAATCATCAACAAAACAACAACATCATCTTCCTCTTCATTTTCAAACAAAGACTCAAAATCTCCATGGAAGATCTCCACCCAACAAACCACAAAAAATTCTCAAACTAAAACTCAAAACTCCATTATTGAATATCTCCACCCTCACCACCACTGCCCGCAGCCGTTCTCCCCCATGGAAAGCTCCGATCTCCTCCAAGACGAGATCGGGTTTGGCCTCCTTGGAAAAGATCATTTTGGTGGTGGGTTTTGCTGATAAAGACTTGGAGAAGGATAGAGAGGTTGAATTTTTCAGAGATGGATCCATGGAGATCCGATCTTCATTTTTTTACTCACTTTTAGATAAATATTTGTTGAGCTTTTGTTCTTGATTTTCAAAACAGGTGGTCTGCACAAATCCAAGAACATTTTTCAGAAGCACATTTTAATTTATTTTAAATTAATATTTGCTTTAGTTTTTTAATTGTTAATTTAAACTATAGAGAGTTTATGTGTTCGATTATGATTGGATAAGAGCTATTTTCCTTTAATTTATTTAATATCACTCTTGAAAGTCCATTTTGCCCTTCCAACCATTAACTTGTAGTTAGTCAAACGTTTGGTCAACGAAATCCAGGGGAGGTTTGATCTTTTGTCTATAGGTCCAATTTCACCTAAAGTTAGGGAATATTAGTGCAATTTTCCCTTCTTTTATTAATCATTTGCTTTTCTCTTTCTCCATTTTTTTTTTTTTTATGTTTCCTTCCTAATTAAATATATATTTACTTTAAGAAATTAAATGAAAATAAAAAATTTGATTAAGCAAAAAAAAAAAAAAAAAAAGATTTGTGTTCATCTACTGATCTGATATTTAACTTGTGCCCAAGTTATCTAATTAACTTTGTTACATTGTTTTCATAACTTGTACGAAGTTTCAAATAATAGACAAGATGTAGTAATGTAGATTAAAGATTATTGATATTATTTTGATTATATTTAATGAATTCAAAGAAGAAAATATCAAAAAAGAAGTGACAAAAGAAAAAATAAATCAAAAATCACAAAAGAGAAGATTAAGGAAGAAACAAAAAACAAAAGAGAAGAGAAAAAAAAAATGAAAGAAAAAGAAGAGGAACACGTTTAAATGTTATGTGCAAGACAGTAAAAAAATATTATTTTTTTTAAGGAAATAATCATAGAAAATCTATAAAAAAATATATAAAAAAAAAAGACACGTGTATTAATCTAAACCATTAATATATTATTAATCAAAATGCTACAAAATCGTGTTAAAATTTGTGTCAAAAATTGTGTGTGTATGTGATTTGTTCTTGAACATCATCAATATGCTCTATATATATGCATATTGTAATATAACGAGAGATTTCTATAAAATCGAAAAGCTTAGAGAGCAACAAATTATAGAAACATGTATTTACATCATGGATGATATATAGACCGTAGTTATTTACTAACATCTTCTTATAAGTTCAAAAGATATATATATATATATATATATATATATATATATGTTTGAGATATGCTATACATATATACACACTAAATATAATTATTCGTTTCAAAAAACAAAAGAAAAAATTGATTTACAAAACAAAATGTAAAATAAATCAATGTTACCCCTTATTTATCAAAATTCCACTCATTTAATGGTAAGTTAACATAATTGAATGGAATAGCTATTAGTGTCACACTTTTCGCCAAAAATGGCCATTTTGAAACGAAATTCTCATCTAATGACCATTTTGATAGTATGGCCACCGAGGTAATTATCCCTAATATATATGTAAAATAATATGTGTTTTGGTTGTTTAAGACTTTAAGCGGATAATTATTCAATAATAATTTTTGGGATATATATATATATATATATTTAGTTATGACTGTCCAAAACATTGTTCACAACACGTTAAGAAAGTTACATTGACAGTGCTAAAATTATAAGTTATAAAGCTCTCCCCAAATAATTAAAAGATGTTATAAATGGTGGTTTTCCACCATCTTCCACTATCTTAGTTTCTTGGTTATCAACCACCCACGTGGAAGCTTGGCCTTCACTTACTTCATGCCAAAGTAAAATAGGTGGCAATTTTAGATAGAAAATTGTAATAAGCACCTCTTGTTTGTTTTCTTATATATATGGCTTCTATTGTAATTTTTTGTGTTGTTGAGTTGATGCTCTCTCCAGAATATCAATACAAATGAAAAGCTCTCTCTCTCTCTTGTTTTCTTCTCTTCTCTCATCTAATGCCTCTCTTATTTATTATTTCTTATTTATTTCATCTCTTCTTCAATCATTTCTTGTTCATCCATTATTCTTTTATTCACAACACGTTATCAGAACGATGTTGTTATTTCCAGAACCTGAAGTTCTGAATTTATTACCACTAGAACCTGAAATTCCTATATTTATTTCCAGAACTTGAAGCTTCTAAATTTATTATTACTAGAACCTGAAGCTTCCAGATTTTTATTTACTAATACCAGAACCTGCAGTTCTAGATTTACTTTCTCGCATTTTATTTTTACGCAATTTTCTTTCTCATATTTTATTTACTTTTTCGCGATTTACTTTCCCGTATTTATTTATTTATTTATACGCTTTTATGAGATTGGCTATGCCAACCTACTAGAACCTGCAGTTCTGGATTTAATTTTTTCACATTTATTATTACGCATTTTATTTTGCAATTTTTATTTAAACAGTTTGGTAACCCATCCAGAACCTGAAGTTTATGGATTTATTTATCATTACCGGAACCTGAAGTTTCTGAATTTATTTACTTACAAATATTCCTTTATATATCTAAAGGTTTAAATTCCTCGGATTTTTGTCAGACCAGAAGTTTTGACTCCGATTGTGATTTTCGGATAACCAGAAGCTGTAATAATGTCAAAGCTTGCAAATTTGAAATTTGCTGCACTAGAAGTGTCTGGGGACAACTACGATCTGAAAGCCCAATACCTAACGGTCACAGAACCAGAAGTTCTATGGCAAGAACTAAAAGATCAATTTGATAACTAACCTGATGTTGCATTACCAAATGCCAGATATCAGTGGCAACATTTACGCTTTCAAGACTATAGATCAATCTTTGAGTACAATTCTGCTTTATTCAAAATCACTACACAGCTGAAATTGTGTGGTCGGGATGTAATCTCGAATCATCAATAACAAAGGCAATAACAATTCTACTCCCCTTTCACTTTATCTCATATTGTTATTCTCTCGTTCTTCTTCATCTTATTTCTGTTATATTATCTATTATTTTAATTTTACGCATCTATTTAATTTTATGCAATTTATGTATCTGAGTATGCCAACTAACCAGAACCTGAAGTTTCTAGATTTGTATAAATTATGTGTTGAGCCTAACTAGGTCAATCGTTAAGTTTATGGAATTTAAACTAAGCTCGACTTGACTGACTAACCAGAATCTGAAGTTTCTGGATTTATCATTATAATATTTAAGTTGGCACGGTTTTACAAACCAATCAAAATCTGAAATTCTAAATTTTAAATTTCAGTAAAAATATGGAGTTCTAGATTCGTTACTATGTACATGAATGTCATAATTGGGACCTGAAATTCCAAAATTCGAATTCTATATAGAACCTGAAGTTCTAATTTTGAATACGAAGTATTGAATCTGAACTTGAAGTTCTTAAGTTTTGAGCATGAAGTTCTAATCAGACTTGAAGCTCTAAATTCAATTTAAATTGTGATATTAAAACTTTTATGTCAAAGTTTATTAGAACCAGAAATTCTGAATTGGATCAAGTTACGATTCTTTCATCTAGAAAGTCAATTTGTAATTTCTATTTAGAACCTGAAGTTTTCTGAATTTTATGAACCTACAGTTCATGGTCGAACCGGAAGTTCAAAAAATCAATATGATTCATGATTTTGTTTTATGAAGTGATATATTTTCATATCTATATGTTTACACTTTTGATCACTTTGTCTAATATGCACTTTATTTTTCATTATGAATAGATTTAAACGGTAAATTAGGTGACACTGAAAAGCAAGATACAAGAGATATATGTCTAGCCGATAGTGTAACGACACATACAATTCTGCAGAATCAGAAATACTTTCTGAATTTAACCCTGCTTAAGGCAAATGTTAATACTATATCAGGTCCAGCAGATCTGATAGAAGGCTCCTGTAGAGCCATGATATTGTTAACAAACAATACTAAAATATGGCTATCACATAGAAACTATAAATGATGAGAATATTGAGTATTTGTGCATTACTTCTCATGATTTAGGCCAGAAACTCATTATGGAAAGGTTGTGTGCTTTATCATCTGCATTATATTACACTCTTATGAGAGGTGTAGAAGTTTATGCAATTATGAACCAGAAGTTCTTAGACCCAAAAATATTTATGCTTTGGCATAACTGTCTTGGTCACTCGGGATCTACAATGATGCGTTGAATCATTGAAAATTCTCATGGACATCCATTAAAAAATCAGAAAATTCTTTTATCCTATGAAAATTTATGTATTACATGTTCACAAGGGAAATTAGTAATAAAACCATCCCACTCTAAGGTTGGTTTTGAATCCCCATTATTTCTACAAAGAATTCAAGGGGACATATGTAGACCTATTCATCCACCGAGTGGGCTGTTCTGCTATTTTATGGTCCTAGTTGATACATCCATCAGATGGTCACACGTTTGCTTATTATCAACATATAATGTTGTTTTTGCAAAAATACTTGCACAGATTATCAAGCTTCGAGCACATTTTCCCGATCATCCGATTAAATCAATACGCCTTGATAATGTTGATGAATTTACTTCCAAGACATTTGATGAATATTGCTAATCAGTTGGGATTGATATTGAACATCCAGTTTCACATGTTCATACTCAGAATGGATTAGCATAGTCACTTATCAAGCGTCTCCAGGTAATTGCGAGAACTTTATTATCTCAATACAATTACCAATTTCTATATGGAGACATTCTATTCATCTCTGACCCACTGCTTATCATCATTGTTTACAATTACAATTTGTAATTGGTTATAGACATGCTCATTTTAAAGATAATTGATCATCTGATAATTATTAATCAGTTACTTGATATATTAAAGGTGACAAAATTTTATAAGTTGCTATCTCATAAACCCCGGTCGGGTAATTGTTCCTGAAGAACAATCTGAGTAAAATGCAACAAATAAATCATATAATGCATATCATAAGCTTATGAACCTTTGAAATGTATTGTTATCAGGATCCTAATGTAAACAAAGCTCGAGTTATAAATATATCAACTCAATAAGAGTTTGATATATTTAAACAGACACACGTCTATGAAATGACTAAATCCATTGAAATGGAAGAAATCTCTACAGAGATACAAGAATATAAGAATTAATAGATTTCTATAAATCATACATGAGAAACGTGGAATAGTGAAGAAACAATTATCAGTGATACATTTTCAAATACAGTAGCTACTGAAATGATGATTATGAAACTCATAGTATCGATGATTGCAGACAAAGGCATGATTGGCCTAAATGAAAAGAAGCAATTCTAGAAGAATTGACTTCATAAGCCAAACATAAAGTATTTAGACCAATAGTTCTCCAGACACCTGAAGATGTCAAACTAGTTGGATACTAAAAGGTCTTTATACGGAAACGTAATGAGAAAAATGAGATCGTAAGATATGAGATACGACTCATAGTACAAGGTTTCTCACAGAGACTTGGTATTCAGTGGTAATGAATACGATTACGTTTTGAATTTTTGATAAATTTGGCTACTTGAAATACGTCTTCTAAACGTAGTAATCATTTATATGGTTCACTTAAAGCAGATATTTAAAATCCCTAAAGGATTTAAAATACCAGAAGCATGTAAACCGAGATCTCGTAAGCTGTATTTGATGAACCTACAAAAATCCTTATATGGATTAAAAATAATCTGGACGGATGTGGTGTAACCGTCTCAATAATTATCTGATAAAATAAGGGTATAATAATTATATTATACACCCATGTGTTCTTCATAAAGAAATCTGAATCTGGATTTGCTATTATAGCAGTTTACGTTGATGATATGAATTTAATTGGAACTCCTGAAGAGCTCCTGAAAACTGCTGAATATTTGAAAAGGAAATTTAAAATGAAAGACCTAGGAAAGACAAAATATTGTCTCGGCCTGGAGATTGAGCATAAATCAAATGAAATACATACCCATCAATCAACATATATTGAAAAGATTCTGAAAAGATTCCATATGGACAATGCTCACCCATTAAGTACCCCTATGATTGTTAGAACCCTTGATCCAAAGAATGATCCATTCCAGCCAATTGAAGATGGTGAAAAGATACTTGGTCCTGAAGTACCATATCTTAATGCAATTGGTGCTTTATTATATTTGGCTCAATGTACTAGACCAGATATTGTATTTTCAGTAAACTTGCTTGCTAGATTCTGTTCAGCACCAACTCGAAGGCATTGAAATGGGATTAAACATCTTTTTCGTTATCTTCGTGGAACGAAAGATTTAAGATTATATTATTCAAAATCTAACAAATTTTCAGGTATACTTGGTTATGCTGATACCGGGTATCTATCTGATCCCCATAAAGCTCGTTCACAAACGGGATATATTTTTACTTATAATGGCACATCAATCTCCTGGCGCTCCACAAAGCAAACTTTTATTGCTACATCCTCTAATCATTCTGAGATCCTTGCACTTCAAGAAACAAGCTGAGAATGTGTGTGGCTAAGGTCAGTAATTTATCATATCCAAAATACATGTGGATTTTCATTATCTACAGGAATGTCGACACCAATATTTGAAGATACTGCAACTTGTATTGCTCAAATTAGAGAAGGTTATATCAAAGGAGATAGAACCAAACATATTTCTCCTAAATTCTTCTATACGCATGAACTTCAATAAAGCTGACAAATTGATGTTAAACAATACGGTCTACAGATAATCTGGCAGATCTGTTTACCAAAGCATTGCCTACATCAATTTTTGAGAAACTGGTATATGGAATTGGCATGCGTCGGCTTTGTAAATTACATGATTGATGTTGAAATTTTGATTCAGGGGGAGCAAAATTTTTGAATGGACATATGTATACTGTACTATTTTGTCCTTCTACCGGATTTTGTCCCACTGGGTTTTACTGTAAAGGTTTTAATGAGGCAGTTCTGAACAAGTCCACACCACTTGATCCAGAAGATCATTGTATATAATTTTGCTAAGGTTCTTGTCCCACTGGGTTTTTCCTAACAAATTAAAATACAAGTGGTGGAAATCCAAGGGGGGAGTGTTATAAACGGTAGCTTTCCACCATCTTCCACTATCTTAGTTTCTTGGTTATCAACCACCCACGTGGAAGCTTGGCCTTCACTTACTTCATGCCAAAGTAAAATAGGTGGCAATATTAAATAGAAAATTGCAATAAGCACCCCTTGTTTGTTTGCCTATATATATGGCTTCTATTGTAATTTTTTGTGTTGTTGAGCCGATGCTCTCTCCAGAATATCAATACAAATGAAAAGCTCTCTCTCTCTCGTTTTCTTCTTTTCTCTCATCCGATGTCTCTCTTATTTATTTCATCTATTCTTCAATCATTTCTTGTTCATCCATTATTCTTTGATTCACAACAAAAGAAGCTTTTTTAGAATTGCAATAAATAATAGTGATGATGCTAAAACAAATAGTGAAGTTGAAAGTTCACAAAGTTAGAGCATAGAGTCCTAGCTCCAAATACAAACATCTAACTCGTCAAAACACTTCCAGAACCCTAGCCAAGTTTCCTAACATACAAATGAAGTTTTTAAGTGTTGTTGAGTGAAAATCTTAAATTAAGTTTTAAAAATATCTTATATAAAAAGTTAAAAGTCTGACTTCTCACTTATTTAATAAATCATAATTAACACATTGATAATTACTTACAAAATTAACCTCATACAATTAATATATTACCAAGAATACCCCTAAATAAAAAATCCCCAATTTCCTAACAACCCAAACCCTAAACCTAAAAAAAATCCTAATTTTAGTAAACCCTAACCCTAACTAACCTAACCCTAAATTAACCTAGAAGCAGGAGGAGGTGGCGGTGCCGCCTCCAAGGACTTTGACGAGAGGAGGCCGGCCAGTCTCCTCTCGATTGAAAGGAAGTCGTGACCTCCTCCAAACTCAACGATAAAACCCGCCTTTGGATACAATAGTAGCAAGGAAGGAGACTAGACCTCCTTCTTCGACAATTTTTTTTAATATTTTATTTTAGTTTTAAATTAATAAATAATTGTAAATAAAAATAAATATTAATATTCTTTTGAAACCTAAATCCTAAATGCTTGTTTTTTATATATCAAAATAAATACTTATTTCTGTAATAAATAAATAATAATAATAAATACTAGTTAAAAAATGAAAATATATAAAATTAAATCACATGTTAAAATGAGGGTAAAATGGTAAAATCCGAACCACTTAATAAGTTAAAAATTCTCTAATAAAAAACAAGCAAATGGTAGGGTTGTAAATATTAAGAGGAATGAAGTACTTATTCGGTAATTCCTCTAAGATAAATGATCGTACGTGGTACTTAGTGTAGCTCATATGTAAGCATTCCCGCCTAAGCCAAAAGGTATTTGTCTTTACTCTTTTGATTTGTCATTTGTTTACCAATCGAGACTCGAGAGATTTTGATTTTTGAGTGAATGCAATGGAGACAGAAGATGATGTGCCTCTTCACTTGAAATCTTTAGCAGCTTTTCTCATTCGTCACCACTCTGATCAGCTTCGCTCCATCACTCTTTCTCCAGACCCCAAACTCCATTACCCTCTCTACATCGAGTCCGTATTCCATCTGTTCCCATTAACTCCATAACTTTTTTGCTTTAAATTATCTATTTGAAATCTCTCCTTTTGTTTCTTTAGTTTTGCAGAGCTAATGAACGAGGATCCTCCACTTGCCCACCTCGTATTTTCCCACCCTATTGATTACTTACGATTCTTTGATGATGCCGCCCTTTGGGCTCATGTATGTTGTTTTCTTATTTTGCTATATAATCTTCTTTAAATAATATAAGAAATTGAAGTGAATTTGGTTTTATGTGCACGGATTTGCTTTTATTCCTTCACAGATTGAAAAATTTAATGTGGGTATGAGCTATTATGAGCTAGGTTGTGATATAAACTGAACTGCTTGACCAAACTTTTGTGAAGGAGGAATTTTGATTTTAATGGCTTTTCGTTTATATGACTTAGTAGCATTAATACCAAATGAGTGGTTCTAGATTTAGATTTGAGTCCCTTTATTGTTTGAGAAAAGGAAAAAAGAATTGACTGATGATTTGATGTGGTATTTTGTATTGGTATGCTTAGAAAATCGTATTTGACAAGTTGAAGTTTGAGAAAGCGGTTGAGAAGATATTCATTCATGTCCGTATCAATATCAGTGGCTCTCCACTTGAATGTCCTGGTGTGTATGGTTCTTTGCTTTTGATAGGCATTTTTGGTTTAAAATTTTAATTTGATTGATATCTTGATGATTGGATCTCAAATGTACTTAGAAACTTTTCCAAGTATTGGACATGTGAGAGTGAAGCACCATGGGATTCTTCTTACACTCAAGGGGACTGTGATCAGGTCAGGAGCAACCAAGATGTATGAAGGAGAGAGGACATACATGTGCCGAAAATGCAAGCACATGTAGGTTTGACCTGTGGCACTTTCTTCTGTTTTACATACCATGTACTTAGTTTAATTTTCTTATTCTTGTATTCACTATTAAAATAGTTTAAATTGGTTGGTGTGATAACATTATATGTAGATCAATTGGAAATGCTTGAGACTTGGCTTATCATGAGTAGGAACTGTAGCAGGTAGCTTAATGTATTTTGATAACTTATATATTTGGAATGGACTTAAAGCTAGCAAACAACAGTCCTGTCCTAACAAGTTTCCTTTATCTTTATCAGAATGACAACAATATCAGCCATTACATAACCTTACATCTTTTTGGTGTTATACTTCGGGAAAAAAAAAGTTTTTAACTATAATAGCGGGAGTTACATGTAAGCATATTGTTCTTCTTAGCTGATCATCAGTAAATAATGATTGTGTGTAGGTTTCCAGTTTATCCTGAGTTGGAAACAAGGAACTCCATAGTATTACCACCATCATGCCCCTCTCAGGTCTCTTGTCTAATCCAAGCCAGGTTATGTCTCTTAATATTTTTGTCCTTGATGAAGTTCCTAAAAGTTTTGAAGTAAATTAGTTAGCAGCAATCAGATGCTGCCATGTTAGATATATAGCAATTTAGGCATCGGCCTTATTTATGGGTGATTCTTAATCTTGGAAGTTTAATCTTTTAGAATGACATCTTTCATCTCATAGTTTGCATTATGATTGAATACTTCAAATTGAAGGGTGTTAATTTGATTATGTTTTCTGCTATTTTAATAGGATATGTGATTTTATCTTATTCTTAACTCATTATATATTTGACAAGTATTAAGATAAATTTGCATAATTTAGGTTTAGGTCACTCTAGTGATATACTCGTATACTCTTGAATTTTGATTGCTTTTCCAATGTCTCCATTGACAGAGGTCAAAACCTTGTGAAGGCACAAATTTCCATTATGTAGAGAATACTATAATATGCCACGATTATCAGGAAATCAAAATCCAAGAAAGTACACAAGTATTGGGTGTTGGGGTTATCCCTCGCTCAACTCTTGTCATTCTGAAAGATGATCTTGTTGACATTGTTAAAGCTGGAGGTACAATTTTTCATGATGCTCAAATTTTCATATTGTGGATTTACTTTCCCTTTTTTTCTTCTTCTTTTCTTATTTTTCTATTCTTGTAATTTCTTATTTTCATCCTTTTTTATAAGTTGTATCCTCATTGGCAAACTGAAGTTCATCCTGGTTACCATTCTGCAAATTAAAAATTAAAAATTTGTTTATAGACTAGTGTTTTTTTTTTTTTAGATGTATATGTTTAGGCAGTTCAGAATAAGCAATTCAGCTAAAGTTGCATGCCAATCTTGACCATTCAGCTAAAAAAGATTTAAAAGAGTGAAGAATTAAGTGAAAAGAAGAAAAAAATATATATATTAAGGAGAAAAGATAAAAAATAAATGAGGAAAGAGAATTATTGAAGTCGAGGAGAGAGAAGAGAAGAAAAGTGGAAGTAAGCCATTATGATATACACAGTATTTGCTACTAATTTAATTCTAGGGAGTTAAGTAATTTTGGTCAAAAATATTAAGAAAGCTGTCAGCCGTTGGGACCATGTGCTTTTTCGAGCATGACACTATTTTACATCATATGTGCCTGCTTTTTGGAAATTTGTTTTCATTTCTAGACTAATTTCTCAAATAGCAAATATAGAACTGCCTTTGTATTCTTCTTTCCCTTTATTAACTTTGAATCTGCTTTTGAATTATTCAGCAGTTACTGAAATGATGAGAGTATAAATTCTTGTTTTTGCAGATGATGTCATTGTGACTGGAATCTTGACAGCAAAATGGTCTCCTGATCTAAGAGATGTGCGCTGTGATCTTGATCCTGTATTAATTGCTAATCATGTGAGGTAAATGGATTAGCTGTTGTAGAACTCAATCTGGATAAAAAAGAAGATAAACAATATCTAATTGTAACTTGTAGAAGGGCTGTGTTCCACATATATTTAAGTGAAAACAAACACACCAGCAGTCTTACCATAAATTGCTTTATTTTGAATGAGGACCAATTATAGAACAAGCTTCATGCTTGGCTATCCTAATACCTCAAACATTTCTAAAACAATTATTACATGCCCTGTGAAACAGATTCTTGGGCATGGTCATTTCAGATTGCTCCTTAGCCACAAGGATTTGGGAACAATGCTGAAGTGAATATCTGAATGAGATTTGATAGAATTTTAGCTTTTTGTTTAGTTTGCTAGTTGTTCAAATCACCACCAAACTTACCTTGAGTTAACTTTTTAAAAACTAGAAGCTGTCGTGACATGCTACCCATGTTAATTAGCGTTAGTCTAACCACTTGGTCTTCAACCTGTATTATCTGTGGGTGACAACATGGATGACACAATCATTGGCTATATCCACGTTATTTAGTAATTGTTATCTATTGATTCTTATTACATATGTTCTGTGGTTGTAGCTCATTTTAATGATGCATTTACGTATCCAGCTTACCATATTGATTTTTAAAGAACATAAATTTGCAACCTACTGCTATCTTATGCTAGGGAAATTAGTAAATCACTTTAAGTATTGGAAGCAGAGATGAAATTTCTTGTGCTTGTAATATCAGTTCAATCCAAGATATTGGAACTGAATTATGTTTAGTTCATTCTTATTATGATTGTTATTTAATTTTTATTTTTACTTTTAGGAGAACCAATGAACTGAAATCAGACATCGATCTCCCTGATGATGTTATCATGCAATTCAAGCAATTCTGGTTGGAATTTAAAGATACTCCATTGAAAGGTAATATTTTTAGTCATGTACTTGCCTGTTTATGAAATTGATGATGTAACTTGGACATTCATAGATGTGAGTCTTTTTTTTTTTTTCTTTTTTCCTTTTTTAGAAATGATTATTACAAAAAATATAAACCAAACCCCTCCCACCCTGGTGGAGCGGGCCAAGTCCTCTCACACAAAAACAAGCGATTTTACTATCTTAGTTGGCTAGTTCTCAAATGTATGTGAGTCATGCAGTTGATCTCTTGTTGGAGAAATTTATGTTTATTTTTTTCTGTGGAGTTTCATTTATATTCTTGAACTTGAGTATATGTTTTTCTTGTATATCCTTAAAAACAAATGATGTCGCCTAGGGAGAAATGCTGTTCTACGAGGCATTTGCCCACAAGTTTTTGGACTCTTCACTGTGAAGTTGGCAGGTACATGCCATCCCATATTATGACTTATTTATTTATTTTAAAATTGAATTTCACCTGTATTGCGTAAATTTAGACTAGTATGTCCTTTGTTTGTGTGATCTATATTTGAAATGAAATGTGTTTCCTCATTTCCTGTTTGCTGTTCTTAAATTTTAGCAGTTTTCTTCAGTTTTACTTTCCATTAACCTACTTGTTATACATTCCATCAGTTGCGTTAACGCTTATTGGAGGTGTGCAACATGTTGATGCTTCTGGGACTAAGGTTCGAGGAGAGTCTCACTTGCTTCTAGTTGGTGATCCAGGTTACTATTATTATTATTTTCATTTTCACTATTTCACAGGTGCGATTTTCTTACCAGTTACCTCCTAACTGTTTGAAATCTAAATTAACCTCGCAGCCAAAAGAAACAGATTTTAGACTGTGCTGCAACTTCAGGACAGGTCATAGTTGAATATAAATTAGCGTAATAATGAATATAGGGAAGATGAACAATAGAAAAGATGGAGAGAGAAAGTTGAGGAAAGAGAAGTTAGCCATACACCTTGTGATCGTTTTTCTCTATTTTTAGAGTTTGACAAGTGTACAATAATTAATACATTCATAATTTGTACCTCTGTAATTAAAAAGTATAGGACCATCTAGTCCAATAAGCTCGTTTCCACATACCAAATGTAAACATAAAAAACTAAAGAACTCTATAGCTGGAGAATAAGACCAAAATGTCCTCATTAAAATACAATGTAGTAACGGTAGCATGAGCAAGATGATTTTGAGAAAATATTTTGCAATTAATTTGTTTACTTTACATGGACTGTCAGAATTCGGTTGCTCATTATCATATTGTGGATGAAATGGCAATTAACTTTATGTAGGCTCCATGCACTCTTGAAACATTTGGTTACTACTTACTAGTAACAAAGATAGGAACCTAATATCTTTTAAGTTGTAGAGCTATACTATTGTTATTCTACTTTTGTGCCGAATCTATCAGCCACATTTGGTTCTTGTTACATTACAACATTTCTATCATTTAAAGACACAATATCATGATGTACAATGTTTGTAAGCTCAACTACTAGCCTGACAACATTTGAATAACTTATAACAGTGAGAGATTTGTGAGGATTATACAACAATCCTCTACCTCAATGGTATTTGGAAATATATATAAAGGCATACCTAGCTGGTTAGGTTAGGAGATGGGGTACTTATGAGCCAAGGCCCTCAAATGAATCTAATACATAAAGTATAATCCTTAAGCACTAAAAAAAAATCTACGGAAATACAATCCATAAAGTAATAAAGAAAAGAAAAAAGACAATTGAGATATACATTTGGTGATCACCATGTATACAAATACAATTTGAACCCAAATAAAAATCAGATTAAGTACTCCAGAAAGGCTAAGTGGAAGACTCGCAGCCTATTAGAAACTTGCCAATAAAGCTGCAGATGATCAAACCGAGAAGATTTGAAAAACAAAATGGAAAAAAAGAAAAGAAAAGGAAGATGAGGCATTCCTCAGCCATTTTCTAATAGATTGAATTGTCAAAGGAAGATCGCATTCTTAGCTTAAGGAGGACACTGCTAAATGGAGATTAGTTAGGCAATTGACAACTTTATTCCATTAATCCATTAATAACAGATATGAGCATCTACAAAATTAATTCTCCTAAGTGTCACAAGACAATTAATCATGCTAAAGTGTTTGGGTATTTTTATTATTTTTCTATACAGAATTGTATTTGTACATGTAAGAATTGTTTAAATAGAGTTAATGATTGTCTAACAGAGGTACAACCTTCTTTTCCAAATTTCTTGCATCTTCTCTGAAACTTAACATGGTATTAGAGACTAGTTGAACCCTAACCCTAATTACCTGAAAATAAAATAGAAGTATTATAAAATTTAAAAAAAAGGAGAAAAAAAATTATAAACAGTTTCCATCACCAAATCCATACCAGCTACTGTCAACCATCATCACCTTTAATCACAACTGACAATTCTTGTCAGCCTCCTTTTGGCAGTCAAATACCTGTGCTTTTACTTGGAAGATCTTCCAAGAGAAGCACCATGGCCCAGCTTCTGGTTGAAGAGCTTCTAAAATTTAAAAGCTTTTTCCATTAGTGAACTAAACACCTCTAAAATTGGCTTTTGGGCCTAAAAGCCAAATGCCGGCTTCCAAAAGCCATGCCAAATAGCCCTTAACTCTATTGACGCCATTCTTATATGTGTAAGTTACAGGTTTGTACTCTTCATATATATAAATATCAAAACTCCCTTAACATACAAAATGTCAATTGAAAAATGATATGGTAAAAATTCTTTTTACAGTTTTTTTAATACCGTTAAAATTCCTAGGTAATTATTTTTACAATATGAATATCATAGGTACTGGAAAGTCTCAGTTCCTGAAATTTGCTGCAAAATTGAGCAACCGTTCTGTTATCACTACTGGGTTGGGAAGCACTAGTGCTGGATTGACAGTCACTGCTGTCAAGGATGGAGGTACTTTTCAATTACAACCATACTTGTGACACGTTCTCAATTTATTTTGTGAGGATTTCTATTTGTAATCCACTTTTATTTATGAACTCACCTTTTCTAAAACACTTAATTAAAAATTTCAAAATGTTTATAATTAACCTTTTACATTTCATGTAATACTGAAAACATTGTTAACCACATTAATATTCTTTTAAACATTTTGTAAATCACCTTGTTTATTCTTGTCAAATTTCTCCATGTTTTTATTAGTTCTTGAAATTAGTTGGATAAGGGTGGGAATTATTTTGTACACAAATGAAAAAGAAACATCTGCTATAGTTTTGAGATTGAAGATAAATACAGTGGCCATTATCATTTTCATATCTGAACCTATAATTTGTTTACGTAAATCATTATGCATTTAAAACAAAAATATATATATATAAAATTAAAGAACTCAGATGAACCCACCATAAACATCAATTTTTATGGCACAAATTGAATCCCAATATTTGTGAAAATTGAAGGTCTTTAAAATTCATGTATTAATGTCTTTATATCCTATGTCTTGTAAAGTAATTTTTTACTAAGGTTAGAATTGTTATTAAATCAATTTTTAAATGGAGTGTTCAGAGATTACTTGTGATTTGCAAGTAATATCACTCTTTAATTTGTTCTATATTTTCTATTTTTATATTGTTTGTTTCTTTGTAATTCTTTTTTGGAGTTTAAATGAGCACTTAGAATTTGGGTTGTTGTCTATGTAATATATATGATTTTAGTGTCCATGCTAGATATTATGTTAATCATGACACTCTGTGACACCTTTGCGTGTGTTAATTACACCCTTGACATGGCAAGAATAGAAGGGTAACTTTTTTTTTTACTCTCGTGCATGTGATATAACTTGAAGATGCAATGAACACTTCCAATGCATGATGGTCAAATTCTCGTACATGAAAATTAACAAAAAATTAATCAAAATCTAACCTTTTATTTGGGACAACTTTGCCCATATTCTGTTGTAGAAATTACTAATTAAAATTAGCAAAAGATCAACTTTAGCATTACCAAGTCCTTTCTTTTCCGAATCTCATTTTTTTTTTCTTTTCTTTCTTTTACAACACTTCTTAATAAGCTTTCACAACAAAAATATTATCAAATTTTCTTTCTTTGATGTGGGAACAAAGACCTCTAGAAATTTCTTCAAAGAATTTGAATCAACACAAAAGTAGTGTTAGAAGAAACACACAGCTGATTACCAAATTTCAGTAGACATAGATTAAAATCACAATTTAACCACCCAAAATTCATAAATTAAAGTTTTTTTCTTTTAAGTTATTGTAGTATGAATACTTGAAATATTTGGATTTGGTAGTCTTTTCGGAAATTATTAAATTCTTATCTTAGTTTAATTACTAACCATTGATGTTTTTATTAGGGGAATGGATGTTAGAAGCTGGGGCCCTTGTTTTGGCCGATGGAGGTCTTTGCTGCATTGACGAATTTGATAGGTAGCCTCTTTGAGTGGTTGCATGAAAGAACTCTTTATTAGCTTTATCGATTTTGTAATCATCTTTGACTTTCCTACTCTTAAATTTCCCTTGCGTCAGCCTGAAACTGTTAGTAGTAGTAAATAGGCTTTTATTGCATATATGAGTCATTTTTTTTGCCTATTTTGTTTCCTGCTATATTTGATTGGATGATGTAGGCATTTTTTCTTAGTAATTGTCTGTGTGTACTATGTAATATGAACAACCTCAAAGTGCCCTAAAGTTAGTTATTTGAATGTTTAGCTGAATATATACACTGTACTTGGTCCTTGGTAATGATTATAAGACATTCTTTTTTTAGGACTTGGAGTATGAAAAATTGGAAATGTTAAAGCCTAAAATCATGTTAATGCTTATTTACAAAATAAATTTATAATGAATATCATTAACATTGGTTATTCCATTTATTCATTTTATGTATTTTGGTAATGATTTTCTTTGACATCACTGTTTAGGATATAATGTTGCTGTTATATGTAGCTACTATGGCACAAAAAAAAAGGAACTTTGTATTGATTGTCAGTTTTCTTGAAGGAGATAGTGGAAAAGTGTTGTCATTTTGCTTCATAAAATTCAAAGATGGGACATAGAGATACATGATATTGAGTTAAACTGAACAAACGCTCATAGGAGATTGGATCAATATCTTTCAATGTATTACTTTAGGATATAATGTTGTTATATGTAGCTACTATGGAACAAAAACAACAGAACTTTTTATAGATTGTCAGATTTCTTGAAGGAGATAGTAGCACAAATGGCTTTCAATTCTTCCACGTTTTAATTTTTTACTTTGTGATAGGCGGTAAAATCCTTGAATTTCAGTTGCGCATAATCTACTTGTGCTGCTGAACACTGTAGAAGTTATGATCGCATGCTTGATGTCATATTTCTTTGACAGTTTATTAAACCAATTATGCAAAGCTTTAAATTGGTATCTAGACAACTGTTTGCTGCTTGTTTCATAGTGTTCCATACTAAACTAAACTGTGTTTTTTCCCTTTTTTTTTAAATCAATTTCCTTCTTTTTCCAGCATGAGGGAACATGACAGAGCAACCATACATGAAGCAATGGAACAGCAGACTATAAGTGTTGCCAAGGTAGATCAGTTTCTATATTAATATTGTGGTAACTTACAAATTGATGTGAACTTGTGACCAGCACGCTTTTATTTCATATATCTGTTTTGTGATTCCTTTTAAAATGGTAGATATCCTCTCTTTGAATGGAAAAACATCACCCGGCTGAAACATGAAACGATATTATTTGACTTTTGCCTTATCAACAACTCTGAGTCAATATTTACCTCTGTTGGAACAGAACCTTCTTGGAGGGTGAATTGGTTGTTGCATGAGTAAAATGTCCAGGAAAGGAATTTCAGCTCTTTGACCCTGAAAAAGATAAAAGAGAGTATATCATTTGAAGACACCACCTTGTCTGGGTCATTGTTGTGGTACTTCAGGCCTTATTCATCTTCGAACTAATGCATTGAACCTCTAACTAAACCAACCAAAAAGTAAAAGAAAAGAAATATGTATAAAAATGGATGAGTTTTTTAGATATAATCTTAATCATTGAAGTGTTCAACTGGATGGATTTTAATTAAATCAACTATATCCAATCAATCGATGCTATGTCAAATGACTTGGTTTGTTGTCATCCATTGTTCTTTATTGTTTTTTTTTTTTCTTTTTGGTCATTATTCCTATGTTCGCTATGTAGAAACATAAAATAAGAAGAATTACTTAATATCCGTTAAGATGCTCGTACCTATAAGAGTTAATCTAATCCACTATGCAATGTAGAATCACTAGATCTTTGAATCCCTTCTAATATTCTTCAGGTATTTTGCCTGTGTGTGGCTGTTGTAAAAGTTGGTATATCCTTGTTGAACTACAATGCAATTGTCTTGCCTTAGCCTTTATACATGTTTGTTATGTTGGTAAAATGCTCCGGCCATATCATGTCTTTGCCTATTGGAACCGGACGGAAGCTCTGTGTTTATCTCTTAATACCTGTTTCGTTATTTGTCGGTTCATTTAAGATTTTTTGAGACAAAATATCATTGTCTATATCCATTTTAATTTTTTTGTGTCATGCACTATTTGGTTCGGTGCACAGCACAAACACGACCACTAAATAAAAATTTTCCTTCATGTTTCCAGGCTGGCCTTGTAACAACACTTAGTACTAAGACTGTCGTCTTTGGTGCAACAAATCCTAAAGGCCATTATGATCCTGATCAATGTATCGCTTTCATTCAAAATATACATCAATATTATATGATGATTATAATATTATAGTCACTTGACTGTGCCAATTATTATTTATATCTGTTAATTATACAGATTTTACTCTTGCATCAGCTTTCAGCTAACTTAATTCTTCTTTATATTCACATTGTAACATTCTTAACCCTGCCTAGCTCTCTCTGTCAATACCACTCTCTCTGGTCCCTTATTGAGCAGATTTGACATTGTCCTTGTCCTATTGGACACGAAGAATCCTGAATGGGATGCAGTTGTATCTTCTCACATCCTTGCCGAGGTAATGTGCACCAATAATTATGTTACTTGTATCACAAGGACTTTGACTAGTACAAATAAGGATTGTCATGAACTAATATCAGGGAGAACCAGGCAAAGAAAAAGATGAACATCTAGCACACATTTGGCCACTTGCAATGCTTCGCAGGTAAACATTGTATTAGTAGACACTCACATGCAATGCATTGCTGTAAATCAGTAGATTCCCTCAAAAAGACCCTTTAGCCAGCAAATCTTATAAATAATATTAAACTATGCTTTAGCTAGTTTTGCTTGCATAATTTGTGGCTTTTCAATTATTTGTAACTGATTCAAGAATATAGTCCTTTGCATATAGCGAACAGCATTGTATATATATGACTACTACATATGAGATCTGTGTATTCCTATTTTCAATACCATACTGAATCTGTTTTCAAAACTATTGTTGTTCTTGTTGATTAGTGGTAAACTAGAAGCCAGTCAGTGTTCCTAGGCCCCGAATAAGAAAGAAACTCCTTGAATCCTTGCCTTGTTCCAGCAAACTACAACAAGGATTTATTTTCCTAGTGGTAGCTCAGTGTTAAACTAGCAACCTGTTTGGTTTCCCTTCAACTCCTCAAGTCACTGCTGTTTGGAGGTTCTACATGCTCCACCATATACTCTGCTACTTAGTTGGTCCTTTCCAAAGAGTAGCATGTTTTATCCTCAACTGTTCATTTGGTTGAAAGGCTAATATTCATTCTGCAATACCGGCTTCATTGTCGGTGTGATGTTCTAGTATAACAAATTTGTCATATTATTTTCTATGATAATTTCCTTTTCTTTCTTTCTGGAATCTGGATGAACTTTCAGTTATTACAGATATTCAAATGTGAGCATTGCAGTTTTTCTTTTGTTATTCCTTTCTCTCTAGGTCTGAGGAATTTTTTTCTCATTATTTTTCTTTTGACATGATATCTTTTCTTGTCAGATGTGCATAATCAGGTCAGAATTTATCTTCTTTTGGTTTTCCTGCCAATTGATTCTATTTTTTTGTTGAATTGGTTGTATTTTGGGGATTAATATCTAAGTTAGTTTTCCCTTTTTGTTTCCTTGACTAATGCTAGGAAATACTTTAATAATTTTCAAAAAATGGGACTTTTGATATGATACAGTTATATTGATATCTTTGATATCTAGTTCGTGTATTCGATTGACCTAATAAATTTGATTCAACACACCTTGTATTTTCCATTTTCTTGTAAGGAATGTTGGCGTAAAACCAAAGTATCCTCAAACACAAAATTAAGTCGAAACTAAAATCCCTTCAAGAGACGCCATGAATTAAGCCTCTGCAAATGTCTTGCAGGTACATTCACTTTGTGAAAGGATACTTCAGACCGGTCCTTACGAAGGAGGCTGAAAAGGTTATCTCAAGCTATTATCAACTCCAAAGAAGATCCGCAACACAAAATGCAGGTTCCTCAATTAATCCCATTTTCTATGTGCCCATTGCTTTACTTTTAAATTCTTGGTTTTTTTTTTTTTTAATTATAACATTACAAACAATACAGCCAGGACAACTGTGCGTATGCTGGAAAGTTTGATACGTCTAGCTCAAGGTATGTTACCCTCTGCATTGCTTACACATCCCACATAGATTCCAACTTTTTTTCATGGAATTTCTACCCTCTCAATTGTGCAGCTCATGCAAGACTTATGTTCAGAAATGAGGTTACTCGATTGGATGCCATTACTGCAATTTTATGCATTGAATCATCCATGACTACCTCAGCCATTGTGGACAGTGTTGGAAATGCCCTGCACTCTAATTTCACTGAAAACCCTGATCAAGAATGTATCCTTGCCCTAATTATTCATTCATTAATACATGCATATAGAATATCGACTGTTTCTGTTCTCACAATATGAAACACATGCTGAGTTTTGAATCTGTGCAAATAATTATATTGTGAGTACATTCCAGTGTTGCGCTATGGATAATTAATATCTCTTGTGCATTATTTTGTGGTTTTTGTATACTTGACTCCGTATACCATAGATGCCAAGCAAGAAAGGCTAATCCTTGAAAAATTGAAATCATTCGAAGAATTTCCTGACATAATCAGTATGGAATAATTGCAAAAACATTCCGGTTGACAAATACTTGGTTGAGGCAGCCACAGAAACTTGTGAGTTGTATCTGAAGTAATTGCGCTGTGTTATCCAATGCATGAAATTTATTTGTGCTTCTATGAAGAACATTTATTGGTTAGTTATTTTTCAATCATGAACTTTCATTTTGCAGCTTACCATCCTGGTGCAACATTCCTCTGGTGGTTTCTTTTTGTTCTGTGTTCTTTTTCTTCTTCATTTGACAGAAGAAAACTTCGACGTTGAGTGTCAAAATTTGAAGGGACCAGTTTCCAATGCGAAGAGAATGCAAAGGAAAATAAGAGAAAAATTGATAGAACCAAACTTTGATTTTGAAGTTATTTTGCATATATATCAGGATGATTTTTTGATGATTGCTAGTTCTTATTTATTTGTGGTTCTTGAAACAAGTTGTGTGCCATTTACACTGATTACTTTTGATAATTGTCTCAAGCTAATTAAGTACTCTATGGTTATGTTAAATGCTAATAGTGTTCAAAGCTTGTTTGGTTAGGCTTTTCAAAAACCTTTATTCGTAAAAGGTTTACTTATAGTAGATCTATTAGAAGAGCGACGATATTTACACCCCTCTAAAAATGTATAAACATCCCTTTTTTTTATGTAAATCTCAATAAAAATTTTAAAATATTATAATTTGTAAATATACCCCACATTTTATCAAATATATCATTTCTCATTTTTTCTATAAATACCAAAAATTAATAAATTATAATATAATTAATAAAAATGAAACAATAGAAGAGAAGACTCCTTCCAAGCCACATCATCCTTATAAAGAAAATTAAAAACAGACGAAAGATGTACTGGAAAAAAAAAGTCTGATCTCCATTATCAAAAGACTTGGCTTTCAAGTTGCAAGAAATCCATTGGTTTTGAATCAAACCTAAAAATCAGACTTTTGAAAAGGGATTTGGAGAATGATAGTGTTATGGAGGTGGTAATTTTCAAAGATTTAAACAAAAACTTAAAATCAAAATCTGATACTTAATAGCTCTCTTTTTATGTTTAGTTTTTAATCAAAAAAATAATCAAATAGTTAATATTATGATCAAAAGACAATTATATAGATATGTGTATATATAAATAGTTAATATTATGATAAAAAAAAAAAATTTGTCAAGCAAGCACAACTGTACTAAACATTTGGTTTCTGTTAATGCTGGAAAACCTTAGATGCCAAGAAAACACTTTAGATGGTAAAGAGGCCAAGGAATTCCTGTAGGAACTTCAGACTTTTAACATCAAAATTCACAAGAGACAACCAAACTAAGCTCTGAAGACAAACACTTCATACAAAATTTGAAGTGACAACACTAATCTACTTTTATTTTTTATTTGGTTTTCAGAGAAAAAAAACCATTCATATTGGAGAGTGCATTTTTCCACTGATGTAATGTTGAACTAATAAATCAAAATATTGCTTTGACATCAAAAATGATGAGCTCCAATTTACCCTGAACATCAGAAGATCAATAATTACTTACATAGAAGTTTAGAATCAATAGAGACCCAAGAATTTCCACCAGAAAGTTCCAACTACTCCCCAGATGATAGCGTTGATAAGCGCCATTATGAAGCCAATTTTGAATACATCAGGAAGGTCTACATAACCAGCTGTAAAAAGTAACCAAAATATTATCAGCACAACAAACTAAAAAGAAAAAGTTATTGTTTTACTATTCATGCGATAAAAGATTTTGTATAATCAGCAACCATATGTCAGGATAAATGATAAAGGATATTTAAAATATTTGTGGGCAAATGGTTGTTAAAAAATTCTGAATTTTTTCCTTTTACCCATGTCGTTGTTAACTAAATGGACCAAAATGAATTAAAGAATACTTGCCCTCCCCCAAGGCCACAATATAAAACATATAAGAAGAATGAAATTAAGTGATATTAGCCGCAAACAATTAAGTATAATGAAGAAAGAATTCAAAACGAAGATGAGTGAACGGATAATAACACATAAGGTGGCAGAAGAAGACAAACCTCCAAAGTATACAGCAGCTTGACCACTGCTATAATGTGTTTGAGCACCAAAAAGATTTGTATTGAAAGCCAAAGCCAGGGCTGCCAACACACCAGGAACCCCAGCTGCCAATTGCATGGCAAGAAATGCAGAATATAAAGCTCCCACATGACCAGTTTGACTTGCAAACATGTAGTGGATTAAGAAGTAAGCTGCCTGAAGAACACCAAATGCAGCCGGCCAGCACAAAGAGTAAGACTGAAGAGACTTGCCCACACAGTCAGATATCCAATTTACAATACCGAGATTTGTCAATTGGCTTGCCATGCCCACTAAAACAGCAAACCAAGCCAAGGTATCCCATGCTGATTTTTCACTAAGGCAATCATCCCAATCAAGGACTCCAAACAGGAGGAGTACTGATAAGCCAATCATTGCAGCCACAACACTTGGCACACCAAGTGTGTCTCTGCAAATGCAATACAAGTTTGTCACACCCTTATACAATTAGTGCTTTAGCTGGCAATATAACAGCTAAAAAGCAGGCAATGTTCCTATCTTCTACCTAGATTCAAACAAATATATTCAAATGAAATTCTAATGCCAACTTTTTTCAAGATTTTCTCGACAAGTGGAAACTAGAAAATTCAATCCTAAAACCTTTCAATGGAGTCATGGAACAAGACTCTACTGTTGCTTCCTTGGTATTGCAACAGGATTGATATGACTAAGTCAAGCAAGTATAATTAAGGCCTCAGTGGCAAGCAATTACATACAAAAAATCATATGGAGATTATAGTAGTTATGTTCTAAACAAATTTTCAGTAATTAACGTGATGAAAGAAATAATACTTACCCAAACACCCATAAAGAAACCGCAAGAAGCATTGTACCAACCATGATCCATTCATTTTTTGTGATAGGACCCATAATTTCCAGCTTCTTTGCAGCCATAGCAGGGGCATCTGGTGTGTCTTTGATTTCAGGAGGATAAAGCTTGTACAGGATAAGTGGAGTTGCTAGAAGAGAAATAATGGCTGGTAAACTGGCAGCCTTGAACCAAGACACCCAAGGGCTTGAAATTATCACTCCAAGACTCTCAGCTAATTTGAGGCACAATAAATTTTGAGCTGCAGCAGTCAGAAAAAGAGCACTAGAATTTCCAGAAGACTGTAGGACAACACACAAGCAATGAATAATTCAGAGAAAATAAAGTTAACAAAAAATATAAACCAAAGACTATGTAAAACTCACACATTGAAAAAAAAAAATAAAGATAAAAGAAAAGGAACCTGGATTCTCTTGAACATGAAAATTCTCATGGTATAACACTATCTAACACAACAATATAACCAAGAAGAAGAAGAAGAAAAAGTTTGTCTAATAGCTTACTGAACAAAGAAGTTTGATTAGAATTCAATACTATGATTATTCTTTTTATATGGAACACGAGAAATCGAGAATAACTAACCAAGAACAGAGCAACAGAATGAACAATTTTCCCTACTAAATATACTGAAACAATCTTTTGAAACTGCTGCATGCCCTAAGCAGCAAATCTGTAATAGCACGGTGCTAGAGGCCAACCTATCTACGTTATAAATCATAAAAATTGACCCATCATTAAAAACAAGAAGAAAAGGAAAAATCTCAAATGTTTCTAGTTTCTGAAATCAAAGCAAATCTTAAACCTTGGTTATTAGAAATATGCTAATTTTTTTTATTTTTTAAAACAAAATCAAAACTATCATTAAATCAGAAAACCATGTACAAAGGAGGAGAGGGGAGGACAGACCAATCCTAGCACACAAAAACTGCCAGGATCAACAACAAAAGATTACACAGAAACCAAAGGCAGGCCTATAAAAGAGCCCTCACCAAAATAAAAAAATAAAAAAATAAAAAAACCTCCTTGGATTATAGAAGGAAACAAATAGTCGAAGATATGCGCAAAAATGAATTTTGTCCCACATAATATGGACCTTCTCCCCCATATCGTCATAAAAACTTCTTCCTCTCTAACCAAATTACACAAAACAGAACTAACATAACTACTAAACATATCTGTCCAGGAAAAGGTAATACCTCATCTAGGAGAATTCCTACATAATGACCATTTTAGCATGTAAACTCCCATGTCTGGCCTCTCCAATTGAGCCAATGCAAATAATAATTTGTATGAATATAAAATGCCCATTTCACATTCCACAAACACTTCAAATTAGCAAAGTACGTGACAAGGACATGAAGGCATTGTATTCCAAGACTTGAGAAGAGGAGTCTACATTGAAAACTTCAATATACTAGAAAAATTACCAGCAATTCAGTAAGTCATGCAAGTATTTGTATCATAAGATTTGACAAAATGAATCTGCCATCGACATTGAGAACACCATAACCAGTCAAACAACTCATACCTAAATCCAAGAAAGATGCAGTATGACAGTCCACAGAGAAATATGAACCAGACAGTCATACAAGACACACATTGAATTCAATCACAGTTTGCAAGCCACAGTATTCTATACAGTTTAAGGTTCACGATTGCTTGCAACAAACTCAAGTTCATAACAAAATCTAATCAGTGAATTACTGGTTCTTCACGGTGTATATTGGTCTACACAACAAAATGCTTAGACTATGAATTCTTGACAACTTTAACCCATCAAAGAAATATGGACAATAAATGCAAACACTAGCCACATTACTTGAAATGTCAATTTTATACCTGAAACTGTGACTGGATAAGATACGATCCAAGCTTCCTTTTAGAAGAATCCCCAGGATTGCTCCCCGAAGACAGAGATAAGGACTTAATAATGGGCAGGAAAATGCCGCCGGCTCTGGCAGTGGTACTGGGCATAGCAGGAGCAATAAGAGCCTCACTGATAGTCAAACCATAAGACAAACCCAAAGTACTCTTCCCCAAACACTTGACAAAGTAAGTAGCAATCCTGTCACCCAAACCAGTCTTGACAAACCCGCGAGCGAAAAAAAATGAAATGACAATCAACCAAATAACTTCGCTAGTGAAAGCAGAGAAGGCAGCTGAAAAAGTTAGTGTCTTTGTGAGTATGGAGGTTGTGAGGCCAAGAAAAGCCCAGGCACCGACTGGCAATGGACTCAAAACGAGACCAGCGATTGTGGAGAGGAAGATTGAGAGTAATTGCCAGGCTTGTTGGGTCACTTGGACTGGTTTTGGGATGCCGAAGCGGACAATGAGACCTATAGCGATGGAGATAACGAGGGGGATCAATTTGGCTCCTTGTGGAGGAGATGGAGATGGGGTTGATGACGTGGTGGTGGTGTCGTCGTTTTTGGAGGAGCGAATTGGGAAGTGGGTTGTGTGTTGCTTTGAGAGAGGAGTGAAGAGGAGGGGTTTTGTTGGGGAGATTGGTCGGAGGGTGAGGAGTGATGGGGAAATGGAGGAGAAGGGTTTTGGTGATCTGCGGAATAAGGTGGAGGCGCGAGTGGTGGAGAGAGAAAAGGAAGTTGTGGTGGTGGCGGAGAGAGAATGGAGGGCTAAGCTCTCCATCGTGTGTTTGTGTTAGAGAGGGAAATGTACCAGACACTCAGAATTCACATACAGAGAGAGAGAGAGAGAGAGAGAGAGAGCGGATGTTACAATGAGTCAATGACAATACTGTCCCTTTTAAGTGAGAGAATTTATTGGAAACATCGGAAACATAAGAAATATTTTGGGTATGTTACTCAAATGCTGCGTCTGGTGTAGTGTTGGCAATATAGACCGGTCTGGTCTGGCCTGGTCCGGCTCGGACATGTCGGGCCCTTAACAGGCCGGCCCCAATCTGGTCTGGGCCCAAGTCACGGCTTGCTGGTCGAGACAGGCCGGCCTGCGGGTCTTAAATAGGTCGTCTGGTATTTTTTTTTCAATTAAATAAAATAATAAATCTAATATATAATTTATATAAAAATATAAAATAAATAAATTATTAATCAATTGAATGAGTTGATTATTTTTTTTTCCCTATTTTATTGAATTTTTTGACTAAAACATTTATTCATCTTTTAATATTTTAAGTTAAAAATTTATTTATTATTTTAATTTTTAAGTTTAAAATTTATTTAAGTTTCCAAAAAATATATATAAAACATTTATTTCTTATTTCATTTTATGTTAAAAATTTATTTCTTATTTATTTAATCTAGTGAGTAATGAAATAAAATGTAAGAAATAGATTAAATTATATTTTTTTTATTTACTAAAATTATTCAAAGAATAACTAAAGTGATAAAGATGTAAGAATTAAGAAAGAGCTGAATTTTATTTATTTATTCACATTTCAGTTTACATGATTTGTGATTGCCTCGTTAAAAATCTTACCAAGAAAAACTCAATGAGATAAAAACTTGGTAAGGGAAAAAAAGTGCAATCAAATTACAAATACATGTATAATTAAAAATTAGTCTTCAATCATGCCGGAACTAGAAGCCTCTTCGAAGTATATGTTGGAAAAACTTTGAATTAGTTCTTCATTTACTGGTTGATACTGCATCCTCATATCTGCATGCTCCAAATCATTAAGGTATGTTAATACCTCCACCATCTGAGGGGTCAAATAAGATCTTCGAGGTTCGATTATACATCCACTGGTGTTGAATGCCTATTCTGAACAAACAGTAGACATGATGATGACGAGTACATCCCGTGCTAGTTAGGACAATACTGGATAACTCTCGGTATGTTTCTTCCACCATAATAGCAAATCAAATCAAATTCTTGGAAGTCCCCTTCATGGGCTATGTCAAACTTAGTTTCAAAGAAAGTGTTCAGTTCACAATGTTGAGATGATGAAGATAAAGACTCTTGGTTGCCAGTTAGGATTCTTATACTTTTCTTCATTGATCGGGTGTCCAGTTGTTCTGATTGTTGCATGTTTCTCCCACTAAACATGTGCTCATAAAGACAATAAACTTCTAACACCTTGGAGTGCAAGTCAGTAAAATGTTGAGTAAGATCTAAATCCAAATAACCACCAATAAACTCAGTAAAGATTTTAACATATTTAATTTAGTTCTAGGATCTACTATACAACCTAAGGCATATAGTAAAGGAATTTTAGACCAGTACTTTTGAAATTTTTTCACCATCGCCGCAACTGAAGTGCTTAACATGGCATCATGTTTATAAGAGTACAAAATTTTGAACATTTCTAAAATTTGATACAATGCAAGATGTGATGTGGGATAATAGACCCCGGAAAGAAGTACAGTTAAATCGTAAAAAATCTTTAAATATTTAATAAAAACTTCTGCCACATATCAATCATCGTCGTATATGGTTGAACCGCCCACTAGGGCCATTTCCATATTTTAATAACCTGTAATTTCAGTAGAATAATCAATAGCACTTTGCAACATTAAATAAGTGGAGTTCCACCTTATTGGCATATCTGTTTGGAACCTCCTGGATTGTTTGTTAAAAGTTTGATAATATATGGAAAAAAGTATCACTCTTTGATTAGAGTTGCTAATATAGGAAATGACATCTTTGGTACGATTTATATAACCGCTTACAACCTTCAAACTTGATTTTATAACGAAATTTATGATATGGCATGCACATCGTTGATGGAAGAGATGACCGCCAACTTGAGGGACATTGTTGGCTAAAAACAAGTTAATGGATGCAGTGTTTGATGATGCATTATCTAATGTGAGGGAAATGATGCGTCCAGTTAGTCTAAAATCATTTAAAACTTCAGAAATAACATCATAAATATTTTGAGCGGTATGGGCTAAATCCATGGGATGAAAACCGAGAATTCTTTTTTGGATCTTCCAATCAGGATCTACATAGTGTCTTGTGAGACATAAATAGTCCTGTTTGAAACGTGCGTTCCAAATATCGGAAGTTAGTGCAATGGAAACACTTAAACACTATAATTGAGCAACCAATTTGACTCAGTCATATTTAAAACATTTTAGTAAATCGCTTCTGGTGGTGTTTCTAGACATAGCTATAAATTAGAGGTTGAATGCATTTTTGATAAATTAAATAAAATAAAAAATAAAAAAAAGGAATGCCACTGAAACCAATCGGTTGATTAGTTTGTGCAATATAACGTGTCATACATTCCCTAGCATTGGCATCGTCATATCTCCAACTGGTAACAGACCCATCTGGGTTCCGTTGTAGTTGTGTCTGTCTAGCAGTATCTACTTAACTGTGTTTAAGCATGCATGAATCTCTATGCCTTTTCAAATGTCATGTTCCTTTCATAGTATCGGACAATAATTTCTTATAAAATTTACAATGAGCCTTAGATATTACCTGACTGTCCGGGCCGGTTACGTTTTCCGAGTCAAAACATTCCCATACCACAAATTTTAACTTTATGGTTCTTGGTTTTGATGTGGTTGACCCCGATGTCTAGGCGGAAGGACCGGTTTGTCCTTCAGTATTTTCCCCGACTTCCTCTTCCAGTGACAAAATTTGAAAATCATCATTGTCCAAGTTCAATCTGTCTTGGAAATACATATGAATTCTAGTAGGATCCATTTCCTACAATGCGTAATAAATATATGAAATATTAAATTAAAAATTAAGCAATTAATATTACATATACTAAACATAAAATCATAAATATTAAAATTAAAAGCTAAGCAATAAATATTAAAAATACTAAGCATAAATATTAACATTAAGTAAAAACTATCCCATAAATATTTAATATACTTAACATAAAATCATAGATATTAAAATTAAAAGCTAAGCAATAAATATTAAAAATACTAAGCATAAATATTAACTTTAAGTAAAAACTATCCCATAAATATTAAATATACTAAACGTAAAATTATAAATATTAAAATTAAAAGCTAAGCAGTAAATATTAAAAATACTAAGCATAAATATTAACATTAAGTAAAAACTATCCATAAATATTTAATATACTAAACATAAAATCATAAATATTAAAATTAAAAGCTAAGCAATAAATATTAAATATACTAAACATAAATAAAATCATAAATATTAAAATTAAAAGCTAAGCAATAAATATTATATATACTAAACATAAATCATAAATCAATCTTTCTATTGTCAGTTCATCCTGACAATAAATATATCAGGACGAAAAATGTGGACCACGGATTATGGAGAAATTTTGACAAGTGCATACACTTTGAGTCAAAGTATATAAATCTAGTGGTCCACATTCTTCGTCCTGATATATTTATTGTTATGACGAACTGATAATAGAAAATCTGATCATAAATATTAAAATTAAAAGCTAAGCAATAAATATTAAAAATACTAAGTATAAATATTAACATTAAGTAAAAACTATCCCAAAAATATTTAATATACTAAACATAAAATCATAAATATTAAATATACTAAGCATAAATATTAAAATTAAAAAGTAAAAACTATCCCATAAATATTTAATATACTAAATATAAAATCATAAATATAAAATATAAACATAAGGATAAAAATTAAAATAATAAAAATATTAAGCATAAATATTATAAATAAAACCTAAACATAAATATTAATATTAAATTTACTAACTACTAAGCATAAATTATAAATATAAAATTAAAAATAAATAACAAATTACCTTTATTTGTATTTTGTAATTTGTAGAAAATGGTGAATTTGTGCCCGGTGAAAAGTAGAGACTAGAGAATGATATATTATATATTTATACTATTATAGATTTATAGAGAATTAGAGATTAATATAATAATATTATAGAGTATTAGAAGGTGGAGAGAGTAGAGAGAGTTAGAGTAGAGGGGCTATAGAGAGATAGAGAGCGTTAGAGTGGAGGGGCTAGAGAGAGAGAGAGAGAGAGAGAGAGGTGTGTGAATGTGTGAAGAAAATTTTATTTAGGAGTATTTATAGATTTTGAAAATTGAGGTTAAAATTGTAATTATAAAGAAAGTTTTAAATAAAAAAAATTAATATATATCTGTTGGTTGACCAACTGTAAGAAATTTTTTTTTTTTTTTTTAAATTGTAAGAAGGCAAAAAGGCATTGGGTCCAATTGCATATATATACATATATATATATAATTGGTCGTTGGCCAACGGCCAGCTGGCCTCACTCTTGCGGCCCGGCCTAGGCCTATTTGTTAGTGGAAACTGCTAGAAATGACCATATATAACATGAAAATTTTATTTATAACCACAAACGAAAATTTAATTGTTAATAATCATATTTTTGTAAATTTACTTGAATGCCCCCATATAAAAACAATCCAAAATCAACTCTCTCTCTCTTTTTCTCTTTTTTCTTTCTCTCTCCTTTGCTCTCTCTCTCCCCGATCTCTTTCTCGCCGGTGTGCTTTGAGGTGTCACCGAGTGCGGGTGAGCTTCTGCGCTTCGCGACAGCGACAACACGCGTTGTCGTGTGCCGCACGTGCTGCCGTCCTTCGCGAACCGCCAAGGCGACGCCGTCCTTCACGCCCAGCCGACAACGCCATCATGTGTTGTGCCATCGGAGCTTCCCCTTCGCCCGTGCACGGATCTACAGAAAAAAGACAAAGAAAAAACCTAAAAAGAAAAAAACCTAATTTAAGGAAGAAGGGAAATTGGGCATGATTTCAAGTTTCACATTTCATTTTAGTCATGATTTCAAGTTTCAATATTCAAGTTTTTAGTCATGATTTTAAGTTCGAGGTTTTTTTTTTAAAAAAAAAAAACTAATTTCAAGGGTACTCTTGTAATTTATGGACATACACTGAATTTTTTTTTTTAAAGTTGTTATTAACAATTAAAGTTTCAAAAGTGGTTACTAACGAAAGTTTAATGTTTTCAATGGCTACTTTTGGTTTTCTCTCGTGTTTGTTATGCAGGCCTTGGCCTGGTTTGATTCTTGGCCGGGCCATGTAAGGCCTAGCCTGAGCGTTGGCTGGGCTTAGCCCATTTTGCCAGCACTAGTTTGGGGGGCGGAATTGGATTGGATATGATCGGATTATTTTTATGGCATAAGATTGGAATGGAATGGAATGGATTGGACTTGACTAAATTAGTACTGTGATGTGTTTGGTGCAGTACATATTGAACTAAAATAATACTATCTCTTGCTTGGTATAACATAGGAAATAAAAAATAAGTGAAAATAATTGTTTTTTTTTTTTTTTCCGAAAGGTTAGTATACAATTATATTAAATTAATTTTTATAATAATTAAAATCATTTTAAATCAATTCAAAGAAACGATTATTAAAATTATTTTAAATTAATTTGATTGAAAAATTATTTATTTATTTCAATTTCAATTTCCTTAATTCCTTAATTGATTTCTTTTTCATTTGCTTTTGTTCCTACTCTAAGGCCCCGTTTGGCAACCGGGATTGGATAGGATAGGGACTATTTTTAATCGCATTCCCATGTTTGGTGCCAACTTGGGATTGGATAATTTTTATCCCACCAAGCCCATGAATCCCACCAACGTGGGATAAACGAATCCCACCAAAACAGATGGGATTCATTTGAATCCCATCTCTTCCTTCTTCAACCCATCCTTCGCGGCCACTGCTTCCTTCGCCGCCGCTGTTTCTTCACCACCAATCGTTCGTCGCCGCTGCTTCCTTCGTCGCTGTTGCTTCCTCGCCACAGATCCTTCCTCGTCGCTGCTTCTTCGCCGCCGCTGCTTCTTCGTCGCCGCTGCTGCTTCCTTTGTCGCCGTTGCTTCCTCGCCACAGATCCTACCTCGTCGCTGCTTCTTCGCCGCCGCCGCTGCTTCTTCGTTCTTTCTTCATCTTCGTCTTCCAACATCTCTTCCAAAATCAATTCGAGCTCCATTGATTTTCGAATTGAAACTTGAATTGATTTTCTGGGTTGATTTAGGGTTTAATATAAGGTTTGATTTTGTGGGTTAAATTCGAATTGGAACTCCATCTCGGTTTTGGGTGTTGTGGTGGTGGTGGTGATGGTGGTCGACTGTGCATGGGTAATTTCTGGGTTTGTGTTTTGTTGTGGTGGTGGTGGTTTTGTTTAATTTCTATGTAATTTTTGGGTTTGTAGTGGTGGTGGTCGACGGTGGGTGGTTTGGGCTTGGGGGTGGGTTTGTAATTAATAAAAAATACAATTTCCCTAATTTTAATCCTATCCTGTATTGCACCAAACATGAGATTACTCTATTTTTAATCATATCATATGTTGCACCAAACACAAAACAGTACTAAATTTTGTCCAGTCCAATCCCATCCAATCCAATCCCATGAAAATAATCCTATCTCATGCACCAAACGGGGCCTAAGTATTTAAACGATACCGGTTTCACATATATGAAACTAATGCGTTTGTATGAATATAACAATAAACATGACAGCAAATTACATTAAATTAATTTTTAAATAAATTCAATTCAAAGAAAAATAAAATTATTTTAAATTAAATTTGGTTAAAAAAATTATTTAAATTAATTTGAAATAAAATAACATTTATTTTTTAATTGATATTAAAAAATATTTTTAAATTTGAGAATAAAATGTATTAATATTAAAAAATAATTAAATTAATTTGAAAAAGGATTAAATAAATTTAATATTTTATATATAAATAATTTAATTGAAATAATAATAATAATAATAAAAGTATAACAAAAGGCTGAGACAAAATTGAGGCAGGAGTGGGACTATTTGTCTACACGAGATTAGAGAAATCCAATCCCGTGTAGACTACAAACGTGTGATTGAACTGAGATTAGTCCAATTCTAATCCAATCACGCGCCCTAATTGTAATAATAGAGTTTTTTTTTTTTTTTTTTTTTGAAGTATTACACTATTACATAAATTCGGAGTTTTTTTTGGAGAGAGGAGAACCCGAACCCGCAACCTCGTGGTGCAAGTGTGAGAGGTTTACCACCAGACCAACCTCATCTCGTCATAATAGAGATTTTCTCTTAAATTCCAATTTTTGAGATTTTATCTATAAAATCCAATTTTATATTTTCACGCATGCTCCTTCACACTTCATCAAAAACTTAAATTTCAAACAAAATTAAAGGTACTTCATTTGATTATAAATTTATAATTTTTATCTTCTTCCATTGAATAGTGAAATTGGCAAGTTTTCAAAATATATATATATATATATATATATAGAAAATACCCCTTTTTAACCAAAAAATTAAGGATTTTATTATTTTTAGGAAGAATTAGTAAATTGATTGTTTTTGTAAAACAATCAACTGTAGAGACTTAAATGTCCCTATTTTTTTTTTTTTCAAAACCTCTTCTCTCTCCTTTTCTCTCTCATTTTCTACAAAATCTTTTTTTTTTTTGATTTCTTTCTCTCTCTCCTTGTCTCTCACGCGTTCTTCTTCTTCTTCTTTCTCTCCTCTCTTCTCTTTCTCTTTTTCGTTTTTTTCTAGATTTTTAAAAAAATTCAGATTTTTTTAAAATAAAATTTTTTTCGGATTTGCTTATGTTTAAGTTTGGGTTTTCTGACCGTCGGTCGTCCGATCTAGATTTGAGGGTGGTTGTAGTTTTATGAATGGTGGTTGATTTTTTTTTTAAACAAAATTTTCAGATTTCGTTTTCTTAAAAAAAAAATCAAATTTTTATTTAAAAAAAAAATTCATATTTGGTTTGCAGATTTGTTTTAAAAAATTCAGTTTTTTTTTTTTTTTTCTGATAAAGTTCCAGATTATTTTTTTTAAGGGTGGTTGTGGTTGTGGTTAAAAAAATTTTAGATTTTTATTTTGAAAATTTTCAGATTTGTGGTTGTGTTTAAGTTTGGGTTGTGGTTGTGTTTAATTTTCAAATTTTCTTTTAATTTTTTTTTTTTTCATATCTCTTTTTTTTTTCTAGGTTGTGGTTGTTTTTATGAATGGTGGAAATTGTGTTTGGGTTTGGGTTTTGTTGAAAAAAAAAATATTCAGATTTTTTTAGATTTGATTTTTTTCAAACAAAATTTTCGGATTTCATTTTGTTTAAACACACTATACCACCAATTAAACATACCAGGCCACCAATTAAACACACCAGGCAAAACTCATTAAATATACCAGGGCAAAAACAATTAAAAACACCAGGGCAAAACGAATTAAACACACCAGGCCTTGGTGTGTTTAATTCGTTTTGTCTGGTGTGTTTAATTATTTTTTGTCTGGTGTGTTTAATTCGTTTTGTCTAATTGGTATGTCATGGTGTGTTTAATTGGGTTTCCCTGGTGTGTTTAATTCGTTTTGCCTGGTGTATTTAATTATTTTTTGTCTAGTGTGTTTAATTCGTTTTGTCTGGTGTGTTTAATACTTTTTTTCCTGGTGTGTTTAATTCATTTTTACCCTGGCGTGTTTAATTCGTTTTGTCTGGTGTGTTTAATTCTTTTTGTCTAATGTGTTTAATACTTTTTGTCTGGTGTGTTTAATTACTTTTTACCCTGGTGTGTTTAATTCATTTTGCTTGGTGTGTTTAATTCCTTTTTACCCTTGTGTGTTTAATTTTTTTGCCTTGGTGTGTTCAATCTGCACACCATTCATAATATCAACAACCAAAATCTAGAAAATCAAATCTGAATTTTTAAAAAAAATCAAATCTGAATTTTTTTTAAAAAATAAAATTTTGAATTTTTTTTTTTTAACAAAACTCAAACCCAAACGCAACTCTCACCATTCATGAACACAACAACCACCCTCAAATCTAGGAATTTTCTTTGAAAAAAAAAACGAAATCTGAAATTTTTTGGTTAAAAAAAATCTGAATTTTTTTTAAAAAGTTGGAAAAAAACGCGAAAGAGAAAGAGAAGAGAGGAGAGAAAGAGAAGAAGAAGAAGAAGGAGAGAAAAACGTGAAAGAAGAAGGAGGAGAGAAGAAGAAAACGGAGGAGAGAGGAGGAGAGAAAGAGAAGAGAGGAGAGAAAGAGAAGAAGAAGAAGGAGAGAAAAACGTGAAAGAAGAAGGAGGAGAGAAGAAGAAGACGGAGGAGAGAGGAGGAGAGAAAGAGAGAAGAAGGAAAGATGTGTGAGTGAGAAAAAAGGAGAGAGAGAGAAAGAAAAAAAGTTTTTGATTTTTTTAATCATTTCTGAATGAAGAGCACTTTTGTCCCAAAAGTGGATTGTTAGACGAAAACAATCAAAATGCTAATTCCGGCTAAAAACAATAAAGCTCCTTAAGTTTTGGCTAGTTTCCAATTTCATCATATATATATATATATATATTTGACACTTAAAAAAAAAAAAAAAAAAAAAAATTGTTTGTTTTTATTGTAAATCATTCTCATCACTTCGAAATGAAATAAAATTTTAAGGATATTAAAAGAAATTTGTTTTATGATTTGTGAAATGCAAAAAAGATTAAAAAAACTAATGGTGGAGTTTATTAAAATCGGTGTGTGTTTATATAAGATGAGGTTGACACAATGTTTTACCCCTCACACCTACATTATGAAGTTGTGGGTTCAAGCTTATCCCTCTCCCCTAACCCCAAATTATTATAATATTTCAACGACAAAAAATAGAGGGTGCTTTTTATCCAATTAAGATAAAATTGTCATATAATAAAAAGATTTATAATTAAAATAAATTCTAATAGCATCAGAATGAGGTTTGAGTTGGAAAGAGCAAAAATCACCTAACGTGCAAGGAAAGTGAGAAATGTGATTACCAACAAACTATTGTCTTCGACCACTACAATCTCTTATTTTAGTATCCCAATTTTACCCCTAACATATTTAAAAATAAATAAAAAATACTCAATACTTCAAAAAATTTGGACAGTTGGTCTTCTAAGACCATTTTTCTTCCACGTTCAGAATTATAAGGGGTATTTGGGCAACATTTTGTTAACCCATGCAGTCATATACTCATATCACATGAGTCTAAATTTTCAAAGCTTTTGGTTAAAAAAAAATAAAAATAAAATAAAATTACATAAATGGAGGCTTCACATAGTGCAAGTAGAGGTGTAGAAAGGAAGGGGCCGGCCTGAAATTTTGAAAATTCGTCTAAGTACTGTGCGGATTGGACTTTAAATTTGAGACTAGCCAAGACCAAAGTCTTACAAGGCTGGGCCCATTGGGATTGCACTCGGGTCCAATCAGATTTCCAAAGTAGAATTTTATAATAACCAAATTGTTAGGTTCCCTTTACTCATTACAACATAATAGTACTTAATTAGCACATATCACAAAAGTACAAAACACATATCGGAGTCTAAGTTATTTGTCGGCAAATAATGTATAAAGACCCTCATCGTGATTATCGACGAGTCCTCCCATATGCACTAATTGCAAAACATGATGCTACATGAAACAACACATGGCATACATGCATTAACCATATCTCTCCCTCATCATCATGACCTCATCACCTTGCTTGCATGCTCTTTCTTTGACCTCATCATGACCTCATCACCTTGCTTGCTTGCATGCTCTGTCTTTCTCATTATCAGAAAAGTGAAATCTCGCACCTTAGAGTATATGCATTTCGGAAGAAGGTTCATCTAGCTCCGCGTGTCAAAGCTCTACTCTCATGCAATTCACATGTGTAAAGTTGAAACACTCTCTTTACTAAGGTCATGCCACTCTTCTCATGCAAAATAGACAGTTGGAAATTCACATTTTATCTATAACAAAGTGAATAGTTTTCATGTTATTTTTTATTTTATTTATAAGGAGATATGATCCAAAGAGTGGGTTACTTATACGGGAACCCTAATTTTAACATAAACTAAGGACCATCTTAAAATCTATCGATTTTAATTAATTTTGATTTGAATTTTTTTTAGATGATAAGTTAAATGATATCTACTTGTAAACAAATTTTAAAAAAATTTCAAGAACTACAACGAATTTTTTATTTTTCCTATTTTGCGATACTTGATTTTCAATGAAATCAAGAAAAAAAAAATAGTTGTAGTTTTTGAAAAATTTTCAAATTTTGTTAACAAGTATATTTCATTGAACTTATCATCCACAAAAAAATTCAGATCAAAATTTATTAAAATCAATAGTTTTTAAGACGGTCCTTACTTTATGTTAAAATGAGGGATTCCTCGTAAGAGACTCACTAATGATCCAAAATATCTTTCTTTTTAAACTTTTTTTTTTTTCATTTCTCTATATCTCTATAATATTGAAAAAAAAAAATATTAGATATAAGACAGAGCGTTAATTGGGAATTAAAAATATTATCATTGTGAATTGAAAATGTACATCCATACATCCGTGCTCAGGATAAATTTTAAAAAAGAAACATTAATAATGCCCCACTAAACTATTAAAGAATGATAATATTAGATAATAGAATTTTGTATCTCAAGAAACCTATAAGTTTAATTATATGATAGGGGGTTTTGCCAATTTTTTGTGTTGATGTTTTACGAGTGTCACTACTTTAATAACTTAAATTTTAATGGTACCAAAATAAGTGAACTTCCCAAAATGCCCTTACTTTACATATATATTTTATTTACTTTTCAGTTTTTCAATTTTTTTTTTAATTTTTTCATCTTCTTCATCGGCTTCCATTGGAGGTTGAAATCGACCTCCATTGGGAGTCGAAATCGACCTCCATTGGAGGTCGAAATCGACCTTTAATGGAGGTCGATTAAGAAGAAGATAAAAATAATAATAATAATAATTATTATTATTATAGTTCTTGAACAAAATTTGAAATTTTTTCAAGAACTACAATGAATTTTTTCATTTTTCCTATTTTTTGTCCTATTTTTCAATATTTGATTTTCAATAAAATCGGGGAAAAAATAGTTTTAGTTCTTGAAAAAATTTCAAATTTTGTTTACAAGTATATTTCATCGAATTTATCATATCCACAAAAAAAATTCAGATCAAAATTTATTTAAATCAATAGATTTTAAGACGGTCCTTACTTTATGTTAAAATGAGGGATTCCTCATGAGAAACTCACTGATAATCTAAAATATCTTTCTTTTTAAACTTTTTTTTTTTTTTCATTTCTCTCTATCTATATAATATCGAAAAAAAAAATATATGAGATATATGATAGAGCGTTAATTGGAAATTAAAAATATTATCATTGTGAATTGAATATATATATCCATACATAATGTGCAGAGGATAATTTTTAAAAAAGAAACATTAATGATGCCCCACTAAAGTCTAAACTATTAAAGAATGATAATATTAGATAATAGAATTTCGTATCTACAGAAACCTATTAGTTGAATTATATGATGGGAATTAAATAGGGGGGTTTTATCACTCTTTTGAGTTGGTGTTTTACATGTGTCACTACTTTAATAACTTAAATTTTAAATGTACCATAGTAAGTGAACTTTCAAAAAGACCATTACTTTACATATATATTTTTTATTTATTTTTCAGTTTTTCAATTTTTATTTTAATTTTTCATCTTCTTCATCGGCTTCCATTGGAGATTGAATAGACCTCCATTGGAGGTTGAAGTCGTTCGACCTCCGTTGGAGGTCGAAATTGACGTCCATTGGAAGTTGATTAAGAAGAAGATGAAAAAAAATTGGAAATTTTTTTCATGTGATTTCCGAGACTTTTCAAGTATTTCCGGGACTTTTCATGCATTTCCGAGGCTTTTTAGATAGTTTCTAAGACTTTTTGGTAATTCCTGAGACTTTTGGTCATTTCCTAAACTTTCTATGTAAAAATGAAATTTTTCGAGAGTTTTGATCATTTCCGAGACTTTTTGCTAATTTTTGAGACGTTTGCTAATTTCCGAGACCTTCTGGGTAAAAATAAATTTTGCTGAGACTTTTGGATTTGGTCATTTCAAAATTTTTATTTTTGCCCAGAAAGTCTCGACAGTTACCAAATGTCTTGGAAATGACCAAAAGTCTCGGAAATACCTGAAAACTCGAAAATTACTTGAATTTTTTTTCCAATTTTTTTTCATCTTCTTCTTAATAAACCTCCAATGGAGGTCGATTTCAACATCCATTAAAGGTCGATTTCAACCTCCATTGGAGTTCAGTTTGACCTCCGTTGGAGGTCGATTTTGACCTCCATTGAAGGACGATTTCGACCTCCACTGGATGTCGAGCTGACCTCCAATAGAGGTCTTTCACCTCCATTGATGGAGGATTTAAAAAAAAAAAAAAAAAAAAAACCAAAATAGTGGAGAAGGTTACTGTTGGGGGTATTTTTGGAAATAACCCATTTTAAGTGTCATTTAAACTTAACTTATTAAAGGAATGATAGTCTTAAAATATCACCTCGAAAAGGTGCTATATAATTTTCGAATTCATATAAAATAATACACATTTAACTATTTTAAATAACAAGATGAGGTTGGCTCAATGGTATACATTTCACATGTGTATCTACAAGTTGTGTGTTCGAATCATACCCCATGTTATAATAGTTCAAAAAACAAAATACACATTAATTATGATACAAAAGTTAGAATATTTGGAATTACACGTGCATGGAAAACTTATCAGAATCACGAGATAAAGGTTGATTTAGTCATTTCCAGCTTGGGATCAAGTGAGTACCCGACCTGAATTTTTTTTTTTTTTTTTTTTAAGTTTTTGAATATTATATATTTAATTTCTAAAAAAAAAAAAAGAACATTACATATTTAATTATATTTAAAAAAAAAAAAAAAAAACTTAATTTTTTAAATGTTTTTCCTTCCTTCTTTCACAATGATCAAAAAATCAATTCATGTTAAAGTGCAACCGGTGGGTGAGAGGCGGAAATTCATACTTATATCTATAACAAAGTGAATTTTTTTTTTTTTTTTTTATCTTTGATTTTATTTTTAATGAGATATGATCCAAAATATCTTTCTTTTTAAAGTATTTTTTGTTTAGTTCTCTAAATCCTTATAATATTATTTATGACAGAGCGTTAATTGGAAATTATAAATATTATCATTGTGAGTTAAAAATATATATCCATACATCATGTGATCGATCATAATGATTTTTAAAAAAGAAACATTAATAATGCATCATTAAACTATTTAAGAATGATGATATATATATATATATTTTAAAGTATTACAAGAACTATTGAAATAAGAATGTCAAGAACAAAAATTACATGCATGTCCAGATATCTACTCATATAATGAAAGATAACTACCCCATAAAACGGGACGAAAACTCTTTACACATTCTTATATAATAGGCATAGTGAGGTTTGAATCCCTTATCACAAATGTAGAAAGGAGTAATAATGATAATATTAGATATTAGCATTTCATATCTCAAGAAACCTATTAATTGAATTATGTCAATAATACACATTTGTAAAAGCATCTCCAATGCAAAAGTGATTTCTGAATATATATATATATATATGACACGTAGGATAAATACACAGTATAGTAATAAATGTATCTATAATACAGTTGTGTATATTCAACCTCAAGTTGATGTGACAAACAAAATATTAGACATTACCAACATGATCGTCTACTTTTAGATGATCTGTTGCATAGTTATTGTTTCGGTTAACTCGGCAATTTTTTTAAATTGACATTAATTTTTTATTTATTTTTGGTAAGAAAATAAAATAAAAAAGAAAACAGAAAAAAAAAAAAAATTGGACACGTCATTAAAAAAAAACATGTTTTAAATAGAAATATTTTAGACCAAATTTTGAGTTGATTGTTTATCAAGTCTATCTTTATGCCATATAGGAAGTAAGTTTTGTTGACATGTAAGTGATTTGAAAAAAATAAAAAATAAAATAAAACCTATGAGAAAAAATAAAATAAAAAAATTACGAGAGTTGGTCAACCATGGGTGGGTGACCATGACGCCGTCTTAACTCCCTGACTTTGAATCTTTGATTATTATTTTTATTTTCGGTAAAGCTCTGACTTTGATTAATTGAAAACAGAAAGATTCCAACTCATGTTTTATTATTAGGCTTTGCTACATACAACTGGGGTTGTGGCACCGTCACGGCTCCGTAGAAGAAAAAAATAAAAAAAACACATGGGATTCGCGTAATAAATATATGGGGTCGACGTGTTTTTTCTCTTTTTTCTTCTACCGGGCCACGGCGATGCTGCGACCCCAGTTGTATATATATTTACTCATTATTATTATTTATAAAAAGTTAAGAGTAATGCTATTTTGTTTAAATTTAATGTCTGAATAATATGGCATCAATAAAATTTAAATATTTCAATCATTTAATTATAATAAAGAGAACTCAAGGATCCATATCATTTAGATATTAAATTTAGATAAAATAACATTATTGAAAAATTAAATATTGGTTTTGTAGTTCAACACTTTTGAGCTCACGACTAATGTGAGTAGCACACCACTAAACCTGGAGAAACGGATAAAAGGGGGTGACAAGATGCATGATTTCCAAAAAAAAAAATTAAAAAATTAAAATATTCTTATATATATATAATATTTTTAAATTTTTTACTTTGACCTCTGGGCCAAATGGTTAAAAAGACTAACTTTATTTTCCGACTCCCTTGACTAGGTCAATCCTATCTTATTAGAAGTCTTAGTTATTGATTTCGAGAATACTAGGAAATAGAAATAAGAACACAGATTCACACAAAATACCATGACTACACCTCCCTCCTATTTATAGTCAATGAAAGCTAATCTAACATGGAAATTAAATCAAATGAATTACATCAGTATCCCAAAATAGATACACTTCATTCATAATCTTCAAAACAATCTTTTGTATGATTTTCTCCACTTTCCTATTAATCCTATAAAAGAAAGATCCTTCTTCTTAAATTGTTAATGTTTTTATATTAGATCACAATCTCATTTTAGTACAAGTTTAATTTTAAAAAATTAGTTTATATGAAATATTAGATATTATCGGATTTGATTCCCTCTCCTCCACTCAAATTTCGTGTAGAAAAATATGCTTGTTCTTGAACGGATAATAAAAAATGTGGACAGTGTCAGAACTTGTTGGGGATTCTTAACCGATGAATGTGGAAACATCGTGTCTAATACTCGCCCATAACTCATAACAATTAATAATGTCAATATAGCAGAAAAATAGATGAAAGAAAATAAACCAATCACAACACAAAATATACGTGGAAAATCCAAATCGGGTAAAAAACCACTAGCCGTCAGGAGACTCAGGATGACAGAGAAAGTTCAACTATACGATAAATTGTTACAACCATATACTTCAAGATTCTCTCTCACACCTAACCCCAAACCACGCTCATAAGATCCTCACCGAGTACCCCACAATATCCCCTAGGTCTCCCCTGAATATCACCCATAGATCTCATACTTGATCTACTGATATTCCCTTGGATCCCTCCCCGAATATTCCCATGGGTCTCCCCTGATCTCACCACACTCTCTCTGATGTTACATGGTGTTCTTTTGCTCCACACCTTCAACCTTATTACAAGGTTCTATTTATACTAGTTACAACAAGTTTAAGACAAAAGGAAATCACACTCCTAAACATACAAGACTTACTTGTTCCACATAAATTCTATTTCCTTTTATGACAAGTCTTCTTGTAAAGAGTAAATTATTTTCCTTTAAACACAAGAACTTCTAGAAAGATAACCTTTTCTTTTTCGCGCAACATTCCTGATCTTAGCAAAATATATCGTCTCCATGGTATGGGTTGCGGTGTGCACCCCGCTTCCTATACCGTGGAAAACTTCTGGAACCAACCGTTGCGTACACCGCGGTCTGTGCCTCTTGCCTCCGCCGCGGTCTGCACCGCACTTGATTCTCTGGAATCGACCGCTCCGTGTGCCACGGTCCATGCACCTTGTCCGCACTGTGTTACGCGCTGCGCTTCCTTTCGGAATCCGTTTATTCAGTTCTTCTGTGATCTTCAACCTATCTTAAACACCACATTCAACTTCCAAACGTTATCCCACATAACACATCAGTTTAGTCTTGTTTGGTTCACATTCGGTTCGCTTAGGAATACAAGTCAAAACCTAACAGGAGTCAGACAAGCACTTGTTTTTAGAAGTTTAATTAATATAGAAAGTTTAGTTTATAGAAAATATTAGATGTTATTGGATTTTTCCTTCCCCTCCTCCTAACTTTCATATAAAAAAAAAAAGGGAAAACATGCACAATGTTTAAGACATACCCTTGTAATGCATCTCTCCTTTCCTCGTTAGTAGTGGATTCGAGTTTCAATGATGTTCATTTTACAAGCATGTGTGAGGAGTTTTCTTTTTGGTATTATAAGAGTAGATATCTCTAGAAATAGATATTCAGACCGTATACATAAAAATTTATTACAATACTTAAAAAAAAATGTTTTTAATAAAATATTTATTAAAACAAAGTAGTTTCTATATAAACGAGTTAGGTAATATTAACTTAAATGTCTGCAAATTATTTTAAACATCAAACTATTCATTTTCCTTTATACAATGTAGTTTTCATCCACTCTAAGCTCTCTTTGGTGTTAACTTTTATGTTAAAATCAATTTATTTAATAATTTTGATATAAAAAAATTATTTTGTAAAATTTTTAAAAGTCATTATTGATATATTTGGGATTGATTTAACAGCAATTTTGTTAAGCATGTGATGGCGAAGTAAAGTGGTTTTTTCTTTTTTGAAATGCCACATATGGTGGCGACGATTCAAACCAGAGAGACATTGTCCGATTGAATGAACGCTCTTACCATCAAGCCACATTGAACGGTGGTACCCAATTATAAATTCCCTCAAAATATTTCATATCTATTTTAGTCATTAAATAAATTCATGACTATTAACAGTAAAATTTATTAAACACATTTACATATATTGCTTTTGAGTCTCACAATAGTTTTAACAATAGTAATAACCAAACAGTGGCCTAATTATTATTATTATTTTTTTATATTGTTATATTTTATTTTGAGTATATATATATATATATAGGAGACTTCTCACATGCAAACCCCTTTACATAAATATTATATCTAAACCATTCATAATATGATGGAATTTAATGAATTTTAATGAGAATTTGTGTATGGATGATAAGAAATATGAAATATACTTATAAGAATTTTTTTTTTTAAATTCGAATTTAAAAACTATTTTTTTCTAAATTTTTCCTATATTTTCCCACTTTTTAAATTTGTTTTGCTTAAAAATATGTAGAAAAAATAGTTCCCAAATTCAAAACATTTTGAAATATTTCCCATAAGTATATTTCATTTTTCTTATCATTCATGCAAAACATCTCATTAAAATTTATTAAAGGGGTCAAGTACAAACCATTTTATGTCCAAGTACAAACCATTCATGCAAGATGAAATTTAATGAATTTTGATGAGATTTTTTGCATGTAAGATAAGAAAAATAGAATATACTATAATAATAAAAATTTCAAAATTCTATCGGGGTTGGAAACTAGTTTTTCTTAATTTTTTAAGATAAAGTATTTTTAAAAATGGAAAAATGGAAAGAAAAATGGTTCTTGGATCTAAAAATAATGAAATCACGAAGTAGATCAGTTTTATTTTTTGAAGTAAAGATCAATTTTTTTAGTGAGAAGGAGGGCTACTAGTATAAAATAATAATAATAATAATAATAATAATAATAATAATAATAATAAAAAGCTAACCAGAAACAGTTTTATTTTTTGAAGTAAAGATCAATTTTTTTAGTGAGAAGGAGGGCTACTATAATAATAATAATAATACAAAGCTAACCAGAAACATAAACAGGAACTATCATAACAGTGGTTAGACCTTTAAGTAAGGAAGCACGGATACTCCGTTTGGTGGAGGTAACCCGTATCGAACTCGTATCCAGTTCGGATACACCCCGGATACACTAGGATACGTATCCGATACGCCAAATAGCGTATCCGTTGACTTTTTGACAAGTTTGACTGGCGGATACTTGGGGGATACGGCTCGGATACTTGGGGGATACGGCTAGGATACGCAAGGGATACGTTTGGGGCAAAATCATAAATATTTTAGTACAAAACGGGGTCAAATTATAATTTTAAAAATGTATGGGTCAAAACGAAAGTTTAAAGAAATATATCAGGTTAGGTCAATTACTTAATTGCAATTAGGGCTCGTTTCAATTTCATTCAGCAGCCGCTTGAAAGAAAAATCAGAAAGGTGCTTCCAATTTTTTGGCTGATTTTCTGGCTAAAAAAGGTGCCGGTGGTGAGGTTGATGTGCTGAATTGGAGTTTCTCTTGATCGTGGCTTCGGTGGGCTGTGGTTCTTGTTCTTTTTTCTTCTCTTGTGAGCTTGCTTTCTCTGTTTCTGGGCAGTGGCTGGCTGTGTTGTTGTGTTTTGTTTTTGCTTGGATTTCTTTCTGCGTCTCTTTTCTCCTGTTTGGCTTCCGTTGGCTATAGTAGTTTTGCTAAAGTTTTGCTAAAGATTGGCTTCCGTCTCTTCCGTTGGCTGCGTCTCTTTTCTCGAGTCATCTTCCTCCTAAAGATTGCCTTTCAAAAAAAAAAAAAAAAATCAGAAAGAAGAAAAGAAGAAGGAGAAGAAAAGAGGAAGAAGAAGAAAGAGTTTTGTGAACTGGGCACAAAACAGAGCACAAAAACTTAATTTGGATATTGTAATATGTTACATTTATTTAGATGATTGGATATGAATATGTTTTGATTTTTGAATGAATTATCAAATATCCTTTTATATATTCTTATTTTAAATAAAATATAAATATATATTATTTTAATAAACGTATCCCTGCCGTATCCGTATCCTAGTTTTTTGAGATTTGCCGTATCCCCGTATCGTGCCGTATCCGTATCCCGTATCCGTATCGGTATCCGTGCTTCCTTGCCTTTAAGGCATATATAAACAGGAACTATCATAACAGTGGTTAGACCTTTAAGGCATATTTGTTGTTATGTATTATATTGTATTAGACAATTAAAATGTATTTAAATAATACAATACATCGTTTAATTGCCTAATACAACGTGGAAAAAAAAGCCATTGACTTTTCTTTTCTCTTTCTTCTCAACAAATATGGAATTTTGATGCAAATATGTGTTATGTTATTAAATATTTTTATAATTTCAAAATTATATTGGAAACATTTATTTTATTTATAAAAATAATATTTATTTAAATTTTTATATCAATGAAAATAAATATTTATTTATTTATTCATGGTAAAGATATGGAAAAAAAGCTCTTACAACATCATTATCACACATTCACACCAAGGACATTGGGAGGAGGATCTACCAAGAAAGCAATCTCAGGATTCATAGCATGCCTCAAAATGACAAGGCAATTTGCCAGTCTGTTACTTTCTCTATAAACATGACACATCTGACAACACCAATAAGCTCCTATGAAGCGAATTTTTTATTTTTTATTTTTTATTTGAATGGAAATACAAATGCTACTTTAGTCTGCACGTGACGTGGGACTATTTGTTATTGGTCTCAAATCTAAATAGGTCTTGAAAGGGTAAATGAGATGCTTTGTTTTTTTTTGTTTTTTTTTTTTTTTGGCATTATGGTCACGTGAAAATAATGAAATCATTGAGTAGATCGGTTTTATTTTTTGAAGTACAGATAAAAAAAATAATAATTAGGAACTAGCCTTTTAGTGTTTAGCCTTTACATCATCACCATCACACCAAAGACATTGGAAGGAGAACCTTACAAGAAAGCAATTTGATGATCCATAGCATGCCCCAAACTGACAAGACATTCTGCAAGTTTGTTACTTTCTCTACAAACATGGCCCACCCGAGAGCACCAATCAGCTCCTATGAAGTGAATTGGTTTATGTATCTATTTTTTTCTTAAAAATACAAATGCTAATACTTATGTGACATTGGACTGTTTGTTATTGGTCTCGAATCTAAATAGGTCTTGAAAGGGTAAATGAGATGCTTTTTTTTTTTTTTGGCATTATTGTCACGTGAAAATAATGAAATCACAAAGCATATCAATTTTATTTTTTTAAGTACATATCAATTTTTAAGCTAACAAGAAATAGAAACATGAACTAGGCTACATAATCATCATCATACCAGCCTACCAAGGTCATTGGGAGGAGGATCTTCCAAGAAAACAATCTCAAGATTCATAGCATGCCCCAAAATGACAAGACAATTTGCCAGTCTGTTACTTTCTTGTAAACATGGCATTTGACATACCAATCAGCTCCTATGAAGTGAATTAGCCTTTTTTTTTTTTTTTAAATGGAAATACAAATGCTACTTTAGTCTGCACATAACGTGGGACTATTTGTTATTGGTCTCAAATCTAAATAGGTCTTGAAAGGATAAATGAGATGCTTTGTTTGTTTGGTCACGTGAAATAATGAAATCACTGAGTAGATCAGTTTTATTTATTGAAGTACAGATCAATGTTTTTTTTTTTTTTTTAGGAACTAGCCTATTAGTGGTTAGCCCTTTACATCATCACCATCACACCAAAGACATTGGGAGGAGAATCTTTCAAGAAAGCAATCTGAAGATCCATAGCATGCCCCAAATTGACAAGACATTCTGCATGTTTGTTACTTTCTCTACAAACATGGCCCATCTGAGAGCACCAATCAACTCCTATGAAGTGAATTGTCTTCTGCATCTATTTTTTCTTGAAAATACAAATGCTAATACTTTAGTCTACATGTGACGTAGGACTGTTTGTTATTGGTCTCGAACCTAAATAGGTCTTGAAAGGGTAAATGAGATGCTTTGTTATTTTTTTTGGCATTATCGTCACGTGAAAATAATGAAATCATAGAGCATATCGGTTTTATTTTTTGAAGTACAGATCAATTTTTAAGCTAACAAGAAATAGAAACATGAACTAGGCTAGCAGTGGTTAGACCTTTACATCATCATCATCACACCAAGGACATTGGGAGGAGGATCTTCCAAGAAAGCAATCTCAAGATTCATAGCATGCCCCAAAATGACAAGGCAATTTGCCAGTATATTACTTTCTCTATAAACATGGCACATCTGACAACACCAACCAACTCCTATGAAGTGAATTGGCTTCTATTTTTTTTTTTTTAAATGGAAATACAAATGCTACTTTAGTCAGCATGTGACGTGGGACTATTTGTTATTGGTCTCAAATCTAAATAGGTCTTGAAAGGGTAAATGAGATTTTTATTTTTTATTTTTTTAGCATTATGGTCATGTAAAAAATAATGAAATCACTGAGTAGATCAGTTTTATTTTTTGAAGTACAAATCAAATTTTTTTTCTTTAGGAACTAGCCTATCAGTAGTTAGACCTTTACATCATCATCATCACCATCACACCAAAGACATTGGGAGGAGAATCTTACAAGAAAGTAATCTAAAGATCCATAGCATGCCCCAAACTAACAAGCCATTCTGCAAGTTTGTTACTTTCTCTGCAAACATGGCCGACCCGAGAGCACCAATCAGCTTCTATGGATTGAATTGGCTTCTGCATCTATTTCTTCTTGAAAATACAAATGCTAATACTTTAGTCAACATGTGACGTGGGACTGTTTGGTATTGGTCTAAAATCTAAATAGGTCTTGAAAGGGTAAATGAGATGCTTTGTTTTTGTTTTTTGTTTTTTGTTTTTTGTTTTTGGCATTATCATCACGTGAAAATAATGAAATCACAAAGCACATCAATTTTATTTTTTGAAGTACGTATAGATCAAATTTTAAGCTAACAAGAATAGAAACATGAACTAGCCTAGAAATGGTTAGACCTTTACATCATCATCATCATCACACCAAGGACATTGGGAGGAGGATCTTCCAAGAAAGCAATCTCAGGATTCATAACATGCCCTAAAATGACAAGGTAATTTGCCAGTTTGTTACTTTCTCTGTAAATATGGGACATTTGACAACACCAATCAGCTCCTATGAAGTAAATTGGCTTCTGTTTTTTTTTTTTTTTTTTAAATTTTATAATGGAAATACAAATACTACTTTAGTCTGCATGTGACGTGGGACTATTTGTTATTGGTCTCAAATCTAAATAGGTCTCGAAAGGATAAATAAAATGCTTTGTTTGTTTTTAAGTGATTGAAGTCTTAAAAAAAAAAAGAAAAAAAAAAAGAGATAAGTTAATGAATTTTGACACTTCACTTCCACAACTACTCTTTGAGATTTTCCACAAATTAAAATAATATATAATCAAATATAAAAAGTAATTATATATATATAAATAAAATACAAAATTTTGACACAAGAATTTATACAATTTTATAGTCATTAGATCTCACCGATATATATAGCTAAAATTCAATCAATTTGTTTTTTTTTTTTCCTCTTTCTCTCCGGTAGTCCGTAGTCCGGTCTATTCCCTCCCCTCTCCCCCTCTAGTTCATTTATTTATTTATTTTTATTTCTACAAAAGAATACAAAATAATTTTGTAGCAATCCATATCTAAAAGACAAAGGAAAGGAAATTAAAATATTAAGGACATCTTCAATTCTACATGAATAATGAATTACGAAAAACATTAGATGTGAAATGACAACTATACAATGTATTAAAATTTGTTTATGCAATACAGTCATGATTATTCAATATCAAATTGAGGTGACAATTATTTATTTATTTTTTATTTTTTATATAGACTATCAAGATGACCTTTTACTTTCAAAGGATCTTTTGGACAACTATTTGATTGACGGACTCGACTAATAATTATTAACTGGATACGTCATTAATAAGTTGTGTTTTAAATAGAAGCATTGAAAACTGATTTTAATGAATTTTTATTTGAATTTTTTTGTGGACGATACATTTAATGAATTCGATCTATTTGTAAACAAAATTTGAAAAATTTTCAAGAACTACAACTATTTTTTAATTTTTATTGTCCTGATGCTTCGTATTCAACAAAATCTGGAAAATATTTTTATATTTAAATATTACGTAAGTATTATTTAATTATTCTAAAAATTAAGAAAAATATTATATAATTAATAAATTAACAATAACGAATTAACAAGTGTCATAACATAAAAATTTATAATAAAACATAATCGGACCAAAAAATAAATACATCAAGTCAAAGTGTCAAACAAAGAAAAAAAAAAAAAAGTAAATCAGAAATTAAAAAATAAGAAAATATTATAAAAAAAAAAACAATATATAAATGAATGAAAGGAGAGCAGCACAATACGATACCTAATATTGTCATGTTCGTACTTATATTATCTTCTTGGATGTGACATTTATTGAATATATGAGTTGGTTTGTATTGCATGAATTTTATTTTTAAGTAACCCTATCCAAATCAATCTTTGATTGGTTTGTTCAATGACAAACAGATTGATATATATATATATATATATAATTGAGCAAACCCATAAAGTTTGGATTGGGTTAGACAAGTTGGTTCAATTAAACAATTTTTGGCACACCCATAATCAAAACACTACCTAACCCCGTTTTTATTTATTTATTTGAATTTACAACAATTGCCGAGACAAATAATATATATATATATATATATACACACCAAAACGTTGAACTGTGGTGGTTGAGGCTCACGTTGAGGCTCATTAGGGAGAGTCCAACCACATTTGTTAGAGGCCTTTGGTCCTTACCCCGTTTTTTTTTTATTTGTTTGTTTTGTTTTTTTAATTAAGTCTTACTACATTTAAAGACTTTTGCTTCAGCACAAGTACGATCAAGAAGGACAGTTCTTTACACAAATTCATAGCGTTCTTTTTTAAAATTTTGTTATACCGCCCTATGCGGTGATTCAAACCTAACTTGTTGTCAGACTAAATAAGCATAGTTTACCAAAACAATTTTAAAAGTTTGAATTGATTAATTAAACCATTAAGATTTGAATTGAAAACACAATACAAATACAAATTGCCATCTTATATTTTAGGGAGAATTGTAAATAACTTCCTTGACTTTTGATTAAATGTCAAGTCAAAGCCCTCTAATTTTAGGAAGAATGTTAGTTGACTTTATTTAAATCAAATATGACAATTTAAATCCTTTAAAAAAAAAATAGGAATAATAAAAAAATTAATTTCTTAAAACAACAATTTTTATATTATAAATAAAAAAGAAAAAAGAAAAAATAAAATATATAAATTAAAAAAATTAAAACCAAAAACCAAATAATATTTGATATAGAAACAAAAACTATAAAGAAGACGAGCACATTGCCAAGATAGATCATGTCATCAGATCTATGTAGGTCATGACAAAGATCAAATCAGCAAAAGATCCAAATTCGTCTTTGAGTATCTCATCCATATATTTTTTATATTTTAAAATATTTTTGTTTTATTTCAAATTTTTAATGATTTTATTGCTTTGTTATAGTATATTTTTAAATATCTAATTTTTTCATTAAAAGGAATGTTTAATTATTTTGTTTTTTCCCATTATTTTTGTAGACAAAAAAAATCACTTAAATAATCATATTTCATTAGTTGTAATTAAAGTCAACTAACGGTCAACTAATGGTAGATGATTTTTTTTTATGATTGTTCAAACTAAAGAATTTGATTTGGCATTTGATCAAATGTCAGGGTTATTTACGGTACTCCCTAGATTTTAAACACCATGCAAAAAGTCAAATTAAAATTGAATTTTGGATTCAACTTTATTTTTTAATCTTTTGAAATTAAAAAAATAATTTTCTTAAAGCTAATATAAAATATTTATGAAACAGGTTAATAATACAATTAAAATTAAAAACGGTTTAGATCACGAATGAGACTTTGACTCTCAAAAGGTTCATGAATGAGTTTAACAAAATTATTGGTAAATCAGAATTCAATAATATTTACGCGAACCAAAAAAGTTGTCTAAAATTCAATCCAAATGATATGATAAGTGATTTGTCATTATTTTATTATTTATCACATCATCCCTCCATTTATACAATAATATTTTAGGTTCGAGTTTCTATACCCATATGTTCTCTATAAAAATAAAAATAAAAATAAAATTATGTAAAACAACAAAGGCAATGTGTTGGACTATTTTTTTTTTTAATAAGTAATGCTATATTGTCCAAATTTAACGCTCAAATGATGTGGTAGACCATTCATTTAAATTGTATTAGATTTGTATAATTTAAATGAATGATCTACAATGTTGCCACATCATTTAGACATTAGATTTGAACATCAAATTTGGATAATGTAGTATTACTTTTTTTTTATATTACAATATATAGATATCAAGGAAAGGGGTATGACTCGAACCCATACCATGGTCAGAATGTGTTGGACTAAGGTTGGTGTAAGTGGGCTGCGTTTAACAAACTTTTTCTATTTAATATTTGACATCCTCTTTCCTACCTTCTTCCTTCCTTGCAATTTGCCTCCTCTCACTCATACTCTCTATAAATTCAATTCAAAGAATTCAAAACCATTACCTCTTTGAAAGGCCCTTTGTTAGAATTAGAGAATTCAACGTAGAATTAGGAAAACAATAATGGCTTCTCTCACCATCTCTTCTCCTTCAACAGCAGCTCTCTCTCGCCCTCTGTGAGTTCCTCTTCTTCTTTTCCATTAATTTATTTATGCTCAAAACCCGTTTTGGCTTTTCTTTCCAATTTTTGCTTTAAACTTGGTTTGTGTTTCTAGTCATTGGGTTCTCTTTATATCCATTGTTTATTTTGTGTGTGATTTCTTTAAACTGTGATCGGAAGATGGGTTTCTCTTATATTGGTTAGATCCAACGGTTCTCATTAAGCTTGCAATTTATCTGCCTCTCTGTGTGTGATTTTGTTAATAAAATTCATGGCCAGTTTTTTCAATGCAAAAGTTGGAAACTGCAACTTTACTGAGTCAAATGAATATGTCAAACTCTATTTCTGATATTCAAATTTGGAGCAGATGCATGTTTTAGTTAGTCAACCAAATGTTCAATTTGTGATCATCTTGGCTGATATAGAATTTACCCTGTTCTCCTTGTGTATGAGAATTTCATGTTTTATATTCTAATTAAATTGGAGGAGTTTGTTTCTGCTCTCATCTCGATTCGATTAGACAAGAATTTTATAAACTTTGAGTGACATTGGTCAGCTAAGTAAGTCTTAATCTTTTAATAACAATTGCCAACAGATCTTATTTCACAAAAATTCCTAGTTGATTGTTTTAACAAGATTCTACGCTAGCTATATAAATCTCAACACACCATGTATTTTTGGGATTTAAAGGTCGAAACTTGAATGTATCTTTAGCTCATTGGACTTCAGAAACCTTAACTGATCATGCAATAGTTTGTACCCTGTTTGGTAGTTGTTCCTGTATTAATTCTCATGTCTTCTCATTTTGGGTATATCAAAATCTTATGGACTTTTCTTCTATGCAGAGAAAGGCAAAAAATTAAACTTTTCAATGGATTGCACAGTACGAATTCTTTGTTGACAAATGGGCACACTTCAAATTTGGCCATGATACAGCAAGGTACTAAATCATCCATTAGTATCAAAGGTGTTGGCAAAAGTAGAGCTATGCTGATATCCGGAGGAGGTGATCTTCTGTCCAATCTCAATGGAAAAAAAATAGCAGCAAAAAGTACTCTTGTTGATGATCAATCGGTTGTGATTGAGGAACAGCCTGATGCAACAGAATTCGGAGCCCTACCAGCAGATACTACTACTGAAGCTATTGAATTTGCAAACGATAATGCTGAAGACATGGATTTCCCCATAGAAGGCTTTTCTTCCATCCCTGAGGCCATTGAAGACATCCGCCAGGGAAAGGTAGATTGTTTCTTAAGTTTGAAACGATCTGACATCTTGTTATGTATATGTTTATTTTTCTTGCATATGATTTTATATATTTATTTTCCATTTACTGATTGGAATTAGCACTGCAGCTTGTATTGGTTGTTGATGATGAAGATAGAGAAAATGAAGGAGATCTTATAATGGCAGCACAATTGGCAACACCTGAAGCTATGGCATTTATTGTCAAACATGGGACTGGAATAGTTTGTGTGAGCATGAAAGGTGAAGACCTGGAGAGGTTGAACCTTCCTTTGATGGTATCAACAAAAGAAAATGAAGAGAAACTTTGTACCGCATTCACAGTGACAGTGGTATGTGTACCTGTGTAATATATATTTTATTTTCATATACATAATGTCATAATGTATTATATGGTTTGCAATTCTGTCAAATATAATGCGATTTACCACCCTGCAAAGTAAAGTAATCCTTAGCACCCTCTTCCTGAAAAAAAAAAAATTACATAAATAAATGAGAAAAAAAAATGTAGTTTTCATGTTTGAAGTGTGAAATGATTTGTTAGCATTTGAGTTGAATTGTGAAAGGCACACCAGTCTACTAGAGTTATAGACCTTGAATTCTAAATATGTGAAGTATCCTCGATGCTTTGAACATGATGTTGTTAATCATGAAATCTTTTAAAAAGTTTGTACTACTGATTTGAGAAACATTTTTGTTATTCTTAATAACGTTATTAAGTTTTAATTTGGTTCATGCCTCTTTTTGACCAGCTTTCTTACTAGCTACTTCTTATTCTCAATGCTTAGCCTATCTTATAGTTTCGACATTTTCTAACTATGGTTTGCATGTCAATTCATTTTGAAGGATGCGAAAAATGGGACAACTACAGGAGTATCAGCTCGTGACAGGGCTACAACTGTGCTAGCTCTTGCTTCTGGGGATTCAAAACCTGAGGATTTCAACCGCCCAGGCCACATTTTCCCTCTTAAGTACAGGGAAGGTGGTGTTTTGAAACGAGCTGGACATACAGAAGCTGCTGTTGATCTTGCCATGCTAGCTGGATTGGATCCTGTAGGAGTTCTATGTGAGGTTGTTGATGATGATGGTTCCATGGCTAGATTACCAAAACTTCGTGAATTTGCACAACGAGAGAACTTGAAAATAATATCCATTGCTGATTTAATAAGGTAAATTAGGGAACTTTACTTGCACTCATCTAATAGAGAATTTACAGTTAAGTTGATTCAACAAGATCTTAACTTTTTTTGTCATCACTTCAAACCTTTACAATGAAAGGAGTGATTGTTTTGCTAAATGGGTTGTGTTTCATTGGTCTTTTCTCTTCTTTCCTTTTCTTTGGTTTAATTGTGCATAAAACTTGAATCTAATTGCCATGAAAAGTTTTTATCTATTTGTATAATTAAGCGTAAATCTTCTCATTTTTGGATCAGTAAAATAGAAGTTATGAACACAAACTTAGGGTCAATAGTTTGGTACTAAATTCCAGTGAATTTAATAGTTTTCAACATAAATAAGCAAGCTCAACTTTCTAAGTTGTGTTAATATGTCCAAGATGAATAAAACAGACACATGGTAATAGTAAATTTCTGGTCAAACTGGTTTTGTTGTCAAATCTAAGCGGTTTGTATGAAAGTTGGCAGCTGACAGTCCAATTAGAAGGATAATCATATTCTGACCATCTTGATGTCATGTCTGTTCAGGACAGCAAAGTACTATTACTCATGTCTTTTTGACCTTGATTGCCAATAACTATGTGTTAGTGTTCATTTAATGTGGTCCAGCATGTGATAAACGTAGTTAAAGGAGAAACCTACTTTTCATATGTAATCTCATGCCTTTCAAGTTTTAAAACATACAAGTGCATATGTGATCTTTACTTATTTTTATTTTTATTAAAAAAATAAAAAAATAAATAAATAAAAAACTAATGGATCGTTCCTATTTGTTAACGATTGGCAGATATAGGAGGAAGACAGATAAATTAGTAGATCTTTCTTCAGCTGCACGGATCCCTACAATGTGGGGGCCATTTACAGCTTATTGTTATAGATCGATTTTAGATGGGATGGAGCATATTGCAATGGTGAAGGTAAGCAATGTTTGTGTTGATACTTAACTACTTGATGTAAACTTGAATACTTGATGTAGCTGAGATTCAATAGGAGGGGTTTTTGAGATCCAGCTCAAAACCTTGTAGGAAGTCTATGTCATGATTCCACAGTTACTTGCATGTTAAATGGGTGGCTTGTAATTTGATGTGCCTTTTGCTTAAAAGCATTGGCATAGAAAAATATATGTGGAATGTGTCATAGACAATAATAGTAATCAGAAAAAAATATATATGATGTGAATTACGACTGACTACTACCATTGAATATGTTTGTCCAATCTTATAGTATATTTGCTCATTAATATTTTTTATTAGAAAAAGTAAATTTAATAGAAGGATGTGATTCAACAGGGTGACATTGGGGATGGGAAAGATATTCTAGTGAGGGTACACTCAGAATGTCTCACTGGAGATATATTTGGATCAGCCAGATGCGACTGTGGTAACCAGCTTGCTCTTGCAATGCAGCAGATTGAGGCTGCCGGCAAGGGTGTATTAGTTTATCTCCGTGGGCATGAGGGAAGAGGCATTGGTTTGGGCCACAAGCTTCGTGCTTATAACTTACAGGATGATGGACGTGATACAGTAGAAGCAAATGAGGAACTGGGACTGCCTGTTGATTCACGGGAATATGGCATTGGTGCACAGGTACTTCCAACTAGAATTCACATGTCTGGGAGTGTTTGAAAGTTGCACTTGCAATGAAAGTTGTTCATTATACTTTTTCTTCATTCTTAAAGCTGCATCGGGTTTTAAAACATACATTTATATTTTTCTATGATCCTTATCCATATCCTCCCTTACAACAAGCTTCCTCTCCAACCATTTCCCTAGTTTGAACGAAGGTCTTCCACATAAAATGAAGGTCTTCCAAAATTTATTGTTTGAAGCCATTCCATTCCTAGAATAAATACTATGATTAGCTGTACTTTCTATTTTTCTTCCATAAATCATTGTGATGTTATATATTGCCTTCTAAAATGCAGATGTTAAGGGACCTGGGTGTTCTATCAATGAAGCTAATGACAAACAACCCTGCAAAGTACGTTGGACTCAAGGGTTATGGTTTGACTGTTGCGGGTAGGGTTCCTCTGGTAACTCCCACTACAGAGGAGAATAAGAGATATTTGGAGACCAAACGAGCGAAAATGGGCCACATCTATGGTTTAGGATCTAATGGAAGCCTAAGCAATCTCATCAGTGGCAATGGTAAAACAAGCATCAATACTCCTTTTGATGCTGTATCCGACTCATTATAGGCCACTCCGCTGATTTCTGATCCCACAATTCGATTATGAGATGGTGGGATGAACTCTGACATGACTGAAAGGTAACATTATCATCTGAACGGATTAAATATACAAGATTCGATTTATATCTTATTGTCTTGTTCCACATTCAGTGCTACTATTTTGACGTGGATAAGCAAAATTTCTTTACGAAAATTTTGGTGAGTGCACTGAGGAAGAATCATCATTCTTTTTCTCCCTATTTCCTAAGGTTTAAATTAGGTGGAAGAAATGCCATTTATTGTATTAATTTACCTCTATGAAGAATCCTCCTTCTGGGCAATGTAATATTTGTTATTGATATTGGAGGGCATATGACCATGTATTATTTGATACAAGTTATCTATATGAGATGTCAATCTTGGGCAAGTTATTCTTTGACAGTAAGTTATCAAATTGCCTTTGTAGCTATGTTCTTTTGTTTTGTTTTGTTTTGTTTTGTTTTGATGTACCACCGGTGGTGTGGCGACTTGAAACTAGGAAATTGTCGGACCAAATAAATGTTCTTTGCCACCAAATCACATGGTTTGATGGTTAGTAGCTGCTGTTTTACATTTATATAACATCACAATGATGTATGGGTCAGAACTCAGAAGAAAAGGTTTTATGTAATTTCACTAAAACAGAGAAAAATCTCATAATTACACGGATCACCCCTTATAACGTTGACAGAGAAGCAATTTGGTTTTAATCTTCAATGACATTTAATAAATGAAATTGAAATTTCAAACTCTGCCAAATGTGAAATACAAACCATATACTCAACGTGAAATACCAAAGTTAAACCAATACGGAGGCATTTTAGACCTGCAAAGGTCGGCTGGCAAGGGTATATATCACAAATGGGCATTGCCCCCCTGCAAAAATATTCTTTAAAAAAAAAATCTTATATTAAATATGTTAAAATTTTAAAATATTTACTTTGGTCCCCCTAAATATTATATATTAGTATATTGGTCCCAATCAAACAAACTTTTTGCTCTGTCCCTGATTACCAATACATCATTCTATAATAATAATAAGGGAGAATTGAATTGTAGTCCCTGTAGTTTGCCTTATTCCACGTTTAGTCCACGGTTTTTTTTATTGTAACTTTTAGTTCTTCTGTAACAGAATCCGTTAAAAGTACACTTTCTGGCATGTCAGGCGTGTGAATGACCTTAATGCCCCTAATGCTTTCTGAAACCCTTTGAAAGACCATTTTACCCTTAACTAAAAATTAAAAACAAATTTAATAATATATATATATATATATATATATATATATATATATATATATATATATATATATAACAGATTTAAAAAAAACAAATAAATAAAAAATAAAGGGGGAAAATAAAATACAAATAAAAATATTTTATATAATACAAAAATAAAATATTTTAAATCTCCACCATCCAAATCTTAGATGGATGGTGGGGATTTATTTATTTAAAAAATAAAAAAAAATTATATAAAAAAATGAGAATATAAATTCCAACCCTAACCAATAAAATACATTAATTAATTTATTTTATTTTATTTTATTTTATTATTATTATTTTTTTTTAACGACGATGTAGAAACGCTGAAATAAAATGTTTACTAAATCCAAAATGAAGATACCGATGTTCATGATCTAAACAACAATAAATCAGGTGATGGAAAACAATAGTCTTTTCTTCAACACTCAAAAACACTGCCAAAAATCTCATGTAAATCTAATCCTTCCCACAAAGGGGGTTTTCATCCACAAAGATCGATGAATCAATCCTCGTCTTCAATGACTTTGGTTCCAAGCTCCCTTAGTCCTTCTGCTGGGATTTCAGTAACAGTCACAAGAGAGTATAGCTCCTCATTGGCATCTTCATCATCGTTCCTCTTGCGAGCAATGCGAACCCTAACCCTCCTTGGAACGCTCCTGATGCACCTGCTCCAGATATGCTTGTTGAGCTTGACATCGACTCTCACATCAACCCAGAAAAAATGAAACCCAGAAAAAAAATCATACCAAAAAACCACATCAAAATCGAAAATCAACAGAAAAAATCCATACTTCATCCCAAAATAAAAACCCCAAACCCAATTTTCCCAGAAACCCAATAAAAAATAATCAAACAAACCCAGAAAATCCACCACCAGCGTTGATCGGAGTGAGATGAAGCTCGCGGGCGAGCTCCGGAGCAGATTGCTCATCCGTGCGGTGCAAATCGCTCCTCCACGATGCAGATCGCTTCACGGTGTAGCCACGGTGCAGATTGCTCCTCCACGTTGTCTGGTCCGCGCTCATCCAACGCCGTCGACGTTGTCTAGTCCGCGCTCATCGCTATCGCTGTTGTTTGGTTTGGGTGTTGATCGAATCTGGTGGTGAGAGAGAGAGATAAAGAGAGATGAATGGTTTGGGTGTTTATCGAATCTGGTGGTGGTGTTTGATTGAATGTGTTTGTTTGATTGAATGTGTTCTGGTGGTGGTGAGAGAGAGAAATTTAATTAGTTTTGTAATTAATTAATAAACTTGTTTTTATATATTTGTTTTTGTAAAATTAATTTGTAAATTACTATTATACCCTTTGGTTATATAAGCTTCTAGAATATCTGATGTTATTTTACCTATTTACCCTCGTTGACCCTCGTTGACCCTCGTTGACTTGACGGAACCCTAACAGAATTGGACGGTAGGGACTGAAATTCATATTGTCATAATACAGATGGACTGAAATACAATACCAAAAAACCGTGGACTAAACCCAGATTAAGGCAAACTACAGGGACTAAAACACGATTTTCCCTAATAATAATTATAAATAATAAATCATTTTGTCACGTCACTTTATAACAAACTCCGGATAAATTTTTGGATGTTTAGTTCATTTTTGGGTAGATGTAATTCCCGAATTTAGCCCTCAAATTATGATGTTGTTCAGATTTATCCTTTCTCAATAAGTTATTTTTTCTTTTCTTGTTCATATTTATGGGTGGGTTGAAGGAAATACCCTTTTAAATTTCTTTTATTGATTTCCATATCCATAATCTTTAATTACTTTCTTTGTTCTCTTTCAAGTTTTCTTTCACATCAATTTTAATAACTTGAATCTCCATTGATGCATTCTCTCTCATTCCTTTGTGTTTCTATATCTACAGTTTTCTCTCTCTAAAACTTTCTTTTTCTCTTTGAAATACCATTCTCCTCGCCGAAACGATTTCAACGGTATATTATGGGCGAAAATCTTATATCGTTTGCCCCCTCAAAAGTTTTTTTAAAGTATTCATTTTCTTGCTGAAATCTTAACATGTTGAACTGTAACATTTTACATGATGAGATATCAACATATTTACACGATGAAATGCAACCATGCACGCTGAACTGCATTATGACAAGCTGAAATGCATCTTTTACACGTACTAAAATTACATTTCATCATGTAAAGTTTCTAGAAACCTCCGATTTTCAATTTTCAGTTTGTCTTCCAAATTTCAATTTTGTTTTTATTTTAAAAAAACATTTTTTTTCAAACCTCCATTTTGGAGGTCTAAGAATGACAAGAAAGAAATTTTCACAGCTTGGCTAGGGTTCTCGTTTGTGTTCAACTCTACCGAGCACAAGGGGAAGCATAAACTCTACCGGGGCCGATCCGTTGATGAACTAAGACTCGAGATATCTCTGTGAGGGATTGCTACTTTGATGACACTGATGCTTTTGAAGGAGAAGTTGATATTATGTTATATGAGTGTTGGTATTAAGCGTATGTCACGCTTATTTGGTCTGGTAATATCTTACTTTCAAGTCGTCGAACTAAAAATAAATCTATGTTAAGTATTAACGGTGTCAGTTTGAGGTGTTCTTTTTCTTATTTGAAATTAAGTTTTTCTTTCATTAGAAAAGAAAAATGGCAAGGATTCTTGTATTTACGAGTTTCATTGATGTAACATTGTGATTTCAGAAGTTTAATTATCCATTTTGGCCATCAATTCCAAATTATTAACCTAAAAAAAATGATGTTTATGATTTAAGAGCAATTTAATTAAAGCTAGAAAAACACATTTACATGTGTTTAATAAAAGTAAAATTTTTTTTTTTTTTTGAAATACAACTATTGCCGGGACCCGGTGAGATTAATCAGACTCTACAAGAACGGTCTGGAATACTACTTCCACTATCGGGGAGAGGTTACATATGGACTACAACTCTCACAATCGGAGAGTGGGCTGCTCCCACAAACGGGGAGAAAAATCCCCACACATGCTTATAAAATACGTATGGTGGGACTCAAACCCCTAACCACTAGGTGTGGAAGGGAGGTGCACAACCATCTTTACTAAGAGGTGATGTGCTTTATAAAAGTAATTTTGTCGTAGATTGTTTTAATAATAAAATTTTTAAGAAAAAAATGTGTGGGGGATGTGCGGCTCAGTGGCAATAGTTCCACCAATTTGATTTGACAACAATTTTAAGAAAAAAAATGATAGGGTTACTAATTGTGGGTTCATTTACTCACAATCAGGAATTATATTTCTACTTTTTCCTCCATCCAATCAAGGAATTAAATGATGAAATGAGGTTGATCCGATGATAAACCCCTTACACATGCACCATGAGATTGTAGGTTCGAGTCCTCCACTCCTCTCCCTTCCTAAATAACCTCGAATTTATATAATATTAAAAAAAAAAATTAAAGAATTAAATTCAGTTTCTTGTTTTTTTTGTAGGATCCAAATTCAATTCGGATTTGGATTCTCTGCTAAGGTAATCTTTTTCCTGATCAAACATTCAAACATTTTAATAATATTATACATTTAGAGATAATGAATGTGAAATAAATAAAGAAATAAATCTCAACCATTGATTACACATATCACCAAATCTATTTATATCAGTACAAAGATCAGGTTGGTAGATGATTCAAATTCAATTCAGTTTCTTGTTTTTCTTTCTGTTTTTTCAATAAAATTTAATTACCTTTCATTATTTTTCCAAATTAGTAAAAGCAATCCTAAAATAATATAATAATACAAGTTATAAACAGGCAAGTTAAGACCATCTTCGATGCATATGCCAATGCCAATACCAAATTTGATACAAAAAAGAGTAAAATACTATATTTGACACATTAATTTAGTATTGTCCGATGTACAATTCTATTTAAAATGGTATTTTATTATTTTATTAATTAAAATTATAAAAGTAAACACTTACCATTAATACATTCATTATTTCTTTTAATGCTAAAATACAAAATTCCATTAATGCATTCATCATTTCATTTAAAATATATATATAACGGTATTTTTGTAATTAAAAAAGGAGCATTTATTCCTATGCCAAATTTGGCATGAGTAATTCTACATTGCCTAAATTTGGTGCCCAAATAACGTGGCAACACTCTAATCCATTCATTTAAATTGTATTAAATTTGCATGATTTAAATAAATGGACTAGAGTATTGCCACATCATTTGGACACCAAATTTGGATAAAATAGTATTACTCAATTTGGCACATCATTTGGTACTGTGCTAAATTCTAACACCATGTGCTAAATTTTAGCATTAACATAATAATTTGGCACATCATTGGAGATGCTCTAATGTGTGATCTGTTTAAGGTAGATTTTATAAGGATATGGATTCAAATAAAAATAAGATCATATGATAGATTCTTTGAGATATTTTTTTTAGTGTAAATATATAAATAGGACCCAATTATAACATTCAAAAAAATAAATAATAATGTCACACATTTCCAGGTTATATATATAAAGATTAAATCACATTATTGAAATTTTATTACAAGATTTCTCCAATATTTGATTGATATGTGGCAGCCAAACACTTTAAAAATGATGAAGTAACTGGTTATAACCAATTATTTTATATTACATTTTTTTTTTAAAAACCTATTTTAAAAATGTAATAAAAAATTTTAATTTAATATTTATAATTGGTTTAAACAAATTTATATGATAATTAGATAAGGATTATGCATATCTTTAAAATAATCTTATGTGATTTAAATACATATGTGATATTTTTAAAATTTTTTAAATTTGTATTTAATTTAGTTAAATATTTATAATATAATAGATTTAAAATAGTTAAAATTATTTTTTTATTTTAAATTATTATTATTTTCAGAAAATAATATATATATATTTATTTTATTTTTATAATACTTTTGATGTAATATATTTTGAAATTAATATTTATTTGATTTAATTTTAAAAAATGTTTCAAATTTTAAATATTTATAATCATTTTTATTATTTTTTATATGATAAACTACGTATAATATAATTTTTGTACAATGTAACAAATTTTGGATAAAAAGTTGTAATTAAGATGTATGTGGTAACAATTTCAACTTTATAACAAATTTTAAATGATGTGTAACAACAAAATTGTAGCGCGTAACAACTTTATTGTAACATGTAACAACTTGGTTTATATGGGTAATAAAATATATGTGTTTTGTAACAAGTTTCACGTTAAAAGTTATAAGTAAAACGTTTGTGGTAACAATTTCACGTTGGTGTGATGTGTAACGAAAAAGCGGTAGGTTGTAACAACGTTGTCGTATCATGTAACAACGTTGTCGTATCATATAACAACTCATTTTATATAGGTAACAAAATATTCGTACTATGTAACAAGTTTTACATAAAAAAATTGTAATTAAGATGTATGTGGTAACGATTTAATATTGTAACAAATTTGACATGATGTTTAATAATAAAGTCATAACTCGTAACAATTTTGTCGTAGCATGTAACAACTGGATTTATATGGGTAATAAAATATATGTGTTTTGTAACAAGTTTCATATAGAAAGTTGTAATTAAAATGTTTATGGTAATAATTTCACGTTGGTATCATGTGTAACGATAAAGCTTAGGTTGTAATAATATTGTCGTAACATGTAACAACTCATTTTACATATATAGGTAACAAAATATTCATACTATATACGAAGTTTTATAAAAAAAAAATGTAATTAAGAAGTATGTAGTAACAATTTAATATTGTAACAAATTTTACGTGGAATGTAACGATTTAAATATACATTATAACAACTCATTGTTTTTTTTTTTTTATAAAAAAAAAATAAAATATTCATACTATATAACAAGTTCACATATAAAGCTGTAAACATATTACTTGTGGCAACAATTTCAGGTTGTATAAAACAATGATATATATTGTTATAGGTAAAAATCGTCATAGAGGACACGTCACCCCCATGAAAAAGCCACGTAAGCAGGAGCCAGGAAAAGTTAACTCGAAAGGGGGAAATCCCCCAAGTAACCCACTCGGCTGAAACCAAAGCAACCCGATCACAAACAAAGAGAACCAGCTCGGGTAACACCACCTACTCGGGCCTACTCGGGCATACTCGGGAATCAATAAGAAGAGAGGGTGGCGGAAACTCACTTCCCAAATACATGGAAGGAATCAGCAGTAAGCACCTCCACGATACGTAGAAGTGTAACCCTTCAGAGTTTAACAAGGAAACAAACAGGCCTCCCGCGAATAAAGGAGAATGAATCCGTCCCAAACTCGGATTCAGCCAAAACAGGAAACATATCACGCCCAAGAAGGAAACAGAATCCGACTAGGACTGAGAATCCGCTCAAGACTTGGGCGCCACAACACCAAACCCTAGCGGCATCCTCAAACCCTAGAAACAACATGTATAAATACCCTTTGTAACGCATAAGAAAGGGATCGATCTTTTTTAGCAGAAGAGAGATCCGAGCGTATTTTGTAATCAATTTTATATAGTGGATTTTGGCTTCGTTGCTTAGGCAACATCCCGTGGACGTTTCTCCTATCATCGGAGTTTTACCACGTATTTCTTGCTCATTATTTTTACAGTATTAATACTCAAACTATTATCACTCGCAAACGTGATCTCAAATCATCGATTAAGTGTTGACGAAAAATCACCGTCAACAATTGGCGCTAGAAGGAGGGGGGATCGAAGCACTTGTGAAGCAATGGCCGGCGAAGGAGATGGTAGCGATTCCAGGTACAGTCACGGACTACCCACTAATGAGTTGGAGGATGACGCCACTCTCAACACTGCGGATGCAGCCTTAGCAACTGCAGATCAATCAACTGCCCTGGCTGGCATCCAGCGCTTCCCCCCAACTAATGAAGAAATCGTGCAAAGATTCCGTACTTCTCTACAGCAACTCATGGCGGACGCAGCGAGGCAGGGAGTTGATCTTTCCACCACGGAGGGTTTTATGTCACCTCATAATCTTTCCGCCCCAAATCAGCAGGCAACGAGATTGCGTTCCACGGTGGTGGTACCAACCCCGGATGCACCCATAAAGGCGAGCCGATGTCCTGCAGATTGGCCAACAATTTTGTCTGAAAGGTTAGCCATGGATAGCAGGGAGCATAGAGAGGAGAATGATTCTGACAGAGGGCATGATCGGGATCAGTTGGCCAAAGATCGAGATCGCCCCAGGAGACGTATTCATCGGAGAGCTAGGTCATCATCCTCAGGAGAGAGTGAGCAGAGTTATCATCGTAAACGCCAAAGGGGCACAGTTCGGCTGCATGGCCTAAACCGAGAACATAAAGAGTTGAATCCAGAGGAAAGGGGCCAAAAGCTTATCGTAAGTCAGAATTTCAATGCGATGGGAGAACCGGAAGGAGACAAGGACATACTTATACAAAGTTTGACCCGAAAAGTTCAGAATAATCGTCGACAGATGGATGCTTTGGTCAGGCGATATGGGCGTAATGAATTGTCCGACGACGAGACCGGAAGCCCTTTCACCAATGAAGTCATGAGGACACCTTTTCCGGAGAGATTCAGGATGCCTCACATAGAGCAATTCAAAAAGGATACTGATCCAAAGGAACACGTCAGAAGGTATAAGAGTGCCATGGCCCAATATGTCTACAATGACGCCTTGCTGTGTTTAAATTTCCCCCAAACTCTCGGGGATTTAGGCTCTAGGTGGTTCGGTAGGTTACCAGTAACAAGTATAGGCAATTTCAGCGAGCTGAGTAAAGCCTTCTCAAGGCAATTCCTCGGTAATGTACATAGGAAGAAGTCAGTGGCCCACTTGTCCCAGCTAAAACAGGGAAAAGACGAGTCACTGAAAAAATATTTGGGAGGTTCGGTCAGAAAGTGTCCGAAATTAGGAGTGCAAATGACGAAGCAATAATTGCTGCGTTCATCAACAACCTTCAGAACGGCCAATTGTCATTTGACCTTCGAAGAGCCCGACTAACCAGTTATGCCGATATGATGGACATAGTCGGGGGCTACGCCCTGGCTGAGGAGGAGGAAGTTGCCACGGGAGGTTATTTCGTACATGGCGGTCGCCCAGAAGGATCTAAAACCAAAGACCAAGCAAAGGCGCCCGATACCAAAGGTGACAAACAGAAGAATAAGGCGCGGGATGGTTGGGATGGACGTCAAGCCTGTGACCCAAAAATCGATCAACCGCGACAGAGGTTCCAGGGCAGGTATACAAACTATGCCCTGTTGAAAAAAGATCAAGAGGAAATTTTGGCAATCCTAGAAGAAAAGAACATGTCTAAAGAATCGCCAAAGCAATCCACGTATGCTCGGAGGGACACCACCAAGTATTGCAGGTTCCACAAGGAGAATGGGCACGAGACATCTAAGTGTTTCTAGCTAAGGGACCACATTGAAACCCTCATCAGGGAAGGACATTTGAAAGACATCGTCTTAAAAAAGGCTAACAGGGCGGACGGACAGAAGGATAGCCGACAGGACGGACGGGCAAGAAAGCCTAGTCCCAAGAAAACTGAGGATGAAGGAGCAATCAACACTATCTTCGGGGGACCAGCGACTGGCAAGAGTAATAGGGAAAGGAACCAGGAAATCCGGGAGGCCGTGGAAGCACGGAGAGACCTGGACGTCAATTCTGTTGAACCTGACCCGAAGAGAATCAAGGAAGGTTGGGACTCGATCATATTCACAGAAGCCGATTCACATGGAGTTGATGTTAGGCCAAACGACGCACTGGTGATCAGCGCACGGATTGGTCATAGAGAGGTTCATCGGATTTTGATTGACAATGGGAGCTCAGCAGATATTCTAAGTGCAGAAGTGTATGACCAGCTGAGGCTAGATAGGAAAGACCTACAACCATTTCCCACACCCCTTAGAGGATTTGGAGGAGTCGAAGTAAGGTCACTTGGCACGGTGAAGTTACCCGTAAAGGTCGGGCAGGCTCCTTGCCAAAAAATAGTGCTACTTGACTTTGTGGTGGTGGATACAGAAAATTGGCCATACAACGCCTTATTGGGCCGACCATTCTTGAATAAAGCCAAAACAGTGACCGCAACCTACGCCCTCATGATGAAGTTTCCGACAGAATATGGGGTAGAAGTGATCAAGGGGTCACAGGAAATGGCCCGAAGGGTAAATTTGTCAGTTTATAAAGATAGGGAAGTACACCAGGTGTATGCGGTTACAACCGAGCAAGAGGTTGGTGAACTTGAAGAGCAGGCAAAGGTGCCGAGAGAATTTGAGTTGGATCCCAGAGAGGAACCTGAGGCTAAGAAAGATGAGCCGACCGAAGAAGTGGCACTGACAGTCAAGGTAGGGGCAAGTTTAAATGTACATGTCAAAACCCAGCTTGTCACACTACTGAGAGAGTACAAGGATGTTTTTGCTTGGAGCCACGAAGATATGCTGGGGATAGACTCGAAGGTGATATCACATGGTCTCTCCATCAACCCAGAGTTTCGCCCGGTGAAGCAGAAAAGGCGGCTGTTCAACCCCGAAAGGAGTACAACTATTAAAAATGAAGTAAAAAAGTTACTTACCGCAGGGTCGATAAGGGAAGTCAAGTACCCGGAATGGGTGGCCAATGTGGTGCTAGTAAAGAAAAAGAACAACCAGTGGAGGATGTGTGTGGATTTCACGGATTTAAACAAGGCCTGCCCGAAGGACAGCTTCCCATTACCAAGGATCGACCAACTAGTGGACGCAACAGCAGGGCATGAACTGTTAAGCTTCATAGATGCTTACTCGGGGTACAATCAAATCCGAATGAGTAAAGCCGACGAAGAGAAAACGGCATTCACCACAGACCAGGGGTCGTATTGTTATAAGGTGATGCCATTCGGATTGAAGAATGCCGGGGCAACGTACCAGAGGTTAGTGAATAGGATATTCGCCCGGCAGATTGGGAAGAACATGGAGGTCTATGTAGATGACATGCTGACCAAGAGTGTTACGGCAGAGAGGCACGCGGAAGATCTAAAAGAAACCTTTAAAGTTCTAAGAAGGTATGAGATGAAACTTAACCCGAACAAATGTGTGTTTGGGGTACCATCAGGTAGGTTTCTCAGCTTCCAAGTGCATCAGAGGGGAATCGAAGTGAACCCCGAGAAGATCAAAGCATTAGAAGAGATGGCTTCGCCAAAAACGCTGAAGGATGTACATAGGCTGACGGGATGTCTCGCATCACTTAACCGATTTATAGCAAAATCAATAGATAGATGCGCCCCGTTCTTTAAAGTAATAAAGAAAGGAAAAGGGCTCGAGTGGAACAAAGAATGTGAAGCAGCCTTCCAGAAGTTGAAAGATTACTTAGGGCGAGCACCCATCCTCTCAAAGCCAGTAGTTGGAGAGACATTATACCTATGCCTCTCGGTCACAGAAGTGGCAACAAGCTCGGTGTTGATCCGAATGGAGGAAGGAATACAGAGACCAGTGTATTACACCAGCAAGGCGTTGCTGCCTGCAGAGACAAGGTATTCACCTGCAGAAAAGATAGCGCTAGCCTTGATCACGGCAGCCAGGAAGCTAAGGCCGTATTTCCAAGCGCATACAATAGAGGTGTACACCGACTGTCTGCTGAAGCTCATCTTGCAAAAGCCCGAACTGTCAGGTAGGCTGACTAAATGGGCGGTAGAGTTGAGCGAATTTGACATCAAATACACCCCAAAAGCCGCAGTCAAGAGGCAGGTAGTGTCAGATTTTATAGTGGAATTCACTGAGTCAGATGCTGAAGTAAGAAGAATGATGGAAGGAAAACAGGAGAATAGTTCCCGATGGAGGTTGCATGTAGATGGATCATAGAACACCCATGGCAGCGGGGCCGGGATAGTCATAACAACCCCGGAGGGAGACGCTGTAGAGTGCGCCATGAGGTTCGATTTCAAAGCAACCTGCAACCAACAACCAAGCAGAATATGAAGCTTTGTTGGCTGGCTTGAGGGTCTGTATAGCGTTAGGAGTAGATGAGTTAGAGATTTACAGTGATTCGCAAGTTGTGGTTAACCAGGTATTGGATGAATACCAGGCGAGGGAGGAGCACATGATAGCTTACCTGGACATTGCAAAGAAACTGCTCAGAAAATTCAAGATGTACAAGATTTTTCAGATTCCTCGGGAAGAAAACGAGAAAGCAGACGCTTTGTCCAAATTAGCTTCAGCCACCATGAGTATCAGGTCCAAAGCGATACCGGTGGCGCACCTGACTAGGCCGAATACAGCAGAATCTGAGGAAGGCATGGTGTCAGAGATTCGACCAGTTCAAGACGACTGGACCACACAGCTCATAAAGTATTTGGAGGAAAATATTTTACCCGAGGATGCTGTGGAAGCAAAACGTGTCAAGTACAGGTCAACGCGGTACATAATTCTGAGAGGCGAATTGTACAGAAGAGGGTTCTCAAAGGTGCTACAAAGGTGTATCACCAGCGAAGAAACAAAAAAGATCCTGGAGGATGTTCACAGTGGAGTATGCGGGAACCATACTAGGGGTAAGAGTCTGGCGCATAAAGTACTTAGGCAAGGATTCTATTGGCCAACTTTGTTTGCAGAGGCACAACGATTCACGGAGAGCTGTGAGACATGCTAGAGAATAGCAAACGATATTCGGCAACCTCCGGAATTGCTCAGAAGCTTAACTTCACCTTGGCCTTTTGCCATGTGGGGCCTCGACCTGATATGACCAATGCCCACTGGAACAAAGGGGGGTGCGAAGCATGCTATTGTGGCAGTCGACTACTTTACTAAATGGGCGGAAGCAGAAGCTCTCGTGCACATCACTGAGGCAAACACCACCAGCTTTGTCAGAAAGAACATAATATATAGGTTTGGGATCCCGAGCATCATCATAACAAACAATGGGACCCAATTCGACAATAGCAAGTTTAGAAAAATGTGCGAAGAGTATAAAATTGCAAACTACTATGCGTCACCTGCTCATCCTCAAACCAATGGCCAGACCGAAGCTGTGAACAAGGTGATCAAGCACACGCTAAAGGCAAAGTTGGAAGCCAAGAAAGGCAGCTGGGCGGATAAGCTACCAGAGGTGCTATGGGCATATCAAACAATTGTAAGGTCATCCACAGGGGAGACTCCTTTTGTGTTAGCATTCGGGACAGAGGCCGTTATCCCAGTAGAAATAAGTTTTACATCGCCTAGGGTACAACTATACAGCCTCAAGCATAATGTTAACATGCTACAGCAAAACCTAGACGAGCTTGAAGAAGTCAGGGATGCAGCACAAGTGCGAAACGCCGCATACTAGCAAAGGGTTGCGAGGTACTATAATTCCCATGTTCGCGTGCGTAGATTCCAGCTTGGAGATTTAGTGTTAAGAAGAGTGTCCCTGAACACCAAGGACAGGTCGGCAGGATCCCTTGCCGACAAATGGGAGGGACCTTACATCGTCAAGGGAGTCTCGGGGCACGGGGCGTACATGATAGCCCGACCAGGGGGGAGCCTAGTGCCCCGACCATGCAATGCCCAGTACCTCAAGATTTTTTACCCCTAAGGAACTCATCTCAATGTTTATGTTAATTCAGTTTGTTTCTTGTCCCATTTTAGCTTTACATCAATTGTTTCAGATTCATTTGATTTTCTAATAAGGTTTATTTGCCAATAAAGAGGTTATTCATTGAAGTCGATGAGTCTCATTATCAAAGGTATTCCATGGCCGGTGAACAACAACAGCCACTTAATAGTTGGCCAAATAAACGCAACAAATTCGGGCGCTACAAAGCCGCGAGAGAGCGGACGAGTAGTGCTTGAAGGGCAAAGAAGCTAAAATAGCACGCCCGCCTAGTTAAGATAGTGCAGACGCGCTTCTTAGCAAAAAGGCAAAACCAAGGCACCAGGGTAACTGGAAAATTGCTCGGAGCGCCGCCAGAAAAGCTGGTGAGATGCACAGCTGTGTTGGCCGGTACAGAGTACCCCAACGATTCGGCAAAAATCTTGCACAGATAAAACCGGGAGACGTCCTAGGTGACTTGTGTAAGGACCTCAACGTATGGTCGGGGTGAGCTTCGACGTAACGTTTAGGTAAAACCTAAATAGGTTAAAAAGAAAAACGCCAGTTAAATAAAATACTCGGCCACATTAGTTACCAGTTGAATAAGATACTCGGCTAAGATCGGTTAGTTGCCAGTTAAATAAGATACTTGGCCAAATTAATTGCCAGTTAAATAAGATACTTGGCCAGACTGGCTAAGCGACCAGTTAAGAAAGCACTCGAAAATAAGAACGGTAAGAATTTTCATTCATCTATGTAAGGATAATACAAAGAATCATTACAAAAATACAGAAGAAAAATCAAGAAGATGGTGCTAGGGGTTGTGAGCTGCTCCCGCCGACGCTCGGGTCGGGCTCCATCACGTACTCGCTGAGGAGGCTGTCTTCAGAAGGCCACTCGATCACATCTTCTTCATCATCGTCATCCATCCAGGCGCTATAATCCATCCCAGGGACGGGACCAACGTCAGGATTCTCACCATCGATCCCCACTTTCTGACAGGCGTGAAAAGTAGAGAAGGAATCGGCGGTGGGAACCTCCGGATGCATGGGATGTGGCACCTTACCTTTACTTCGGTAATATGCTCGCCACTCCTTCATCTGGATCCGAAGAGACTCCAGAGACGTATCCACATTGAAACAAATTATAGCACGGTGTGTATAAAACTATCTAGAGAGGGAGAGGGGGGGGGGGGTGTGTATAAAACTATCTAGAGAGGGAGAGGGAGAGGGAGAGGGAGAGGGGGGGGGGGGGGGGGGGGGGTGAATAGATTTTAAGCTTTTTACCCAATTTTTCGTGTTAGTCAAAATTACGAATTTACCCCTAAATAGATAAAGCAATAAATCAAGTATAAAATGCGGAAATTAAATAAGACTTGATTTTTACGTGGAAACCCTCAAGGGAAAAACCACGGGCTAGTAAGTAAGCCACACTCGAACCTCGAATCCACTAAATGTGTAAAACGATTACAACCTAATCCCGGAAGTAATCACACACCTACCTAATCCCGGTATGAGTGAACCTAGTCCTATTTGCTTGCGATCTAAGCAACATAATCCCGGATGCTACACACAAGACTTACTTTCTCTATGAAGAGAATAACAACCTTAAGTGAATATATGAATATTCAAAATGCAACATAGAGCAAAGGAAACCCTATATGCTTATCTAAGATGATTAATATGCAATTAGAGCAATCCTAGATATCAAAACTAAATGACATGTCAAATCAAATAGTTTAACTAATCAAGATTAAGCACAAAACCTAATTAGCTATCACAATACAACTTCTCAAACATACATCATACTAATCTCAAACTTGTATTCAAAGTATATAAAATAACATACAAGTAATTAAATGAGATTGCTTGTTAAGAGAAACACAAAATATATAAGATATTAGTGAAAAGCTTACCAAGCAAAGTATGATGAAGAATCCATGCAAGATGTCATCTAGATGATCAAGGATGATGCTAGATGATGATTGATGATCATGGAAAAGTGTTTGAGTAAACTAAAAATGAGTTCTTTGGAATTTTTCTTCTCTTTGAAAAATATCCTAAGTATGAAATCTGAATATGAACTCTTGTTCTTGACCTAAAGTCAAAGAGGCATATATATAGGGGGCCAAAACAAGGTGTGGTCGTTTTGATAAGTTTGCCTCAAAATTGCCTTGGGCGCTGTACGTAGAGCGCCTCTTGTACAGCGCTTGTACAGCGCCCCTACTCTGTTCTCACGGGAAAACAGAGTGGCGCTGTATGTAGGGCGCTGTACGTAGAGCGCTTTGTACAGCGCATTTACAGCGACCCAATAGCGACCGAATTAAATCGATCAGGTCTGAACAGCGCTCAATGGGCGCTGTTCGTACAGCGCTGTTCGTACAGCGCTGTTCGTACAGCGCTTCTGTAGAGCGCTTTTGGGAGCGCCCAATGCAAAAATGCAATCCTAAGTCTAAGCATGACAATGCAATTGGATATGCAAGATGCAATCAAACTAACATGCAAGAAGAGATGTTAATGAACATTAATGCACAAAAATAAGACACGCAACATACAAGTATTAAACATATGCATGAGTTGTGAGTGTGTGCAACTATCTCTTCAAGACAAGTAAGCACAAAGAAATATACCTTCGGTGCTTATCAACACGAGGTCTTCAAAGGGCTTCGAACAATAAACCCGATACCTAGGCTACCCTTATAAAGAACCTCAATATGTGGTTTGTCCGCGAAATAAGCCAATCAACAAATGAGAACCTTACAATCTCCCCCTTTGGCTATTTCGTGACAAAACCACCACTCACAATGATTCCTCACATTAAACTAGAAACAACGGGATAATATAGATTTTCTACAATACAAAGAGATAAGAAAATAAACTTCAAGTCTGCAATCTCTTGTAGAATAATCAAGCCCTGAAAAGAAAGTTTCTAACATTTCCAATACAAGTAAAAAGTGAGATGAATCAAGTGAGAACAAAAACAAGCATTTGCATTTTAAAAGTTTAGGCACAACATTATGAAATGTATGTGTATGCAATGCTCCACCTCAAAGGGTTACTCCCCCTCAATGTGTTAACTCCCCAAAGTGCACAATTGCAACACCAATTTGCATCTCCCCGTACCATATCCTACTCCCCCTTTTTGTCATGATATAGGCAAAGGAGTAGTCCCCAACCGGGTCACTCATAGCAACGAGAGATAGAAGCATGCAAGATTTGCATAATTAATATAAGTCACACTATGCACCTCAATTAATTGAAGAGAAACAAGGAGATTTATTTGAAAGAAAATGTGTGAATCAAACATGCTTTGCATACAAGACATGTAGCATTCAAGCCCAAAATATAATGGTATTTGGCAAAGCAAATGAGAAAGGTTTCTAATAAGAATTCAAACCAATTTCACCAATGTCATGAGTAAAGCAAGGATATAGAATATATTGATTTCAATTTAAGAACAACTATATCCAACTTTATAAGCGAAACATGGCATGAGCGACTTTGCACCCTTTTTGATTTTTCCGGATAAGATATCCGTATGATAGTAGCCATGTTCAACCAATAAAGAAAGAGAGACATTTGGAATGTAAATTCCTTTGAACGGATACAAGATCCTTTATTCATTTTGAGTCTCATAAGCTTTCACACAAGGTTTTGCATTTTAAGAATATGCAATCATCAATTCATGCTTTTTATGAGAGCATGTTATATGAATTTCATGCTTTTTCATTTGACATTAGCATGTTATTAAAGAATCATCATGTCATGGAGATAATCATAGGTCATTCAAATCATACTTCCTACATACATCTCCTAGTCCAAAAAAGCATGTTTGAACATAAATATGACATGGATTGTAAACAAGCAAGGTTCACACTTATTGAATTGAAAACATATATACATATGTGCAACCAAGCTTACTCGAACAATTAAAAGAAGAGGCATAAGTTATTTCAAATTTTTTGCAAGTGACAAGAATGCAAAATAGCTCTCTTTTCTTGAGTTCCCTATATGGGGTCAATCATAGAACATCACTCCACAAGACATATCCCAATAGATCTACTAAGAGTTTTTAATCGAGTAGCATCTAAGGGTTTAGTAAATAAGTCCGCAAGTTGATCATCAGTACCTACATGTTCAAGTACTATGCATTTATTTTCAACAAGCTCTCTAATGAAGTGATGGCGGATGTCAATATGCTTAGTTCTAGAATGTTGTACCGGATTCTTGGAAATATTAATAGCACTCATGTTATCACAAAAGAGAGTGAGAGTACCTTGGTTGAATCCGTAGTCTACTAGCATTTGCTTCATCCATAGGAGTTGTGTGCATCCACTCCCCGCGGCTATGTACTCGGCCTCGGCTGTGGACAAGGAAATAGAGTTTTGCTTCTTGCAAAACCAAGACACCAAGTTGTTGCCTAGAAAGAAGCAACCGCCCGATGTGCTCTTCCTATCATCGCAATTTCCTGCCCAATCCGCATCACTAAAGCCTACAAGACTAGCATTAGTGTCAAAAGAGTACCAAATCCCATAGTTGGATGTCCCATTCACATAGCAAATGATTCTCTTTACGGAAGAGAGATGGGACTCCTTAGGATCCGCTTGGTACCTAGCACACACACCCACAGTAAAGAAGATATCGGGCCTACTTGCTGTCAAATAGAGCAAGCTACCTATCATGCCACGATATAACGTTTGTGCCACACTTTTACCACTAGCATCCTTGCTTAGCTTCAAAGTGGTACTCATGGGTGTATTACAATGTTTGGCATTCTCTAAACCAAACTTCTTTACTAGGTTTTTGGCATATTTGGCTTGGGTTATTAAAATCCCATCATCTAATTGCCTAATTTGCAAACCTAGGAAGTAACTAAGCTCACCAACAAGACTCATCTCAAATTCATGAGACATGACATCAACAAATTGTTGGACCTTGGTGTTGTTGGTGGAGCCAAATACAATGTCATCAACATAGATTTGAGCTATAAATAACTCATCTTTGTTTCTCTTGATGAACAAGGTCTTGTCAACACTACCTCTTGTGTAGTCATTGTCAACAAGAAATTGAGTGAGGCGCTCATACCAAGCCCTCGGTGCTTGTTTCAACCCATATAGTGCCTTCTTGAGGCGATAGACATGGTTGGGGTGGTGTGCATCCACAAACCCCTTGGGTTGTTCAACAAACACTTCCTCTTGCAAGAAGCCATTGAGGAAGGCACTCTTGACATCCATTTGGTGCAATTTGAACTTGTGCACACAAGAAATGGACAAGAGAAGCCTAATGGACTCTAAACGGGCAACGGGAGCAAATGTCTCCTCAAAGTCGATACCCTCAATTTGAGAATACCCTTGTGCTACAAGTCTAGCCTTGTTCCGCACTATGTTGCCATCCTCATCGGATTTGTTCCTAAATATCCATTTAGTGCCTATGACATTAGTGGTCTTAGGCCTAGGAACTAGAGTCCAAACCTCATTTCTTTCGAATTGGTTTAGCTCTTCTTGCATGGCAAGAACCCAAAATTCATCATTTAAGGCTTCTTCAACCTTTTTGGGTTCAATTTGAGAGGTGTAGCATGTGTAGCTAATAAGATTAGCAAGTTGACATCTAGTCCTAACACCCTCATTAACATCTCCAATAACATCCTCTTTGTTATGGAGTCTTCTAACCCATGGAGCGGGTTCATTAGAGTCCAAGAGAGGGACTCTAGTAGTGGGTTGTGTGACTTCATCATTTTCATTAGATGTCCTAACATTGGGAGTCACCACAACCCTCTCCAAAGGAGAAACATCACTAAAAATAACCTCCTCCTCATGATCATTTGACTTGAGCCTAATATCATCAAATACGACATTGGATGATTCCATAACACTTAGAGTTTTTAAATTGAAAACTCTATAGGCTCTACTATTCAAGGCATAGCCAATAAAAATACCCTCATCACTCTTAGCATCGAATTTGCCAAGTTGATCACGGTCATTCAAAATGTAGCATTTGGCCTCTTGCCTTTCTATAACTCATAGGAGGTATTTCTAGTACCGGGCCTTAGGAAAACACGATTCCCTATATAGCAAGCCGTATTGACAGCTTCGGCCCATAAGTTCCTAGGGACATTGTTGCTAAGCAACATCACACGGGCCATCTCTTGAAGGACCCTATTCTTCCTCTCAACAACTCCATTTTGTTGAGGTGTCCTAGGAGCCGAGAACTCATGGGAGATGCCTAAGCTATTACAATAGCTTTCAAATGAGGCATTCTTAAATTCCCTGCCATGGTCACTTCTAATCCGTTTTATGCTTTTAATATTAGAATTCATCTCATTTTGTATTTTATTACAAAGGATTTTAAACTTATCAAAAGTTTCGGATTTTTCTCTAAGAAAATATGTCCATGTGAACCTAGAGAAATCATCTACACAAACAAAAATGTATCTCTTTCCACCCAAACTTTCGGTTTGCATGGGACCCATGAGGTCCATGTGGAGAAGCTCAAGAGGCTCCTTGGTGGTGAGATACTTACCCTTTTTATGCATGCTTTTAGTTTGCTTTCCTTGTTGGCAAGGTCCACAAACACCATTGGCTTTCTTCCCAAGCTTAGGGAGGCCACGCACACAATTGAACTTTCCAAGGGTCCGTAGATCCCTAAAGTTCATATGGCCAAGTCTTTCATGCCACAACTCAATTTGCTCATCCATGGACACATGATTAGATACAATACTAGCTTCAAGACAATAACAATTGTCGCTAGATCTCATGCCCTTCAACAAGGTTTGTCCATCGGGTTTTAGGATAGAGCAATAATCTTTAGAAAACAAGACGGAATATCCTTCATCACTAAGATGTGAAATGCTTATTAAATTGGCTTTCAAGCCATCAACAAATAAAGCATTGGATAAGGAGGGTAATCCGGGAACGGAAATGGTTCCTTTCCCTACAACATTTCTTTTGGATCTATCACCAAAAGTGACATTTCCACCTTCCTCCATAACAAGAGTCTCGAAGAAACTCTTGTTTCCCGTCATGTGCCTAGAGCACCCACTATCCAAATACCAAAAATTAGAAGAATTTGCCTTCAAGGCTATTTGTGCAACATGGCAAACATTTTTATTCTTTCTAATCCATTTAGCAACAATTTTAGATTTCTTAGTGGTCTTTGGTACATGTGCTCTACTATTCCTAGGATCATGCAAATCAATATTGTTATTCCTAGGAACATGCATCTTGGCTCTATTCTTTCTCTTTTCTATCATGCTTCGTGTTCTACACATTTTAATATATTGAAAGCAATTTGGTCTAATATGACCATCACAACCACAAAAGTGACAAATAGGGATGAAAAAAAGGAATCATACCTCGTCTTTGTGCATGTATGGGAGCTTGTCCATGTCTTTGTGGATAAGTGGGTTCAATCCATCTTCGTTGTTGAACCGGTCTAGGTTGCTTCCAAGCTTGAGGTTGCATGATAGGTCTCTTTCCTTTGTGAGCCATTTGTGGAGGAATGTTGGCTTGAGGGACCCTAGGGGGTTGAGCTTGAGGTTGCCTTCTTGGCCCCATCTTCACTTGTGCATTTGAGCATTGTCCTACTTCTAATTTCTTCCTAGGAGTTTGCACCAATGAAGCTTCTTTACTCCCCAAACTCTTAACAAAAATGGTCTTCTTGGAAGTGGAAGTCTCCATATCATCTTCAAACCCGATACCTCTCTTGTCACTTGGACTCTTTCCAACACCAAGTAAATGATCAAGCTTATTGGTGCTAGAACCTATCCTAGCCAAGGACCCTTTAACTTCTACAAGTTCCCTCTTCAAGCCTTCTTCACTTCTCTTGGATAAGTCTAACTCCTCAATTAACTTATCCTCTCTCCTCTTCAACCTTTCCACCTGTTCACTTAAGTGGTCATTGTGAGCCAAAAGTTCAAGGTTCTCTTCTCTCAACCTCTCAATCTTTCTTGTGCTTTTAATTGCTAAATCATTGAACTCGGCATGGTATTTAGCAAGCACCTTTTGCTCCACAAATTTCTTTATGGAATTAGAAGAGGAGTCACTTTCTTCTTCACTAGAGTCAATTTCCTCTTGACTCATTTCCTCTCTCTCACTAGCACTTTTGCTCTTGTGAGATGAGGCAAAAGCTAGGAAGTTAGCCATGAGCTCTTCTTCACTTGAAGACTCATCTTCCTCATTGGAGCCATCACTACTCCCACTCCAAGTGGCGGCCATCACTTTGTCCTTCTTCTTTTCATTGTGATTAGCACATTCGGGGGCAAAGTGACCAATCCCACCACATTCAAAGCATCGGACCCCTTTCCTTTCGGTCCTCTCTTGTCTAGGCTCAAACTTCTTGAAGGAACCTTTTTTCTTCAAGTCTTGTCCTCTTGACCCAAATCCCTTCTTCTTCTTGAACCCCATAACCTTATTAAACATTTTCACGAATAAGACAAGGTCTTTATCCGAGTCATGCTTTGCCTCATTTGCATCCTTAGATGCTTTCAAAGCTATTCCTTTAGACTTTTTAGGAGGAGTAGTGGTGCTAGGAGCCTTCCTAGACTCATATGCAAGGAGACGTCCAATCACCTCACTTGGCTTCATATCCATGTAGCCACTATTTTCTTCTATGGCCGTCACCTTTGATTTAAACCTATCGGGGAGAGATCTCATAATTTTTTGCTTGACTCTCCTATCCGAATACGGGTCTCCGAGTTGATGACTTTGATTTACAATGTCCATCAATTTGATTTCGAAGTCATTGAAACATTCATCCTCTCCCATCCTAAGTAGCTCAAATTGAGTTTGGAGGACTTGAAGCTTGGACTCCTTCACCACCTCGGTTCCCTCATGTGCAACTTGAAGGATGTCCCATGCCACTTTTACAATCTAAGTATTCTGAATAAGCTTGTACTGATTCTCATCCATTGCACACATGATGGCATGCATAGCCTTTCTATTCCACTTTGAAGCCTCAAACTCTTGCGCGTTCCATTGCGCCTTAGGCTTCAAAACTTCTTCTCCTCCACCACCGGGAGTCATCTTGGGTAGATCATATCCGTCTTCCACCGCCATCCATGCACGGTCATGAATTTGGCATATGTAGGATTCCATCTTCCCTTTCCATTGGGAATAATTTAAACCGGTAAGAAGTGGAGGCCTTGTGCTAGAAGCACCTTCGTGGCCACCACCATTTCCACCGTTTCCACTCATAGTGTTTATGAATGAATGAAATGAATGCAAATGTATGAATGATTAAAAATCACACAAAATGCAAAACACACCAAAAAAGCAAGGATCACCTATGTATGTCTAGGAACCCGCTCTGATACCAATTGAAACAAATTATAGCACGATGTGTATAAAACTATCTAGAGGGGGGGTGAATAGATTTTAAGCTTTTTACCCAATTTTTCGTGTTAGTCAAAATTATGAATTTACCCCTAAATAGATAAAGGAATAAATCAAGTATAAAATGCGGAAATTAAATAAGACTTGATTTTTACGTGGAAACCCTCACGGGAAAAACCACGGGCTAGTAAGTAAGCCACACTCTAACCTCGAATCCACTAAATGTGTAAAACGATTACAACCTAATCCCGGAAGTAATCACACACCTACCTAATCCCGGTATGAGTGAACCTAGTCCAATTTGCTTACGATCTAAGCAACCTAGTCTCGGATGCTACACACAAGACTTACTTTCTCTATGAAGAGAATAACAACCCTAAGTGAATATATGAATATTCAAAATGCAACATAGAGCAAGGGAAACCCTATATGCTTATCTAAGATGATTAATATGCAATTAAAGCAATCCTAGATATCAAAACTAAATGACATGTCAAATCAAATAGTTTAGTTAATCAAGATTAAGCACAAAACCTAATTAGCTATCACAATACAACTTCTCAAACATACATCATACTAATCTCAAACTTGTATTGAAAGTATATAAAATAACATACAAGTAATTAAATGAGATTGCTTGTTAAGAGAAACACAAATTATGTAAGATATTAGTGAAAAGCTTACCAAGCAAAGTATGATGAAGAATCCATGCAAGATGTCATCTAGATGATCAAGGATGATGCTAGATGATGATTGATGATCATGGAAAAGTGTTTGAGTAAACTAAAAATGAGTTCTTTGGAATTTTTCTTCTCTTTGAAAAATATCCTAAGTATGGAATCTGAATATGAACTCTTGTTCTTGACCTAAAGTCAAAGAGGCATATATATAGGGGGCCAAAACAAGGTGTGGTCGTTTTGATAAGTTTGCCTCAAAATTGCCTTGGGCGCTGTACGTAGAGCGCCTCTTGTACAGCGCTTGTACAGCGCCCCTACTCTGTTCTCATGAGAAAACAGAGTGGCGCTGTACGTAGAGCGCTTTGTACAGCGCTTGTACAGCGACCCAACAGCGACCGAATTAAATCGATCAGGTCTGAACAGCGCTCAATGGGCGCTGTTCGTACATCGCTTCTGTAGAGCGCTTTTGGGAGCGCCCAATGCAAAAATGCAATCCTAAGTCTAAGCATGACAATGCAATTGGATATGCAAGATGCAATCAAACTAGCATGCAAGAAGAGATGTTAATGAACATTAATGCACAAAAATAAGACACACAACATACAAGTATTAAACATACGCATGAGTTATGAGTGTGTGCAACTATCTCTTCAAGACAAGTAAGCACAAAGAAATATACCTTCGGTGCTTATCAACACGATGTCTTCAAAGGGCTTCGAACAATAAACCCGATACCTAGGCTACCCTTACAAAGAACCCCAATATGTGGTTTGTCTGCGAAATGAGCCAATCAACAAATGAGAACCTTACACACATGCTTCTTGATCGAAAGGCTCCAGTTGGCCCTTGCCCGGTCGGTCGCCCTGCTCTTCATCTTGAAGAATTCTCCAGCCGAGACCATTCCTCGTTGGAACTCCCTAAGAAGCAAAGCATCATAGACTGGAGATCGTTTAAAGCGGTCGACCCCCCTGTATCTCCAACTCCAGCCTAGCTTCCTTTGACAGAGATTTAACTGTCAAGGCCTGACGGTCCAAATCTTCTATTCGGTGTTCATAAGAGGTTTTTGCGTCCTCATCGGCATGCTCGGCCTGGAGCAAAGCTTCTTGAGTGGATGACAACTGATCTTGCAGGGTTGTGGCCTTCTCAGCAGCAAAAGACGCTTTCTGTTCAGCCTCCATCTGACGAGCCAGGCATTGATCCAGGAGCACCTGACTTTATCTAGCCCCCTTTTGACAAGCTAACTCAGCCCGAGAGCGATGGTCCTCACTCTCCTTCAGTTAGGCTTCTAGCTGTCTTATTCTTTCTGCCTGGGCTTCACCAACCTGGCAAGCCCCGGACATTTCGGCCACCATCTGTAGCGAATCAATAGCAAAAAGGGGTGAAGTAACAAAAAAAAAAAAAAAAAAAAAAAACTATAAAATTATGCATATAATCAAGACGTTACTCACATAGGAAGCACTGTTGAAAAAGTTACAGAGCTGGTCGGACACGGTTCCAGCCCTGAGGTGACTCCAATGATCCTCCCCAATATAGACTCGGCCTGAAGCCATGGCCCTCAGCATAGTCTCGGGGTTAGGATCGTCTGTTTGGATCGAGGGGCCCGAGCCGCCAATATAAGTTTCAAGGAGACCGGCGGTGGAGGTCGCCCGAGGAGAGCTTGCAGAGCTACCAACACTACCCTTGATCCGGTCCCGGAGAGGGGTCATACTCGTTTTTCTCCCAACTTCTACTCCCCTCTCATCACCCGAAGATGAATCAACGTATGAGACTACTCGGGGAATCTTAGGGGTAGGACGACCAGAAGAAAACGAGGCTTTTCTCTTTCCAGATTACCTCCCGCGAAAATTCAAGTCAGTCGCAGGATCTTCAGAATTCAGATCGGGGTACCTCATTTCAACACCGCTGTTCCCGGGAGGGGTAGGAATTGGCTCGGCAAGAGTCGGAGTCTCCGAAGCCATCACGCCCAAGTGTTCCCCAGCTGCCTTAGCACCTTGGAATGTGGCACTTGGCATGTTTGCAGCAGAGTGGGGAGAGTTGGTTCCACGGGATAGAGCCGATGGCTCAGGCTCAGGCTTAGAGGCTGGCTCAGAGGAGTGCCCAGCCTTCTCTTTCCCCTTAGAAGAAGAAGGACCCGGTTGATTGTCCTGCCTAGCAGCGGTCCTACTTGCTCCAAAGCCCTCCGGATCTCCCATAGCCTCTACTGAATATGCGGTCATTTCTTGACCATGGGTCTCATCGGGCACATAATCGGGTACTCCCTCTTCATCATCTCCCTCGGGGGGATCCTCGGGAGCATCCTCATCAGAGTCACCCTCATGAGGGGCTATCCCAGCATTTCGCTGGCGAACAGCATCTTTTCGGCTCGCTTCCACGATGCCTTTTATCCAGCGTGCCTGAGCATCGTAGACTATGTCTACGTCGAACACTACCAAAAAAAAAAAAAAAAAAAAAAAGGTGTTTTCCCGAGTTAGTAAACTAATTTGAGAACCAGAATGCAAGAATAACCAGGGAAAGCTTATAAAAACTTACGGCGTTTGCGGCATGCAGAAATCTGGGGAAAAATACGAGCTTTAATCATTTTCTCCTCATTGAAAAGATAAGGTCTGCCCCTCTTTTTCAAAGGGCGAACGGCTGCCCGAGCCAAGGTCTTGAGCTCCTCGTCAGTGAAGGCAGGAGTCATATGGTTCCATTGAGGTGAACAAAAGTATCAAGGAACCTTGCAAGTCATCCGAGTGCCATCAAGATCAAAACTGATTGATTGGCCCCAGCGTTCGCCCACGAAGAACCAGCTGTTCTTCCAAAATTTATTTGAAGTAGGGAAGCCCCAAACAAACCCCTTCATCTTCTCGTCCGTGGTCGGTTCGATAGAACTCTTGACCACTACGTCTTTGGGGATCCAGAGCTCGGGCTGGTTCGATTGAAGAAAATAAACCCCCGTTTTCCCCACGGGCCTCAGCATATAAAAATATCGGATTTCACGAGGTGTGGGAGGTGGCTGTTTCATCCTATGCCACATGTGCCACATGCACATCAAAATTCGGTAGCTGTTCGGACTTAGCTGCGCAGGGGCAAGCCGAGCTTCAGCCAAAAACCAGGTAATAAAAGGCTGAAGGGGAAGAGTAACGCCACAAGTAAACATTGCCCCATAAATTGCCACGTGGCCAGGTTGGGGGTTCCATGTAGCTCAACCGTCAGAAGGAACCAGCGAAACCATGTTGCTGTTCAGGTCGAAGCGGCGCATATACTTTGTTATCTCTTCAGGGCCGACCACGTTCGGCTCGACGTCATAAGCATATAGCCGCTTAGGAGAGAAAGGGATGCGAGCGGCCCTATGCTCTTCTTCAATATCACTCTCAATTACCTTCTAGGTCCCAACTCGGCTCTTCAGGGAATCCTTTTTACGGTTACTCATCCTCTTCCCAATTCGTCTCCACGGCCGAGTATCAGCACGAATGGAAAAAGAAGAATCTGACTGAGTTTCGGGCTGATAAGAGTCAGGCCGCGATGAATTCAAAGAAACGGAAGGAATCTCTGAAGTAGGAGGAACTTCAGAAGTAACAGGACCTTCACGAAAGAGCCCCGAAACGTCGGCGTCTAAATATTGAGGTTGATCAGGGAGAAGGTCTCCTAGCAACCTGTGGACAACCGTGGCAAGAAAAACATCACCTTGTTCAGTAGAAATCATACCAACAGTAAAAAGAAGATTCCTAGCAGCAGGATCCATAAGAACTAACCTTGATATATCAGAAAACTGGAGCAACGCAAACTGCAGATGAAATCTTCAGAAAAGGAGGAATGATCTTCAAGAAAATATCTGGGTTTGAGGTCGAGGATCTTGGCAAAAACTAAGAAATGAGTGGCTAAACTCAGATAACTCAAAGAGAAGTAGAAGAGGCAAGTGAACTTTTTTCAGAAAGAAAAAAGAAAAATGGCAAGAGATTTTTTACAGAGAAAAGAAAAGGACTTTCCCCACGAAGCGTCAAGCTGGTATATATAGGCAGTACCCGTTTCAAAAAAATCGAAACCCTAGAAAGGGTAGGTGAAGAAACGGGAAAACAAAGAGGCAAGGGGAATGACGTGGGTTGCGTACGAATGAACAGAAAGGTCGTGTCCCATTAATGCCTCCTACCACGACCAAGCAAAAGGGGACAGTTGGCAAGCAGAGAAAGTCTTGAGCCGTCAGGAAGTCAGTGTGTCACCATCAAAAGATTTCTGAATAGTGGGCGGATCAAGCATGTGCGGACATAATTGAGACACGTCAGTAATACTTCGAAACAAATGAGGATACTGAAAACCAACATTAATATGAAAGAGGACAAATGAAAACAAGTCGTAAACATGGGTTAAATATTTGCCCCGAGCAAGCGGTATTCGGCTCAAATATTTAAGGGGGTATTGTTATAGGTAAAAATCGTCATAGAGGACACGTCACCCCCATGAAAAAGCCACGTAAGCAGGAGCCAGGAAAAGTCAACTCGAAAGGGGAAAATCCCCTAAGTAACCCACTCGGCTGAAACCAAAGCAACCCGATCACAAACAAAGAGAACCAGCTCGGGCAACACCACCTACTCGGGCATACTCGGGCATACTCGGGAATCAATAAGAAGAGAGAGTGGCGGAAACTCACTTCCCAAATACATGGAAGGAATCAGCAGTAAGCACCTCCACGATACGTAGCAGTGTAACCCTTCAGAGTTTAACAAGGAAACAAACAGGCCTCCCGCGAATGAAGGAGAATGAATCCGTCCCAAACTTGGATTCAGCCAAAACAGGAAACATATCACGCCTAAGAAGGAAACAGAATCCGACTAGGACTGGGAATCTGCTCAAGATTTGGGCGCCACGACACCAAACCCTAGCGGCATCCCCAAACCCTAGAAACAACATGTATAAATACCCTTTGTAACGCATAAGAAAGGGATCGATCTTTTTTAGCAGAAGAGAGACCCGAGCGTATTTTGTAATCAATTTTATATAGTGGATTTTGGCTTCGTTGCTTAGGCAACAACCCGTGGACGTTTCTCCGATCATCGGAGTTTTACCACGTATTTCTTGCTCATTATTTTTACAGTATTAAGACTCAAACTATTATCACTCGCAAATGTGATCTCAAATCATCGATTGAGTGTTGACGAAAAATCACCGTCAACATATATATATATATATATATATATATATATATATATATATATATATTTTAAAGAAAAGTAAAACAATATTATTTAAGCTTCTAATTAAATTATAAATTTATAATGTAAGTTTCTTTGTTTTTATTTAACAATTATTATTTTAGAGTACTAACAAAATCATTTATTTATTTTGTCAAATTATATCCAATATAAATATTTTAAAAAAAAATGAAACATGTCGAAAAGGTTTCAAGTTTTTACTGTAATAAAAGACATTAATTTCAAAATTTAATAATATCCATTGGATTTGCTTTTATCCAATCTAATGGTATGTTATTCGAGTCACTAATATATGAGTCATTTGCCCAAGCCCCAAGCTCGTCCATCTACCAGCTGAGCTACGCCCCTGTTGGCTATTGATTGATTTTTAATGTTTATGTAGTGTTACATGCTATAATTAATTGATAATTTTTTTTTTTTTCGCTTACATTTGTGTTACAACTAAAATATTCTATAATCCCATCTTTTATACTTTGAAAACGTCAAGTGGGATCTTGAAGATTCAAGCAAATAATACAACATCTAATTTCATAATAGGCGGCTCTAAGTCTATTGCCTTCTCAGTATATAACTTTAGATGAATTTACTTACAAGAATAAATTAATTTTAATAAATAAATTAAAATTACTCTTTACATCCATTCTAATCTCAACTCTTTTATTCGAAATATAAATAATAATAACTCTTCTTTTCTTTTTAAGAAAAAACAAGATCGAATTTTGTTTGAAGGTTGAAATAAATTTTCATATTAATTAAGATGAATCTAAACAAATTAAATAAAAGAGGGCTGATCCCTAAAGCAAAGATGAAAAATTAATAAAGATTTTGAATTAAGGTTAATTTTGGAATTACAATGGGTGTGGTAAGAGAAAATTTAATTGTTAAATTTAAATGATGGGTGTGGTGAGAAGATAGGTGTATGGAGAATTTTTTTTTAGGTGGCATTACAGTCACCATTTCATAATTTACAAGGTATATAAAGTGGTTATTGAACTTATTATCTAAAAACAATTAAAATTTCATTTTTTATTAAATTCGATGAATTTTATCAAGGGTTTTTACTTAGATTAAAGAATCTCTTTTTTTATTTAATTAATTTAATTTTATTTTATTTTTTTATTACTTCGATTATTTTTTCCGAAATCTTAACTTGGGAATTTAAATACATGGTTAAAAAAATTAAAAAAAAAACATTCCTTGTCTTTCAACTATTTTTGGATGTCTAGAGAAATATACTTTTATTTAAAATCAGTCCCCATGATTGATGGTGTTAAGGGTTCCATTATATTAACTTCAGTTGACTGTATTAAAAGACTATTATATGTCCATAACAATTTCGGAAGTAGTCTATTATATCTCTAAAATCTAATTCTCTCTCAACAATATTTTAAAATTTTTTCACATCAAAATTAGGGTTTTTGAGAAAAATTAAAAAAATAAAATAAAATGATACGTGAATCTCCATCTCTATCAAAATGATCTCCACCGTCCAATGGAACTGGAGATCTTGTGATCTCCATCAAACGGTGGAGAACCGCACGATCTCACTTTGTCGACCAAAAATCTCACTTCGTAGACCACCATCGATCTCCACCGTCGAATGGAACTGGAGATCTTGCGATCTCCATCAAACGGTGGAGAACCACACGATCTCACTTTGTCGACCAAAAATCTCACTTCGTAGACCACCATCACAGACCACTGCCATCATCATTCAAGTTTTGTCCCTTTGATTTCAACAACAACACAAAAATCACAAACTCCAAATCCAGTGAAACACTACTCCATAAAAAATAAAAAATAAATACTCAAAAGCCAACTAAAAATAACAAGAAATACAACCATAGAGAGAAGGGAGAGGGATTAGGGGCATGGATGAGAGGGAGAGAGTGAATCAATAGAAAGAAGTTAATTTTTAATAGCTACTACTACTTAACTTTTAATTAATAATTAGTTAAGACTTTTTATCAAAAGATATTGCTTTTTTTTTGTCCCATTTCTGAATATTTAAATCTGTTTAGATATCAACCTCACATCATCACAAGAGGGAGAGAGATGGCAGTCGAGAAAGGAAAGGTTCAGCTGAATTAGAGAAAGATAGAGAGATAGGGTGTGCCACTGCCATCGACCATCCTCATGTCATTTTTCACTCTTTTCGGATAATGTCTCTCACCACTTTATTTTTTTTTATTAAAAATTCGTTGCACTATCTATTAAACTTAAATACCATATTTATATTAGGGTAACAAAACATCAATTTATTACCGAGTTAATGTGGTTAGATGGTATAGAGCGTTAATTACTCAATATGATCATAATTTATCAGACTCGAGTAACAATACCTACATGTGGACCGTGGTATATACAAAACAAAATGAAAAAAATCATTATCATTTACTACCTGTTATCAAATAAATAAGATAAGTTTAGTTTATTTTACAAACTGTGTCAATTTAAAAATTTGACTAAATTTATTTGTGGCTTCAACATCTATTGATTTATTTCCTTATAATTTAAGAGTTGTCATCCACCTTTAATTCATTTACCTTCTTCACTATTGGATTGCAAAGAAATAAAAAGATATACTTTGAAGTTACAAATTTAAATTAAATAAAAAATTAAAGTTAATATAATTGAACCCTATTATAAAAAATAATAATAACGGTCTTGATCGTTCGCCATCAATATATATATTTCCATTTTTAGTCATTTCAATTAAAAAATCTAGTTTTTAAAAATATTTTTATTAAATTAAAAACTATAATTTAATACAAGATTTATATTTATATTTTATTAAAATCATTTACCTTGAATTATTTGACTAAAATTTTAATAATTTTTTAAAGGACTGAATTATTATAATGATTGAAAAATAAAACCATATTTTTTATTAACATATATAGGAATGATGGTTATCTTGTATGATTATAAATTTGAAGGACAAATTTTAATGCTAGTGATCCTAAAAAGTTTTAGTTCTGTTTTTATACAAGTCCGTAATAAAAATCCAATTGTTCAAAGAACATGAAATTTTAGAAAATAATAAATGAGAAAATGATCAGAAATCTAGATGAAGTTCTTTGCATCTATATCACTAAAATTATAATTAAATTCAAGTCATATCCAATTTATCCCTGTTCTACAAGCCTCAAATTATGATTATTTTTTTATTTTTTTAAAGAAATATACGAATAGACTCTTTTATTTTCTTTTCAGCATGCACTAATATATATTTATTAGTTTTTTAAAGATTAGCAATTAGATTCAACCACTTTGCATAAGTCAACATTCACTTATGTATAATTAACGGCTCATATACAATACATTGATATAATATATCAGTGTGCACTAATAGGAAACCACTGTGTGTGGATATATATATATATATATATATATATATATATCCATTGATAGACCTCCTATGGAGGTCGAAAGGAGGTCATCGAAATAACCTCCAATGGGCACCCGAGACTTATTCCCCAATTTTTATTTTTATTTTTTATATCTTCTTCTTCATCGACCTTCAATGGAAGTTTGACCTCCATTGGAGGTTGAGGTCGTTTCGACCTCCATTGATGGACCAATGGAGGTTTTTGAAAGAAAAAAAAAACAGATGAGAGGAAGAAAGAGAGAGAAAAAGAGAAAAGTAAAAGGTTAAAAAAAGAAAGTAAAGTTTAAAAACAGTCAAACTCAATCAATACAAACAGAATGCTAACTGTGTTAGTTCATATGGGAGGTTTCTTGTCCCTATTTAAGCTTCAATTGTATGAATTGACCATTATACCTTCATACTTTTACCAAATGAATTAATAAAATGATACAAAATGTGGAAATATTAACTTGCAAATGAGAAGTTATTTTGTGGACAATTTTATCTCTAAAAATAACCAAATTACAAATGAACCAAAAGTATCGAAAATGAACTATAATATGTATTTATTTATGTATTTAATTGTCCTTTTTATATATATATAAATCCAAGCAAATACTCATTTTCAATGCTTTTGGTTCATTAATCATTAGTAATTTTGTTATTTTTAGGGATAAAATTGTCCATAAAATAACTTCTCCTTTGCAAGTTAACATTCCCGCCTTTTGTATTATTTCATTAATTCATTTGGTAAATTTATGAGGGTGTAATGATCAATTCATATAATTGATGCTTAAATATGGACATTTTATACTTTTTAATGGTCAACATAAACGGAATACTAACAGTGTTAGTCCGTAGGGGAGGTTTCTATAGTAAAAATATTTGTAATTATACATCCAATAATAGTTCAAAGGTGAGGGGAGGTTTTTAATATTAATTATTTTTTTAATAATGTTGTTGAGCAATTATCATTGCACGTCCAAGATATTCAGTGATTAGCGTACAACTGTATGAAAGTTGTTAAGCAATTATCAAGCTCTCACGTTCAACCGTTGTTTTCGACTTTCGTTTGATTTCATTTTCAAGAAATATTTCCTTTCATCATCATTCGAAATATATCATTTACCTTTTTGATATTGAATTTTTAACTTAAATACTGTTCCTGTAAAAAAAAAAACTTGAATACGGTTAATTTATTAGTACTAAAATTAAATATATATGTCAGAAAGGTTTTTTTTACAAGGGTTTTTAGTTTTACAAATGTTTTGAACGCATGAAAACTTATACCAAGGTGTTTATATCTTCTATCAAATTGATGGATAATTGTATCAAAATTTTAAATTTTAAAAAAAAAAAATCATTAGAAAAATGAATGTTTTAAAGATGCATTTTGAAACCACTCGAATAATTGTCCATCATTTGTCCCTTCTAAAAATGTCTTCATAACATATCATTAAATGGAATCAAGATCCTCTGCTGTGCTGATCTTTTTCTTAATTTAAAGCACTTGAGAATAAGACTTTGCATTTAAAAATAATGGAAGGTGAAACAAATAAAATAAATAAATTAAAGCCATTGATTACTGATTTACATATGTCAGTAGATCTATCACTAATGCTAGACCACTCAAAAATTTAGCCCAAATTTCAACTCAAATGATGTGGCAAGTGATTTTTTTCATTAACCATATCATCTCATGTTGTGTGTGGTGATGACAACTCACTTGTCACATCATTTGAATTGAAATTTGGACTAAATTTTTGGATTTTCTAGCATTGCTCATAGAACTATATAGGTCAGGACAAAGATCAACTCACCAAATGATCTAAATTCCATTTAAATACTCCGTTAACACAATTATATGGATAGACGAGATGAGGTTGACCACTCATACAAATCAAAAATCCGTGTCATAATTAAATTTGCCTTTTTTTTTTCCAAGAATATTAAACTCTACTTCAAGATTGCTTTTTTTTTTTCTTTTATTATTTCTAATTAAAAATATATAGATAATATGGAATAGTAATTCAGTTTACTGTGGCTGATAACATCCTCACCACCGGTGGAGAGTTTTTCACACAAAACAATCTCTATATATGCTCCTTCATTCACTTTCCTTTCTTCTCAAACCATTACTACTATATACACTACATTGCTTTTTCTCTATAATTAAATCTTTCTTTTGAGTTGTTGAATTATTAATTTCTAAAGTTTCTGAAATGGCTCACTCAATCAATGTATTTTGTTTTGTAATGACGTTGGTGTTTGTTTCCAGTTGCACAATGACAATGTCACAATCTGCTCCAATTTTCATGGCGCCGTCTTCGGCACCATCTCCAGCAATGGCCGGGCCTCCTCTGACGTCTCCGCCACCTCTGCATACAGTTCCCTCTCCAGCTCCATCTCCCGCCTTCATCTCCTTGCCACCATCTAAACCTCCCACGCCACTGATCAACGCTGCTGCCGCTTTCAACAGGTTTTCCGTCACCGGATCTCTGGTTATTGGAACAGTCGCTGCCGTTTTCATTATGTAGTAGCTAGAAGCGTGAGTGCATTGAAGTGATTATTCGAGGGAATTCTAGATTCCTATATTTGTCTTTATACGTACTTGTGTTGTTTTTATTGTTGAGAAGAATAAATATTTCTGATTTTTATTTCTTATTCTATTTTCAATATTGTTTTAATAGACAAGACAACGTTGCTACTTTCTAATATATAGCAACCCAAAAAAAATTCTCCCGACATCCATTTTCTCACCACATCCATGACCCATCATTTAAATTTAACATATTTTTTTTTCTTTCAATATCCACTGTAATTCCAAAAAATAACCTAATTTAAAAACCTTTATTAATTATACATTTATACCTAAAAGAAAAAAATTTCTTCCCTTTTTTTAACAGAGAATGATAGAAACTTGAGAGAGAATAATTCCCAAAGGATCACATCTCTGTAAGTTTTTTTATTTTTTTTTATTTTTTATTTTTGAAATAAACATCTCTGTAAGTTTTATATTATGGCCTTTGAACGCCTTCTTACTTGGTTTTGATTTTCTGCACGATAGAAAAAGAAGAAGAAGCTTCTCTGTTAAAATTTGATTGTGGGTGCAAAGAGGAAAAAATAATGAAGGTTTTTAATTAGGGTTATTTTTGAAATTACAATAGGTATTAAAAAAATAAAATTAATTATTAAATTTGAACGATGGGTGTGGTAGAAAATGATGTAGGGAGAATTTTTGCGGGTGGCTCATAACAATAATGTTTCTCTAAAAAAAAATAACAATAATATTATTCATAGATAAACTAATAAATAAAATAAAAATTCACAATAACGCGTAATAATTTTATTTTTTTATTTTTTTAATAACAAAAACAAGTGAGCTAGAGAGCATAGCCATCACCCTTGTATAGTGCATTCAATTTATTTTTTTTATTTTACGGTATCTATCTATCCACCTATCTAGATCATATATATATTTATGAATTTATTTTGTCATTAGTAGGATTCGAACCGCTGATTTATGAGTTATTTGTTTAAATCATAAACTCGTCTATCTATCAGCTGAGCCATTTCACTTGGATTTGCTAACTCAAATCCTAGTTATTATACGAGTACTCAAAAGTCTTCATTCTCATGAATCTCGTCGTATGACTCGTATAAAAATAAAAATGTACGTGGACACTTTTCCTCCAAGCAATGCAAGGAGCAAATAAATATGCCAAGTTCTTTTTCTGTGGCGAGAATAGGAAACTAACACTTGAATAACGGAAAGACTTTTAATTTTTTAATTTTTTAAAAATTGAGTACCAAAGAAGCTAATATGTCAAATTCAAATTGAAAATTTAGTAACCAAATTATAAATTCTTTACTATTTTTTAGGGTTAATTGCACTAACTTACCCTTTATTGAATTTAGTAAAATTTCAAAAAGATACCCTAAATTAACACAAATACTTCTTGTTATCAAGTTAATCCGTTAACTTTAACGGTTAACTAACCTTAACTTATGGAAAACCAAATATACCCCTACCACATCATCCCAAACATAAAATATTTTTTAATTAAAATTTGATTTAAAAAAAAGAAAGATAATATATCGGCTACCTACGAAAACATCCTCAATTCGCGGAGGAGCCTCCATTGTGAACTGCAGGAGGTCGATCTCCGAGATCGACGAAGATCTCTTCCAGTAAGTAGGAGATTGTTAAAGATCTCTTATTTCCTTCGGCGGTGGAGCTCCACCCACCGTAGGTAGATTATCTTGTTTTTTTTATAAATTTTTTTTTTCAATTTTAATTAAAAATAATAATATTTTTTGTTTGAGATGATGTGGCAAAGGTATATTTGGCTTTCCAATTGTCAAGGTTAGTTAACCATTAAAGTTAACCGATTGACTTGATAGCATTGGTGTTTGTGCTAATATATGACATCTTTTTGAAATCTTACTAGATTTAATAAAGTAAGGGTAAGCTATTACAATTAACCCGATTTTTAATTATCGACATTTTCGTCTTTTACTGTTTTTATACAGTCAATCGTCACTTTTAACAGTCAAATTTGATGAGAAAAAAAGTAATTATACGTTTTTTAATAAGTTGTTTACGAAAGTAAAACCACAAACCTCAGCTAGGTTAGGTGTATTTGTTCTATAATTTTTTAGCTAGTTTCATGTATGGATCTGGATTTTATCGGATTGATATTGGTATTTATCCATCAAATACATTATGCAAACCGTTTTCTGCACATAACTTCATCAATAACAAGTTAATTAGCAACCGACCCAAAGTTGGTTGACATGACAAGGGATGACAATTGGGAAAATGGATATGGATATTAATTTCCCCATCCCTATACTTATTCCCTAACCTCTTCCTTCATCCATATCCCCATTTGGGGGAACGAAATGGGGATAAGGGGAATTTTTGGCGAGGAATCTCCATTTTCCTTGTTTTCCCCGTTTGACTTCAAATTTGAAAATATAGTTCTTTTGAAATATTACAACTTTAAAATTAATCATACTAAAACCTAGGAAGCACGGATACTCCATTTGGTGAAGGTAACTCGTATCCAACTCGTATCCGATTCAGATACTCTCCGGATATTCCAGGATACGTATTCGTTACACCAAATGGTGTATCCGTTGACTTTTTCACAAGTTTGACTAGAGGATACTTGAGGGATACTTATAGGATACTTGGAGTATACGTTTGGGGCAATATTATAATTATTTTAGTATAAAACGGGGTCAAATTATAATTTCAAAATTTTAGGAGTCAAAATGAAATTGTAAGGAAATTTTGGTTTTGATTCCATTGACATGGAGAATACCGGGATACTTGAGATTGCAAACCATTCTCTTGATGAACCAGAGTTAGAGGCTGAATTATTTAGATCCATTAACAATATGAATGATGATAATGAAGTTAATTAAGAATTTAAAATATGTTTTATGAGTTTTTTTTTATGTAATATTTGGATTTTGTAATATGTTATGACTTATGTGACGTATGTTTTATTTGGATTTTGTAATATGTTCGACTTATGTGGCATGTTTTATTTGGATCCTGTAATATGTTACATTGTTATGACTTATATAGTTACATGACATGTTTTATTTGGATTCTAAATATGTTTTTATTTTTATTTTTATTTTGAATGAATTATCAAATATATTTTCATATATTATTATTATTTTTTAAATATAAATATATATTATTTTAATTGACGTATCCTGCCATATCCGTATCCTAGTTTTTAAAGATTTGCCGTATCCCATACCCGTATCCGTATCCGTGCTACATAGACTAAAACACTAATGCTAGTCAACCCAAAAATTTAATTTTTGGGTTGACTAGTATTATACTCAAATTTATGGTTACATTGGGATCTTATGATTTATGATTATTTATTGTTAAGAATAAATGGGTAATTGGAGGAAAATGAGGACCTATTAATTTTTTTTTTTTTTATTAAAAAAAAAAAAGGGTATTGAGAAAAATGGGGATTGAGCTATTGAGGGACCTATCCCCACCCATCTCCATTTATGGAGAATTTTTGTCCCTAAAATGCGAACGGAGATTTGAGGTTGAGGCCCGTCAGTAGGGATGGCAAAATATGGATCCATATCGAATCCAGATCCAGATATATGAAATACCCATAAAAAATGAAAAGGTCCAGACTTGACCCGGAACCACCAAATAAACAGCTGGTTCAGGTCTAGACCTGACCCACTTATGTTCCGGTTTTACCCGACCCGCCCCATGACCCGATTTATGTTTGTTTTGAACCGGATTAACAAGATAGAAAAAGAAAACGAAAGAAAGAAAGAAAAGGAAGTCATACCTGTGACTATGGATGAGTATGAGATTCAAAAATAGCTTCTTGGAGTTCTTGGGCTTTCAATAGTCAACAGAAAACCTAAATAACAAGATACAAAAATTTCATGTAAATCCCATGAATAAATCAAAGTGGGTATCTTTGACAAGCCATGAATAAATCAGAAGAGTGAGAAAAATCCAAGTACAAACCAAAATCCACAAAATCAAACGAAACTTACATGAGAAGAGACATGAAAGTTGTCGACGACAACGATAACGTGGAAACGATGAGAGGCAAACAGAGTTTACGCTAACAATGAAAGGCGTGATTTGTCAATGATGGTGAGATGGTGGAAACTCGAGTCTGTGAGAGACGTGAGAGTGATAGATCAGAGAAGAGAAAGCATGACCTAATTTATTTTTAAAATACGGTTCTTTTACGGGTCTAAGTGTGAACCGGTTTGGATCCATAACCGAACAACTATTAATACGGGCTGATCAATTTAGAACCATTTGGACATTTTGAAGATGTGGATCGGATCTAGACCCGAACCACATCATACGGATATGGGCCGATTCCATTGGAACCGGGCCTTTTTGCCAACCCTACCCGTATGGCCGTAAGAGAAGTTGCCATCCCTAGTTCATACGAGAATTGCTAAGTACATATCTAGACAATAGATTGTGATTTTAATAATATATCTGACGGACTAACGTTAAAAATTGAATTCAAGATTTGATAGACATCTGTACCTTAGTGGTCTACCACAACCCCACAAACCCCAAAACATGTTTCTGGCTTACGACGTGCGACACATGGACACATAACATTTTTGCATCGTTGATTTTGTCGACCTCCACAATCAACGATTCAAATTTAATAAAATCATACACCCCAGAGTCGTCTATAAATACAAACTCATGTAAGCTCTGTTACTTGTCACATGTACTTTTAAACATCATCGTACGTGTCTCCATAACCAAAATGGCGAACTCAACCATTGCTCTCTTCACTTTCATGCTATTTCTGGTTGTTTCAGCCACGGCGCAATCTCCGACATCTTCACCGTCACCTTCTCCAACACGATCACCACCGTTGAGGAAGCCGCCTGTCTCTGCTCCAGTCTCAAAGCCACCCATGTCTGCAACAGCACCATCACCCACCAAGACTCCACCACCACCACCACCACCAACACCAGCACCAAAACCTTCTGCTCCGTCACCGGACTCCTCCGTTAACTCACCTCCACTTCCATCTACTCCGCTTTCTCCCAACAATGCTCCGTCGACAATTTCTCTGCCACCAGCCGCCGCTCCTGTGCCCACAGCATTAACAAACGGTGCCGTTTTCAATAGATTTTCTGTGTGTGGATCTGTTGCCTTTGGTCTATTTGCCGCCGTTTTGGTCATTTAAAATTCTAATGATTTGAGTGATGAGTAATTAGTAGTATTTTGTTTCATTTATTTTGGATTGTATTTGTACACGGACTCCGTGTTGTATGTTTCGAGATTTATGGGTTTTGTTTTCTATTTTTTCTTACATGTTATTTATTTTATCATAACTATTTGAAATGTTATTCTTGCCATTTTTCTTCTGTCGCACTCAATTCAAATGTTTCTCTTCATATACATTTACAGTTTATAAAGATGCAAAGATCATATAATTCACGACATATCTTTAAAAATTATAAACTTGAGTTGATAAATCTTACAAAATTAAAAACTTGAGTTAAAGTATGCAATTATAGCTTAAAAAAGTTTCACATTGATCTATGTAGTTGCATTATTGCTAACTTGATTGGTGACATAAAATATGTATATATTTTTTAAAGCAGACAGCATTAAGGGTTGGGGTTTGTTAGACCTGGTGAGTATAACTTGAAATAAAACTCTCATTACAGAAGTATAGTTTCTATACACTTTACAATTTAATGGATAAATGTTGGACTATATTTATCTAAGGTTTGATTGAATCATGGTGCGTGGAAAAGACCCTTGGTTACAGAAAGTATGTATTCTAAACCTAAATATATGTGACATTTTCTTCAGCACTAGAAAAAAAAAAAAAAAAAAAAAAAAGGGCCTGGCTTCTTGCCTCCTACTATACCTCCAATTTTTCCAAAGGCGGTCAAAGATGGCAAAAGAGGAGGTCGCTTTTTTGACGGAGAAGCCCCCCTAGACTCTGCAGATTAACAGAGGAGATGCCTCCTTAAAATTATCTCTCTTTGTGGTGGCTACCGGCTAAGATGATCAACGGTGGCCACCTCCATCGTCCACTAACGTAGCCTGACAACTCTTTCACCATAGATGAGGCTATACCCTCCTTTCAATTTTTTTTCTAATATTTTTTTTTATTGATTTATTGATATTTTATGGTAAATTGAGGCACACCTCCCTACAGATTGTATACAGTAGAAACACTTATACAACATTTATAACTGAAAAAAAAAAATGCATATTCAAAATGTGACTTCATGGTAAATAGTTTCAGGTTGTAGTCATTATATGGTATATATATATATATATTGACAATTAATGTAATCATCAGTATATTTATAAGAAAATATAAAATAGCAGTATATTTTGATCAAGTGGGAAATAAGGAGATGATAACCCAACATTTTTGTGGAACACGAGCACTCAAAATTGGCAAAAAAGTTGAATGCAACAAAATGGACGACAATATCAATGCGGGGGGGCACAGTGCATCTCTCGCTGTACTTAAATCTGATGGGGATTCGAAAAGCATAAATTCTCAAGAGTAGTGTTCCTGCTTTTGTAATGCTCTCTAATCTCAATGCATGTTTGGAGTACGTAGACGAGAATCGTACTTGTACCCTGTAATTGATTGATGTTTACAATTTGCATTGACCAACTCGATCGAATAAAGAGCAAAGGTATATATATATATATATATATATATATATATATATATGTACGTAACGTCATTGCTAAGTTGCTTTGCTTTCTTTTTCCAAAGTTAGACCTATGTTCCCCCATAAAAGTTGGAACCACGTCTTGATAAGAAAAACAATGACCAGTCAGTATTGGGTTAGGTTTTTCTTTTCATAAATGTATTCAAATATCATTTCTACACGGTACAAAGGCGTAGCTGCCTTTGGAATTTGGGCTTTTGGAAAAACAAATTAATATTAATTTTAAAAAAAGAGATGTAATTCAACTTATTCCTTATCACCTAATTCAGCAACACCAATTCCGGAACTTTATTTGTAATTTTATGAATTGAACGAAACTGTAGTGGAACTTTGCGATTTAATGGGTAAATATGAGACTATTTTTGTAATAGTAGGGTTTGAACTATGATGGTAAATTTTCATTTCGAAGTCTTCCGATCACGAAATTAATAGACCATTGGTCATTTTAGTTTACTTTATAATTAAAAGATGCAACATGTGACATGTTCTTTTGAAAGCCACATGTATCAACATGATGCAAAGTATCAAAATCAGATTCTAATTTTAGGAGAAAATCTTAGGTGTATGTGCACTGGGTGCACTTGATCAGTGGTGCACCCTGCCACTCAAATGCAGCTGACACATTTTCTTAATATGTGCACTGGAGATTTTCTCAGATTTTAATGGGTAAAATGTTCTGACCGCTTCTTTTTGTCAGTTAAATTTAGAACAAAGAGCTTATTGTCACAAAAATATAATTTTTTTGAAATATTATATAAACTCGGGATTTTTTTTGGAGAGAGAGAGGATTTGAATGCACGTATGAAAGGTTTTATCATCAGACCAACCCCATCTCGTCTCTCAAAACCTTTATAAACATCAAAACTAACCTTAAATTTATAGTCGTTAATTATAATTACATTTTTTCTTTCACAACTCATTTTAATATTTCCGATACACCAACAAATAAGCAGATCATTTATTGAATTTATTTGATTTTGTTTTACTAAAGTTGTAGTGGTATCACTACTTTTAATAATTATATTTAATTATTAATAATTTACTTTGTAAAAGATGCAATAATTTACGGTTGGATATTGAAAAGCACAAGACATTGCTTAAACAATCAAAAGAAAATAAAAATAAAAATAAAAAACTTCGATATTATTAATTATGCTAAAATAATGTAAATAAAATACATAAAAATAATTCTCAAAAAAAAAAAATACATAAAAATAAATAAATATCTTTTTTATTAAGACTAATATAAGAAGGAAAAAAAAAAAAACAATCAACCCAAACCCTCAACACGACCAACAACGTACTCTACATCAACAAAACGGAAGCGAATAATCCAACAGCTAGCGGTACAGCAGCTGCAATTGTATTCAAAGCGGCGCTGTTTTCAGACGGAGACGGAGCCAGAGCCTCAGATGGTGGAATGGAGATGGAAGAAGGTGGAGTCGATGGATTAGGAGCGAAAAACGGAGGAGATTCCGCTGGTGGAGTAGATGAAGTAGCAGGCGCTGGAGCGTGAGCTAACGGCGGCGATTTCTTCGGAGAAGATGCGGGTGATGGGGTCGGAGACTGAGCGGTTGCGCTGACAACCAGCAACGCCGTTAACATCAACACAACAATGCTTGAATTTTCCATACTTAGAGCGATAGAAGAAATTGCTGGAGCTGATTTAAAGAGAAATAAATAAATAATAAAACAGAATCTGATATTGAAGTGAAGTTGTATAGCTAGAGGGGAGTTTATATAGAGCTCTGGAGTGTAAGGGATTGATCGTGGACGTACACGTGGATTGGAATTTGAAATGCGAGGAATATCCACCGTCTGATTTACTTTTTAATACGTATATTTGCAACGGTCGAGAAAAGGGGAAATAGGTAAATATGGAAGATTAAAATCAGCGGTTGGGACCCCCAATGTTTGATAATTTGGAAATTTATCTCCTCAAAATCAGCAAGATTACCGTTATAATAGGAATGTGATCCAATGGAATCCAATAGGATGCATTATATCTGGATTGGATTTAATGACATTATTGGATTGGATTGCTTATTAAATTATTAAATACATGAGATTAGAACTTGGATTTCCATATGAATTCTTCTTATTTGCCAAAATATAAGATTTAAATCATTTAATTTATATTAAGTTAGTTTATTTTGTCTTCTATAAATTAATATAAAAATAAAAAAAACAAAAAAAAAACTCTTGGGGTGCAAAAATGACTATATTTTTATCTTAAATTTTTAGATTATTTTATTTATGTTTTGGTTTAAAACTTATTTTTAAAATTTATTATTTGTTAGACGTTTTCAACTTTAAAGTTTACAATTATATATATATATACAGTCTTTCTATTATCAGTTCGAACTGACAAAACATATATCAGTTCCTTGTATATGGACCAGTGGATTTAAATACTTTGACTGACAAGTGCATACAGCCAAGTCAAAGTATTTAAATCCAGTGGCCCACATACAAGGAACTGATATAACTTTTGTCAGTTCGAACTGATAATAGAATTTCTGTATATATATATATGTATTTTATTAATTATTAGTTTATTAATTTTATTTGAAGTACTGTATCAATTAATTTTGTTAGGGTTTTTATGTATCCAAGCAACATTTGAATGATGTAGTGATGTGGTTGAAGTAGATGAGGAAACAGAAGTTGGACCTGCTGAATTATTTCTCATTTGAACGCAGTTTCAATAAGTTTTGAACGCTGAGAGTTATAATAGCTTAGCCCGTTTGGCGCTTTGCCTGTTTAGTGTGGATTTTGAAACACAAATGTTAAATGTTTCTGATTAGCTTGTTTTGAACTATGTAGCACGGATACGGATACGGATACGGGTATGGGATATGGATACGGTACGATACAGGAATACGGTAAACCTTCAAAAACTAGGAAACGGATACGGATACGGGAGGATACGTTAATTAAAATAATATATATTTATATTTAAATAATAATAATAATATATGAAAACATATTTGATAATTCATTCAAAATAAAAACATATTCAGAATCCAAATAAAACATGTCACATAACTACATAAGTCATAACAATGTAACATATTACAAGATCCAAATAAAACATGTCACATAAGTCGAACATATTACAAAATCCAAATAATTCATACGTCACATAAATCATAACATATTACAAAATCCAAATAATACATAAAAAAAAATTCATAAAACATATTTTAAATTCCTAATTAACTTCATTATCATCATTCATATTGTTAAATGATATAAATAATTCGCCTCAAATTCTAGTTCATCAAGAGAAATGTTTGCAATCTCAAGTATCCCGGTATTCTCTATGTCAATGGGATCAAAACTAAAATTTCCTTACAATTTCATTTTGACTCCTAAAATTTTGAAATTATAATTTGACCCACTTTTATACTAAAATAATTATAATATTGCCCCAAACGTATCCTCCAAGTATCCCCTAAGTATCCTCCAAGTATCCCCCAAGTATCCTCTAGTCAAACTTGTGAAAAAGTCAACGGATACGCCATTTGGCTTATACGTATCCTGAAGTATCCGGGAAGTATTTGAATTGGATACGAGTTCGATATGAGTTACCTCCACCAAATAGAGTATCCGTGCTTCCTAGGTTTTGAACTTTGTTTTTCTTTTTGCTAATTTCTTCATCAATTGCATTAGTAGTGCTGTTGAACATATAAACCAAAACTGTATCAATTAATTATGGACTAATTGCACAAACCTCCGCTGAGTTTAGGTCTAATTACAGTTAGATAGATCTTTTGCTTTAAATTACACAAACCTCCCCTACCATAAGTTGACTTTCGTTAAACTTAATCATTGACCAAACTTTTAGGGTTAAATGAATTGATTGACCCCATTTTTATTATTTTATTACATAAAATAAATAATTAAACAAATATTATCTAATATATAATAATATTTTAAAATTTTAAAAGAATAAATGAGAATAATGTTGTTATTTTTTTCGATATTTATCACCCATTTTTCAGAGGAGAAAAAAAAATGGTGAAATTTTCTTTTTGTCGAAGCCTATCACCACCCATTTTCAACTAAATAGAAAATCATCATCATCTGAGTTTTTTTTTTTTAAGAAAAAATTATTTTTTCTAGGTTCAACACCCATTTTCAACAAAAGAAAAAACATCTTTCATAGTTGAGCTTATTTTTTTTCTTTCGAGATTCATCACCCATTCAAGAAAAAAAAAAAGGCCCATAAATGTTTTTTTTTTATTTTTTATTTTTTATGAAAAATGGGTGATAAATATCGAAAAAAATAACAACATTATCCTCATCACTTTTACTAAAAAAATATTAAAAAAAATTTTGAACGGCAATTTTATTAAGGCGCCAAGCAAAAGCTACAAGCAACAACAAGAACATCCCGGGCAAAGCAAAGGCAACAAGGGGCAACCCTACAAAAATCAACAAACACAAAGCAAGGGAAAGAAAGAAACAAACACCAAAGCTACACCACAGGACACAGACGAGCAGAACCAGCTAAAAGCAGAGACAGGGGAGACAAGAGGAAAAACAGAGGCCACATTAAACTCCCTCAATTATCGTTCCAGTGTATGAAGACCCCAACCATACTCGAACCAAGCTTTGCCAAGTTGTTGGCGAAAGAATTTGAGGAAAAATTTTAAAATTTTATTATAAATTAGATAATATTTGTTTAATTATTTATTTTAGGTAATAAAATAATACAAAATGGGCATTCAAGTCATTTTACCCTAAAAGTTTGGTCAATGGTTAAGTTTAACGGAAGTCAACTTATGGTAGGGGAGGTTTGTGTAATTTTGAGTAAAAGGTCCATCTAGCTGTAATTAGGCCTAAACTCAGGGGAGGTTTGTGCAATTAATCCATTAATGATTGATTTTGTTAATTTTTGGAACAATTTAACTTTTACATAGAGAAAATTACACTAAATCTCCTTGAGGTTTGCCCTCTTTCATCTAGAAACAATTTTATCAAAAATTGACACTCAACCCCCTACCCTACCTTTAGTCAAACTTAACGGTTGACCAAGTTGACTATTGTTGACGGTGATTTTTCGTCAACACTCGATTGATGATTTGAGATCACGTTTGTGAGTGATAATAGTTTGAATCTTAATACCGTAAAAATAATGAGCAAGAAATACGTGGTAAAACTCCGATGATCGGAGAAACGTCCACGGGTTGTTGCCTAAGCAATGAAGCCAAAATCCACTATATAAAAATTGATTACAAAGATTCACTCTGGTCTCTCTTATACTCGAAAATGATAGATCTCTCCCTTATGCGTTACAAAGGGTATTTATACACGTTGTTTCTAGGGTTTGGGGATGCCGCTAGGGTTTGGTGTCATGGCGCCCAAGTCTTGAGCGGTTTTCCAGTCCTAGTCGGATTCTGCTTCCTTCTTGGGCGTGATATGTTTCCTGTTTTGGCTGAGTCCGAGTTTGGGCCGAATTCTTTCTCCTTTATTCGCGGGAGACCTGTTTGTTTCCTTGTTAAACTCTGAAGGGTTGCACTGTTACGTATTGTGGAGGTGCTCACTGTTGATTCCTTCCATATTTAAGAAGTGAGTTTCCGCAACCATTTCTTCTTGTTGATCCCCGAGTATGCCCAAGCATGCCCGAGTAGGTGGTGTTGCCCGAGCTGGTTCTCTTTGTTTGTGATCGGGTCGCTTTGGTTTCAACCGAGTGGGTTACTTGGGGGATTTCCCCCTTTCGAGTTGACTTTTCCTGACTCCCGCTTACGTGGCTTCTTCAAGGTGGTGACGTGTCTTCTATGACGATTTTTACCTATAATAATACCCCCTTAAATATTTGAGCCGAATACCGCTTGATCGGGACAAATATTTAACCTCTGTTTGCTTCGTTTCTCACGACTTGTTTTCATTTGTCGTTTTTCATATTAATGTTGGTTTTCAGTATCCTCGTTTGATTCGAAGTATTGCTGACGTGTCTCAATTATGTCCACACATGCTTGATCCACCCACTATTCAGAAATCTTTTGATGGTGACACACTGACTTTTTGACGGCTCAAGGCTCTCTCTGCTTGCCACCTGTCTCCTTTTGCTTGGTCGTGGTAGGAGGCATTAATGGGACACGACCTTTCTGTTCATTCATACGCAACCCACGTCACTCCCCTTGCCTCTTTTTTTTTCTGCTTCTTCACCTACCCTATCTAGGGTTTCGATTTTTTTTAAAACCAGTACTGCCTATATATATCAACCTGGCGCTTTGTGGGGAAGATCCTTTTCTTTTCTCTGTAAAAAATCTCTTGCCATTTTTCTTTTCTCTTCCTGAAAGAAGTTCACTTGCATCTGCTACTTCTCTTTGAGTTATTTGGGTTTAGACCCTCATCTCTTAGTTTTGCCAAGATCCTCAACCTCAAAACCCAGATCTTTTCTTGAAGACCATTCCACCTTTTCTGAAGATTTCCTCTGCAGTTTGCGTAGCTCCAGTTTTCTGATATATCAAGGTTAGTTCTTATGGATCCTGCTACTAGGAATCGTCTTTTTACTGTTGGTATGATTGCTATTGAACAAGGTGATGTTTTTCTTACCACAGTTGTTCACAGGTTGCTAGGAGACCTTCTCCCTGATCAATCTCAATATTTAGACGCCGACATTTCGGGGCTTTTTCGTGAAGGACCTGCTACTTCTGAAGTTCCTCATACTTCAGAGATTCCCTCCGTTTCTTTGAATTCATCGCGGCCTGACTCTTATCAGCCTGAAGCTCAGCCAGATTCTTCTTTTTCCATTCGTGCTGATACTCGGCTGTGGAGACGAATTGGGAAGAGGATGAGTAATCGTAAAAAGGATCCCCTGGAGAGCTGAGTCGGGACCTAAAAGGTAATTGAGAGTGATATTGAAGAGGAGCATAGGGCCGCTCGCATCCCTTTCTCTCCTGAGCGGATATGTGCCTATGACGTCGAGTCGAATGTGCTCGGCCCTGAAGAGATAAAAAAGTATATGTGACGCTTCGACCTGGACAACAACATGGTTTCACTGGTTCCTTCTGACGGTCGAGCTGCATGGAACCCCCCACTTGGCCACGTGGCAATCTATGGGGCAATGCTTACTTGTGGTGTTACTCTTCCCCTTCAGCCATTCATCACCTAGTTTTTGGCTGAGGCTCGGCTTGCCCCTGCGCAGCTAACTCCGATCAGCTACCGGATTTTGATGTGCATGTGGCACATGTGGCATAGGATGAAGCGGCCACTTCCCACACCTCGTGAAATCTGGCACTTTTATACGCTGAGGCCCGTGGGGAAGACGGGGGTTTATTTTCTTCAATCGAACCAGCCCGAGTTCTGGATCCCTAAAGACGTAGTGGTTAAGAGTGAAATCGAACCGACCATGGACGAGAAGATGAAGGGGTTCGTTTGGGGCTTCCCCACTTCAAATAAATTTGGGAAAAACAACTAGTTCTTCGTGGGCGAACAATGGGGCCAATCAATCAGTTTTGATCTTGATGGCACTCGGGTGACTTGCAAGGTTCCTCGATGCTTTTGTTCGCTTCAATGGAACCATATGACTCCTGCCTTCATCGACGAGGAGCTGAAGACTTTGGCTCGGGCAGCCGTTCGCCCTTTGGAAAAGAGGGGCAGACCTTATCTCTTCAACGAGGCGAAAATGATTAAAGCTCGCCTTTTTCCCCAGATTTCTGCATGCCGCAAACGCCGTAAGTTTTTACAAGCTTTCCCTGGTTATTCTTGCATTCTATCTTTTAAATCAGTTTACTGACTCGAGGAAACACCTTCCATTTCCTCTTTTTTTTCTTTTTCTTTTTCTTTTTAAGTGTTTGACGTAGACATAGTCTGCGATGCTCAGGCACGCCGGATAAAAGGCATCGTGGAGGCGAGCCGAAGAGCGGCTCTTCACCAGCAAGATGCTAGGATTACTCCTCCCGAAGGTGACTTTGACGAGAGTGCTCCCGAGAATCCTCTCGAGGGAGATGATGAAGAGGGAGTGCCCGATTATGTGCCCGAGGAGACCCATGGTCAAGAGATGATCGCATATTCAGCAGAGGCTGTGGGCGATCTGAAGGGCTTTGGAGCAAGTAGGACCGACTTTGGAGCAAGTATGACCGCTGCTGGGTAGGACAATCAAGCGGGTCCTTCTTCTTCTAAGGGAAAAGAGAAGGCTGGGCACTCCCCTGAGCCTGCCTCTGAGCCCGAGCCAGGGCTTTCTCCCTTGGAACCAACTCTCCCCACTTTGCTGCAAACATGCCAAGTGCTACATTCCAGGGTACTGAAGCAGCTGGGGAACACTTGGGCGTGATGGCTTCGGAGACTCCGACTCCTATCGAGCCAATTCCTACTCCTCCCGGGGGTCAGCGGTGTTGAAATAGGGCATCCCGATCCGGATTCTAAAGATCCAACGGCTGACTTGAATTCTCACGGGAGGCAATCTGGAAAGAAAAAAGCCTCGTTTTCTCCTGGTCGCCCTACCCCCAAGATTCCCCGAATTGTTGCATATGTTGATTCATCTTCAAGTGATGAGGGGGGAGCAGAGGTTGGGAGAAAAACGGGTATGACCCTTCCACGGGACCAGATTAAGGACAATGTTGGCGGCTCCGCCAGCTCTCCTCGGGTGGCCTCGACTGCCGGGCTCCCTGAAACTTACGTGGGTGGTTTGGGCCCCTAGACCCAGACAGACGATCCTACCCCCGAGACTATGCTGAGGGCCATGACTTCAGGCCGAGCCTACATTGGGGAGGATCATTGGAGTCACCTTAGGGCTGGAACCGTGTCCGACCGGCTCTGTAACTTCTTCAACAGTGCTTCCTATGTGAGTAACGCCTTGACTATATGCATAATTTTGTATTTTTCTTCTTTTTCGTTACTTCACCCCTGTTTGCTATCGATTTGCTGCAGATGGTGGCCGAGATGTCCGGGGCTTGCCAGGCTGGCGAAGCCCAGGCAGAAAGAATAAGGCAGCTAGAAGCCCAACTGAAGGAGAGTGAGGACCATCGCTCTCGGGCTGAGTTAGCTTGTCAAGAGGGGGCTAGATCAAGTCAGGTGCTCCTGGATCAATGCCTGGCTCGTCAGATGGAGGCTGAACAGAAGGTGTCTTCTGCTGCTGAAAAGGCCACAACCCTGCAAGATCAGTTGTCTTCCATCCAAGATGCTTTACTCCAGGCCGAGCAGACCGCTGAGGATGCGAAAACCTCTTATGAACGCCGTATAGAAAACTTGGAGCGTCAGGCCTTGACAGTCAAATCTCTGTCAAAGGAAACTAGGCTGGAGTTGGAGATATAGGGGGTCGGCCGTTTTAAAAGATCTCCAGCCTATGATGCTTTACTTCTTAAGGAGTTCCAACGAGGAATGGTCTCGGCTGGAGAATTCTTCAAGATGAAGAGTAGGGCGACCGACCGGGCCAGGGCCAACTGGAGCCTCTCGATCAAGAAACTCCAGATGAAAGAGTGGCGAGCATATTACCGAAGTAAAGGTAAGATGCCACATCCCATGCATCTGGAGGTTCCCATCGCCGATTCCTTCTCTACTTTTCACTCTTGTCAGAAAGCGGGGATCGATGGTGAGAATCCTGATGTTGGTCCCGTCCCTGGGATGGACTATAGCGCCTGGATGGATGACGATGACGATGACAAGGAAGATGTGATTGTGTGGCCCTCCGAAGATAGCCTCCTCAGCGAGTATGTGATGGAGCCTGACCCGAGTGTCGGTGGGAGCAGCTCACAACCCCCAGCGCCATCTTCTTGATTTTTTCTTCAGTATTTTTTGTAACGATTCTTTGTATTATCCTTATATATATATATATATATATATATATATATATATATATATATATATATATATATGAATTTTCATTCTTACCGTTCTGCTTTCTAATTTTCGAGAACTTTCTTAACTGGTCGCTAGCTAGTTTAGCCAAGTATCTCATTTGACTGGCAATCAATTTGGCCAAGTATCTTATTTAACTGGCGATTAATTTGGACAAGTATCTTATTTAACTGGCAACTAACCGATCTCTTAGCCGAGTGTCTTATTCAAATGGCAATTAATGTGGCCGAGTATCTTATTTAACTGGCAATTAATGTGGCCGAGTATCTTATTTAACTGGCGTTTTGTCTTTTTGACCTATTGAGGTTTTACCTAAACGTTACGTCGAGGCTCACCACGACCATACGCTGAGGTCCTTACACAAGTCACCTAAGACGTCTCCCGGTTTTGTCTGTGCAAGGTTTTGCAGAATCGTTGGGGTTTTATGTACCGGCCAACATAGCTGCGCATCTCACCAGCCTTTCTTGCGGCGCTTCGAGCAATTTTCCAGTTACCCTGGTGCCTCGGTTTTGCCTTTTTACCAAGAAGCGCGTTTGCACTATCTTAACTAGGCGGGCGTGCTACTTCAGCTTCTTTACCCTTCAAGCACTACTCGTCCGCTCTCTCGCGGCTTTGTAGCGCCTGAATTCTTTCTTTTATATTTTTTTTTTTTGCGTTTGTTTAGCCAACTATTAAGTGGCTGCTGTTATTCATAGGCTATGGAATATCTTTGATCATGAGACTCATCGACTTCAATGAACAACCTCTTTATTGGCAAATAAACTTTATTAGAAAATGAAATAAATCTGAAACAGTTGATGCAAAGCTAAAATGTGATAAAAAAAGTAAACTGAATTAACATAAGCATAGAGATGAGTTCCTTAGGGGTAGAAAATCTTGAGGTACTGTGTATTGCATGGTCGGGGTAGTAGGCTCCCCCCCGGTCGGGCTATCATGTACGCCCCGTGCCTCGCGACTCCCTTGACAATGTATGGTCCCTCCCATTTGTCGGCGAGGGATCCTGCCGACCTGTCCTTGGTGTTCGGGGACACTCTTCTTAGCACTAGATCTCCAAGCCAGAATCTATGCACGCAAACATGGAAATTATAGTACCTCGCAGCCCTTTTCTGGTATGCAGCGTTTCGTACTTGCGCTGCATCCCTTATTTCTTCAAGCTCATCTAGGTTTTGCTGTAGCATGTTAACATTGTGCTCGGGGCTGTATAGTTGTACCCTGGGTGATGTAAAACTTATCTCTGCTGGGATAACGGCCTCCGTCCCCAATGCTAATGCAAAAGGAGTCTCCACTATGGATGACCTTACAGTTGTTCGATATGCCCATAGTACTTCTGGTAGCTTGTCCGCCCAGCTGCCTTTCTTGGCTTCCAACTTTGCTTTTAGTGTGTGCTTGATCACCTTGTTCACAGCTTCGGTTTGGCCATTGGTTTGAGGATGAGCAGGTGACGCATAGTAGTTCGCGATCTTATACTCTTCGCACATTTCTCTGAACTTGCTGTTGTCGAATTGGGTCCCATTGTCTGTTATGATGATGCTCGGGATTCCAAACCTATATATTATGTTCTTTCTGACAAAGCTGGTGGTGTTTGCCTCAGTGATGTGCACAAGAGCTTCCACTTCCGCCCATTTAGTAAAGTAGTATACTGCTACAATAGCATGCTTCGCACCCCCCTTTGTTCCAGTGGACATTGGTCCTATCAGGTCGAGGCCCCACATGGCAAAGGGCTAAGGTGAAGTTAAGTTTCTAAGCAACTCTGGGGGTTGTCGAATATCGTTTGCTATTCTTTGGCATGTCTCACAGCTCTCCGCGAACCGTTGTGCCTCTGCAAACAAAGTTGGCCAATAGAATCCTTGCCTAAGCACTTTATGCGCCAGACTCTTACCCCCAGTATGGTTCCCGCATACTCCACTGTGAACATCCTTCAGGATCTTTTTGGTTTCTTCGCCAGCGATACACCTTTACAGCACCTTTGAGAACCCTCTTTTGTACAATTCACCTCTCAGAATTGTGTACCGGGTTGACCTGTACTTGACACGTTTTACTTCCATAGTATCCTCGGGTAAAATATTTTCCTCCAAATACTTTCTGAGTTGTATGGTCTAGTCGCTTTGAACTGGTCGGATCTCCGACACCATGACTTCCTCAGATTCTGCTGTACTCGGCCTAGTCAGGTGCGCCACCGGTATCGCTTTGGACCTGATACTCATGGTGGCTGAAGCTAATTTGGACAAAGCGTCTACTCGAGGGATCTGACAGATCTTGTACATTTTGAATTTTCTGAGCAGTTTCTTTGCAATGTCCAGGTAAGCTATCATGTGCTCCTCCCTCGCCTGGTATTCATCCAATACCTGGTTAACCACAACTTGCGAATCACTATAAATCTCCAACTCATCTGCTGCTAAAGCTATACAGACCCTCAAGCCAACCAACAAAACTTTATATTCTGCTTGGTTGTTGGTTGCTTTGAAGTCGAACCTCATGGCGCACTTTACAGCGTCTCCCTCCGGGGTTGTTATGACTATCCTGGCCCCGCTGCCATGGGTGTTTGATGATCCATCTATATCCAACCTCCATCGAAAACTATTCTCCTGTTTTCCTTCCATTATTCTTCTCACTTCGGCATTTGGCTCAGTGAATTCCACTATAAAATCTGACACTGCCTGCCCCTTGACTGCGGTTTTTGGGGTGTACTTGATGTCGAATTCGCTTAACTCCACCGCCCATTTAGTCAACCTACCTGACAGTTCTGGCTTTTGCAAGATGAGCTTCAGCGGACAATCAGTGTACACCTCTATTGCATGCGCTTGGAAATACGGCCTTAGCTTCCTGGCTGCCGTGATCAAGGCTAGCGCTATCTTTTCTGCCGGTGAATACCTTGTCTCTGCGGGCAGCAACGCGTGTAATACACTTGTCTCTGTATTCCTTCCTCCATTCGGATCAACACCGAGCTTGTTACCACTTCTGTGACCGAGAGGTATAGGTATAGGTATAATGTCTCTCCAACTACTGGCTTTGAGAGGATGGGTGCTCGCCCTAAGTAATCTTTTAACTTCTTGAAGGCTGCTTCACATTCTTCGTTCCACTCGAGCCCTTTTCCTTTCTTTATTGCTTTAAAAAACGGGGCGCATCTGTTTGTTGATTTTGCTATAAATCGGTTAAGTGATGCGAGACATCCCGTCAGCTTCTATACGTCCTTCAGCATTCTTGGCGAAGCCATCTCTTCTAATGCTTTGATCTTCTCGGGGTTCACTTCGATTCCCCTCTGATGCACATGGAAACCGAGAAACCTACCTGATGGTACCCCAAACACACATTTGTTCGGGTTAAGTTTCATCTTATACCTTCTTAGAACTTTAAAGGTTTCTTTTAGATCTTCCGCGTGCCTCTCTGCCGTAACACTCTTAGTCAGCATGTTATCTACATAGACCTTTATGTTCTTCCCAATCTGCCGAGCGAATATCCTGTTCACTAACCTCTGGTACGTTACGTCGGCATTCTTCAATCCGAATGGCATCACCTTATAGCAATACAACCCCTGGTCTGTGGTGAATGTCGTTTTCTCTTCGTCGGTTTTATTAATTCGCATCACCTCTCTGCCGTAACACTCTTAGTCAGCATGTTATCTACATAGACCTTTATGTTCTTCCCAATCTGCCGAGCGAATATCCTGTTCACTAACCTCTGGTACGTTACGTCGGCATTCTTCAATCCGAATGGCATCACCTTATAGCAATACAACCCCTGGTCTGTGGTGAATGTCGTTTTCTCTTCGTCGGTTTTATTAATTCGGATCTGATTGTACCCCGAGTAAGCATCCATGAAGCTTAACAATTCGTGCCCTACTGTTGCGTCCACTAGCTGGTCGATCCTTGGTAGTGGGAAGCTGTCCTTCGGGCAGGCCTTGTTTAAATCCTTGAAATCCACACACATCCTCCACTGGTTGTTCTTTTTCTTTACTAGCACCACATTGGCTACCCATTCCTGGTACTTGATTTCTCTTATAGATCCTGCGGTAAGTAACTTTTTTACTTCATTTTTAATAGCTGTACTCCTTTCGGGCGGAACTCTGGGTTGATGGAGAGGCAATGTGATATCACCTTCGGGTCTATCCCCAACATATCTTCGTGGCTCCAAGCAAAAATGTCCTTGTACTCTTTCAGTATTGTGACAAGCTGGGCTTTGACATGTACATTCAGACTTGCCCCTACCTTGACTGTCCTACTCGGATCTTTTGGATCCAGTGCCACTTCTTCGGTCGGCTCATCTTTCTTAGCCTCAGGTTCTTCTCTGGGATCCAACTCAAATTCTTTCGGCACTTCTGCCTGCTCTTCAAGTTCACCAACCTCTCGCTCGGCTGTTACCGCGTATACCTGGTGTACTTCCCTATCTTTATACACTGACAAATTTGCCCTTCGGGCCATTTCTTGTGACCCTTTGATCACTCCTACCCCATATTATGTCGGGAACTTCATCATGAGGGCGTAGGTTGCGGTCACTGCTTTGGCCTTATTCAAGAATGGTCGGCCCAATAAGGCGTTGTGTGGCCAATTTTCTGTATCCACCACCACAAAGTCAAGTAGCACTGTTTTTTGGCAAGGAGCCTTCCCGACCTTCACGGGTAACTTCACCGTGCCAAGTGACCTTATTTCAACTCTTCCAAATCCTCTAAGGGGTGTGGGAAATGGTTGTAGGTCTTTCCTATCTAGCCTCAGCTGGTCATACACTTCTGCACTTAGAATGTCTGCTGAGCTTCCATTGTCAATCAAAATCCGATGAACCTCTATATGACCAATCCGTGCGCCGATCACCAGCGTGTCGTTTGGCCTAACATCAACTCCATGTGAGTCGGCTTCTGTGAATATAATCGGGTCCCAGCCTTCCTTGATTCTCTTCGGGTCAAGTTCAACAGAATTGATGTCCAGGTCTCTCCGTGCTTCCACGGCCTCCCGGATTTTCTAGGTCCTTTCCCTGTTACTCTTGCCAATCGCTGATCCCCCGAAGATGGTGTTGATTGCTCCTTCATCCTTAGCTTTCTTGGGACTAGTCTTTCTTGCCCGCCCGTCCGTCCTGTCGGCTACCCTTCTATCCGTCCGCCCTGTCAGCCTTTTTTAAGATGATGTCTTTCAAATGTCCTTCCCTGATGAGGGTTTCAATGTGGTCCCTTAGCTGGAAACACTTAGATGTCTCGTGCCCATTCTCCTTGTGGAACCTGCAATACTTGGTGGTGTCCCTCCGAGCATACGTTGATTGCTTAGGCAGTTCTTTAGACATGTTCTTTTCTTCTAGGATTGCCAAAATTTCCTCTTGATCCTTTTTCAACGGGGCATAGTTTGTATATCTGCCCTGGAACCTCTGCCGCGGTTGATCGGTTTTTGGGTCATATGCTCGACGTCCATCCCGACCATCCCACACCTTATTCTTTTGTTTGTCACCTTTGGTATCGGGCGCCTTTACTTGGTCTTTGGTTTTAGATCCTTCTGGGCGACCGCCATGTACGAAGTAACCTCCTGTGGCAACTTCCTCCTCATCAGCCAGGGCGTAGCCCCCGGCCATATCCATCATATCGGTATAACTGGTTAGTCGAGCTCTTCGAAGGTAAAATGACAATTTGCCGTTCTGAAGGTTGTTGATGAACGCGGCAATTATTGCTTCGTCATTTGCACTCCCAATTTTGGACACTTCCTGACCGAACCTCCCCAAATATTTCTTCAGTGACTCGTCTTTTCCCTGTTTTAGCTGGGACAAGTGGGCCACCGACTTCTTCCTGTGTACATTACCGAGGAATTGCCTTGAGAAGGTTTTACTCAGCTCGCTGAAATTGCCTATACTCGCTGCTGGTAACCTGCTGAACCACCTAGAACCTAAATCCCCGAGAGTTTGGGGGAAATTTAAACAGAGCAAGGCATTATTGTAGACATACTGGGCCATGGCACTCTTATATCTTCTGACGTGTTCCTTCGGATCAGTGTCCTTTTTGAATTGTTCTACGTGAGGCATCCTGAATCTCTCCGGGAAGGGTGTCCTCAGGACTTCATTGGTAAAAGGGCTTCTGGTCTCGTCATCCGATAATTTATTATGCCCATATCGCCTGACTAAAGCATCCATCTGTCGACGATTATTCTGAACTTCCCGGGTCAAACTCTGTATGAGTATGTCCCTGTCTCCTTCCGGTTCTCCCATCGCATTGAAATTCTAACTTACGATCAGCTTTTGGCCCCTTTCATCTGGATTCAACTCTCTATGTTCTCGGTTTAGGCCATGCAGCCGAACTGTGCCCTTTTGGCGCTTGCGATGATAACTCTGCTCACTCTCTCCTGAGGATGATGACCTGGCTCTCCGATGAGTACGTCTCCCAGGGCGATCTCCATCCTTGGCCAACCAATCCCGATCATTCCCTCTGTCAGAATCATTCTCCTCTCTATGCTCCCTGTTATTCATGGCTAACCTTTCAGACAAAATTGTTGGCCTATCTGCAGGACCTTGGCTCGCCTTTATGGGTGCATCTGGCGTTGGTACCACCACCGTGGAACGTAATCTTGTTGCCTGCTGATTTGGGGCGGAAAGATTGTGGGGTGACATCAAACCCTCCGTGGTGGAAAGGTCAACTCCCTGCCTCGCTGCGTCCGCCATGAGTTGCTGTAGAGAAGTACGGAATCTTTACACGATTTCTTCATTAGTTGGGGGGAAACGCTGGATGCCAGCCAGGGTAGTTGATTGATCTGCAGTTGCTAAGGCTGCATCCGCAGTGTTGGGAGTGGCGTCATCCTCCAACTCATTAGTGGGTAGTCCGTGACTGTACCTAGAATTGCTACCATCTCCCTCGCCGGCCATTGCTTCACAAGTGCTTCGATCGCCCCTCCTTCTAGCTCCAATTGTTGACGGTGATTTTTCATCAACACTCGATTGATGATTTGAGATCACGTTTGTGAGTGATAATAGTTTAAATCTTAATACCGTAAAAATAATGAGTAAGAAATACGTGGTAAAACTCCGATGATCGGAGAAACGTCCACGGGTTGTTGCCTAAGCAACGAAGCCAAAATCCACTATATAAAAATTGATTACAAAGATTCGCTCTGGTCTCTCTTATGCTCGAAAACGATAGATCTCTCCCTTATGCGTTACAAATGGTATTTATACACGTTGTTTCTAGGGTTTGGGGATGCCGCTAGGGTTTGGTGTCGTGGTGCCCAAGTCTTGAGCAGTTTTTCAGTCCTAGTAGGATTCTGCTTCCTTCTTGGACGTGATATGTTTCCTGTTTTGGCTGAGTCCGAGTTTAGGCTGGATTCTTTTTCCTTTATTCGCGGGAGACCTGTTTGTTTCCTTGTTAAACTCTGAAGGGTTGCACTGTTACGTATTGTGGAGGTGCTCACTGCTGATTCCTTTCGTATTTAGGAAGTGAGTTTTCGCAACCATCTCTTCTTGTTGATCCCCGAGTATGCCCGAGCATGCCCGAGTAGGTGGTGTTTCCCGAGCTGGTTCTCTTTGTTTGTGATCGGGTCGCTTTGGTTTCAGCCGAGTGGGTTACTTGGGGGATTTCCCCCTTTCGAGTTGACTTTTCCTGACTCCCGCTTACGTGGCTTCTTCAAGGTGGTAACGTGTCTTCTATGACAATTTTTACCTATAACAACTATCAATAAGACTAAGCTACCCTTGATCCCTAAATTAAATGAATAAAAAAAATTTAAAAAAAAAATCATATTTTAAAAATGAATCTTCACCATCCATCTTAAAGATAGATGGTGGACATCAAATAAACTTAAAGATTTGAATTAAAAAATAAAAATAAAAAAAGGTAGTGTTAACATGTGCCCTTAGGACTTATGATAACAACTACTTTATTTTCATAAAATGATAACAATTTTAATGGACGGCGGAGATCCAATCCCATTTTTTTTTCTTTTTAATTTATGTTTTTTTCTTTCAATTAATTTCTTTTTTATTACTTTTTAAAAAATGTTTGAAGCATTGATAATACCCTTAATTTGACAGTCAAACTTGGTCAACCATTAAATTTGACCAAATTTGACTAACAGTAAAGGGGTTGAGTGTCAATTTTCGATAAAGTTGTTTCTGAGTGCAAGAGGGAAAACCTCGGAGAGGTTTAGTGTAATTTGCTCTTCTATATAAAGAATCATTTCATATGAATCCGATCCATTGGATTGAATTCGATCAGATTTAAGTATTTTGCAATTGGATTGAGTTGGATTTCACTCTAAGATTGGATAAGATATATCAAATTGTAATTTCTTTGATCCAAGTAGATCGTATCAAATCTTGGATCATGGCTAATCCAATGGATCCAATCCATCGCACGGCCCGACATTATAATGTGATTGTTCATTATTTCATTCAAATAGGTAATTTGTTAATTACTTCTGTCATTTCATTTTCTTCTAACTTTATTATATATTTATTATTAATAATAATGCTAAACAAAATATAAAAAATAGTCCAAAAATCTACCTTTTATAAATAAAAAATATCCAAAAATCAATACAAATGATGTGGTAAGTGATTTGTCATTACTATATAATTTACCATATTATCCCATAATTTATATGATATGACAACTCATTTACCACATAATTTTGGTTGATTTTTTTAGATACATAGTATTAGGGGTAAGCGTTTAATGGATCAGTTCATTTTTCAATAGAACCGATCAAAAACTGATAAAGTTCGGTTTTTGAAAATATGAACCGATCCAATCAAATTTACAAATGTCAACCGATTAAAAACCAACCGAATTAGACCGGTTTGGTTCGGTTCGGTTCGGTTTTTTGGGTTTTGGCCCCACTGGGCCAAATTCATGGACTTTAATTATTACACATGTTTTCATATTTTAATTCTTTTGGGCCTTCGACCAAATTAAATTATGAGCTTGAACAAATTGAAAATACTGGTTTAAAATAAAATTCAGCAAAAAAAAAAAAAAAAAAAAAAAACAAAGTAAAAAAATATGATGTGACACACCTTCATAGTTTTATAGTTTCATGGAGTGTTGAATATTAAACTAGGTTTTTTTTTTTATATAAGTTGGATCTCGGTTCGGTTTTCCAGTTTGGGATAGCGAACTGGGAAAAAAACCGATCCAATCGGTTTTTTTAAAAATGAACCAAACTGAACCTGCCAACATAAGAAAACCGTAAAAAACTGATTGGATTGGTTCGGTTTATTGGTTTTTTACCCACCCCTACATAGTATTACTCTTTTATTAATTCATTCGATTTTCAAATTTAAAAAGTGAAAGCGGATAATTTCATTTTAGTAAATGTTTTTTTTTTTTTTTGAGAGAGATTCATTTTAGTAAATGTTATGAAAGACTTTTATGTAGAGGGACCGTTATATTAAAAAGAAAATATTTGAGAGGGTCAAATACAAAATACAAAATTTAAAGATAAAATTGTAATATTTTAAAAAAGTTTTAAAATTTCACTCTATTATCATCTAAATTACATTATTTTATAATTACAAAATCTAAAACAAGTTGATATTCTTATAGGATTTGGATCATCGGCTGATCTGAAAAAGATCAAATCAGTTGAGGATCAAAATTCATACAATGCTTAAAAGGAGAAAAAAGAAAGAAAGAAAAAAAAAAGATACAGGGTATTGAAATGTATATGATCCATTGTTACTTTACTTCTGATTTTTGATGTACAATCTTATCGACAAAAGGTTCAACCAATGTCTCCAAGTCATTCAAATCACCCTTCAATTCATCAACCTGTATATATTTAGTCACCAAAATTAGTCCAAACTTATGTGATATGTTTAGCTACAAAACATGTTTTATGGGATCCATACAAGATCATACAAGATCATAAAATTAATTAGAAGATTTTCAACACTTTCTTGACTAATATATATATATAGAGAGAGAGAAGAAAAAGTATATACCTTATGAATGAAATTAAGAGTGAGTTGAGCATCGTCGGCGGTTGCTTTGGAAAAACGTTCAACAAACAAAGCCGTGTCCTTCACTTTCGGATGATTATCTGGAACCGCATCTGCCACCTCTTCAGATAACTTCTCCGCCGCCGACGCCACCTTTTCCACCACCTCTGCTATCTTTTCCACCTTCTCCACAACCATTTCTGCTTCTCCTATTTCATACAAATGTACTCAACTTTTATGTACATAAGTAAATAACCAATTTCATTCGAAAAAAATCGGTTTGTTTTCATTATATATCAAAAAACATAAAACATTATCTCAAAATCAAATAAAATTTAACAAGATGATTTGGTCGTCTGAGTGGTTTGGCCCCTACATAAACCATTGAGATTGTGAATTCTAGTTATGTTTCGCTCTCCTAATCCCTAAATTGTAATAGTTTGAAAAAAAAAAAAAGAATAAATGAAATTTTAATTTTAATTCCCTGAAAGATTTATTTTAAAAGTTATGAAAAACAATAGAATTTATAATAATGCTCCCCAACACACCTTTTTATAATTCTTTGCAATAACTTGTTAAATTGTAATTTAACCATTTTCCTATGATTGACAAAGAAAGTGTATCTACTACATATATAGATCCAAAAATATAAAAATAAAATCTATATAGAGTAGAGACAGAGAGAATTAAAAGAAGAAAAAAGAAAGAAAAATTTATTTACATGTACTGGGATAGACAGATATGCTATCGTGAACTGTACGTACCTTCAATCTTTTGAAATTGGTTCCATTTTTGCTTCCATAATGGTAGAAAGAGAGTTAATAAAGAGCCCAAAATCCATCTTGCCCTGAATATTATTTACATTTTTTATTAAACATTGCAAGGAGCTGATGATAATGTGATAAATTTAATTACTTAAAAAATATTTTTCAATTTCAATTAACACCATGCAATTATTCATACCAAAGAAAGAAGTTAAATCTTGGAGGAGGAGATGGACCTGACGGTACTGCTCCAACTTTGTCAATGTCATCATCTTTGACCTTCACCCTACAATAACAAACCCAACAAGTTATGTTTACAGTGGATGGATCATGGATATATAATTTTGCAAGAAAATATATATATATATATATTATGGTAGCAATAATTACATAGTAGTATTTTGTTTTCTCCATATTGTGCCATTGTTGCTGATCAACTGCAAGCCTGATTGGTGCATTGAGTAGCCATGGCCAAGCTTCGCTACTTCGAAACGGTGAAAGGACGCTGGAGAATTAAGGGTGGAGCAAGGTGATCTGTTACGATAAAATAATTCAAGAAAACTCTGCAATTTGTAGGAATTAGTTTTTGGCATATTGAACAATTAATTAGAGATATATGAATGTATGAGGTAGCTATTTGAGTGCATATTTATAATAATATGACTTATTTCAGAGATTGAGTAATTGTGGTTTTTTTTTTTTTTTTTTGCAAGAATGCATTTACGTGCAAGAATGCTAAGGACGCTAAGTAATAACGTGATTTGTTCATATTTGACCGATCGCTTTAACAAAAAGCTAAAGCAATATATAATTCACTTGTACTTCCTTGCAATGCAAGTCAATACTTGAAAGTTTGAAACCGTCTTTGAAGCTTAAAGTCAATCTAGAATAACACTTGTTCGGTTTTAGCCCATTATAACACGTACCATGCCCGATTTGATTAAGTGATTAAGTACTGATTAAGTGATTAATCTCAATATTGCATAAAAACAATTATATCCCTAGCTTCATTTCATATAATCCTATTATACTACAAACACGTTCATCATTGGCCATCACTAAATTGACAACATAAGCTATCAATTATTGTTGCTGTTTCCATTTCGGTCGTTGTTGCCGATTACATTTCCGATCACCATCACCCGGTAACGATTTTAATGTAATTTATATCTTTTATTTTTATTTTTATGTTTTTCAAGTTTTATTTGATTTGAAATTTTAATTGATGAAAGAAAATAAAATAAAATAAAATAAGGATTGAGGGGTCTCGGTTTGAAAGAATTTTTGATTAAAAGATAGAAGAAGTAGCAACTAAATAAATTTTAAATGTGGCAGAGTAAGTAATATTTGTAAGTAGTTTTACAAAGAAAAAAAAATAATTGTAAGTTTAACATTTAGACAGGCTTTGTTAATCTTAAAAAACTCATTTGTTTCCACCGTAAATATTATATATATATATGAAGCAGATTTGGATTTGGATTGTTCAATACAATCATTTTTCCCTATTTGTTTTTCTGTCCAACTTTTGGAAAATATGTTAGGGTTCCCTTTTCTTGTTGATAAATTAAAACATGTTTAATTGTATATATAATATACATTTAGATACTTTAATTTATTTTATAATACTTTAAATATTTGAATTAAATATTTGGTTGGTTGAATACCAATTACATTTAAGGATAAGATGAGGTTGGTCCGGTGGTAAACCCCTCACACCTACACAATGAGATCGTGGGTTCGAGTCCTTCCCCTCCCTCCAAAAACCTCGAATCGAAAAAATAATACCAATTATAATTTAATCCAATTTCAAATGTATTTTAATCCATATATAAATTCACAACAATTAACAACAAATTTTATCAGGGGTAATTTCACTAAAGTACCTTTTTTTTTTTTCCAAATTGTCACAATAAACGTCTTTGTCATATTAGAAACTCTAGTCCCTTCTGTTTCCAAAATACTTCACTTTAATCTTTCTGTTAGTCAAACTTAACGTAAATAAGACTAATTTGATCATTTGCATAGAAAGTGAATTAAAAAATTAAAAAAAGTAGTCAAATAAAAATACTTTTCATACTTCAATATTAAATAAAAATCAAATTAAGAACAAAATAATATATATTTTCTTAAAAAAAAATGAAATGATTATTTAAAAAAAAAAAAAAGAATTTTTTTATTGTCAGCAGAATATTAATTAAAATATTAAAAAATAAGATTAAAAAAAATATTAAGAACAGAAAAATGATTTAAAAAAAAAAAAAACAAAATAATTAAATAGATCCAATGATCTCCAAACGAATTTGCATAATTTCCAGATCAAAGATCTCCATTGTTGAAAATCGAGATCCACAAATCTTCATCTCTTGGCCAGCGAGGGATCTCCATTGACCGACAATGGAGTTTCATCGATGGCGGCGATGGAGATCCATCGATCGAGTCTCGATCCTTACTCTCCAAGGAAGAAGAAAATCAGCTTGGATTCTGATGCCAATCAAAAAGAGTTTGATTTGTGGAAGTGGAGCTTGACTGAGATTGGAGCTATTTGCTCTTTTGAAGTTGCTGCTACCACCATGTGTATCATCATTTTTGGATCCCAACAAGGGAACCAACACAACCACAAGAAGCTTTGTTTCTAGATTTATGCAGATGACAAGGTTTCCATTTTTTAATATTTTATTTTTTTTGTCACATTTCTTCAACTATTTCACATACTCAATTCTCAATTTTTCTTATATTTTGATGGGTTGAAGTCACATATTAAACAATTTGTACACAGATCTCTTAGATTAGATCAATTTTTTTCTTCCAAATTCAAGAGAGAAATTCATGACTTTGAAGTAATTGTTGTTGTTGTTTTCAGAGGATCAAGCAAGTGGTGCAGCAAGCAACTAAATTAAATGAAGCAATTTCAGCAGTAAGAGGTGTTCCAATTGCCAGAGTTCGCATAAAATCTGTGATGGATGGATTTGTTGTGGAAGCTCTACAAGATTTGTGTAGAAACTCTCCATATTTGTAAATAATAATGAAATATATGTGTTATATATTAATATATATTTTTTGTTCTTAATGTGATTTTTATTTAATATTAAAATACGAAAAGTATTTGAAAGAAATTTTGGAAAATAAAAATGCAATAACAACAAACTTTTAGGGGCAAAATTGACCTTTTGTATAGTTAGTTATAGTTGACCGTTAGTAATTTGGTCAAACAGATTAAAATGATATATTTTGGAAAAAGAAAGGACTAGAATTGCTAATATGACAAAGGCATTTAAAGATGTGACAATTCAGAAACAAATAGGGACTTTAGTGAAATTACCTCATTTTATCAAATGCATTTATATTGTTTTTGAGTCGTATAGTTTTAAGAGCAACATTAACCAAACGGTTACCTACAGGCTACACCTTACACCATGAGGTAGTGGATTCGAGTATGTACCCCATCTCAAATTCATAATAAATTTTACAATAAATTATCCATTCAACACCATTAATATATGGCTTAAATTAGTTAGTAACCTTATTTGATATAGATTTCTATTTTGTCTCTACCCATATTATCAATAATTCGATATGTGGTTATAACATCTTTTAGGAAATAAGCTTTTTGAGAGTTCTTTGGGTGTAATTAGGGTTTTGTTTTTTGTGAGTGATTTTGAGTTACTCTTTTGTGATCTCCATTGATTATAGTGAATTTTTTTTCATCTCCGCCCGTGAACGTAGGCTTTACACTAAACCACGTAAATTTCTCTTTTTCCGCTTTGTTTTTATTTCACCTAATTATTTTGTGTTATAACAATTTTTACAACAAACTGATATCAGAGCCATAGGTTCTTGATTAGCTCTTAGGGATCCGTTATGGAGGTGGCCTTATCAAGATTCCCATCAAATAACTATTTCGGATATTACCTCGATCTTCATTCTTCTCATATTTAAATAATTATCACATATAATTTTAAAGGTTAGGTAGTTATAGGATTTAAATACTAGCATTATTCTAGTTTTTTTTTTTTTTTTTTTTTTTTTTTTTTTTTTTTTTTTTTTGACAGTAACATTATTCTAGTTAATTAGTGCTATAAGAACAAGGAAATTAATAAACAAAAAGATAATTTAATTAAAATGACGTGTCGATCGAAAGATACAGTACATATTATATTTTCTTTTAAAAAAACACAAAATGCAAAACTCATATAATAGGTTTGGTTTTTTATTCTTTATCACGTCCACATTAGTCACTCTCAAATGTCAATATATTGGACCACTCAAATTATGAATGTGTAACCATAATATATATATAAGATTAGTTTTTCTATTATCAGTTCGAACTGACAATAAATATATCAGGACGAAGAATGTGGACCACAGATTATGAAGAAGTTTTGATAAGTGCATTCACTTTGAGTCAAAGTATGTAAATCTAGTGGTCCACATTCTTCGTCCTGATATATTTATTGTCAGTTCGAACTGATAATAGAAAATCTGTATATAAGATTGATGTATATAAAATATGCTCTCGAGTGACCAGGGGCGAAGCCAGGGTGTTTTGGTAGGGTGGGCTAAACTAATTATATAATATTTTTTTTAAACGAACTTCGACGATACAAGAAAATTATATCGATTGAAATTTTTTACACTTAGATAAGAGGGGGCTTAATGAATCGTACCCATTAAAATTCATCTTCTAAACAAAATACATAAATTGTTTTAAAAGATAACAATTAGATAAGAAGAAAAAAATGTAATTCTAATACAATCATGAACTATCTCAGATTTAACAAATTTTAAGAGAATGTAGATTGATAGAACCGTATAAGTGAAACTTTTCCTAATTCAAAAGTTTATTTTGTTTGTGTATGATACTCTAATGTGTTTTACTTTTTTGTGTTTAGTTATGTTAATTAGTTTGATAAATATAGTTGTAAATTATGGGTAAAATGTAAAACTCTAAGGGAAGTAAATGTAATATGTAAACTTTAAAAAATATTTCAAAAAAGTTAGCCTGGGCTACAGCCCAGGCTACTTTACTCATACCTCCGCCACTGCGAGTGACGATATTTATATCCCTTAAAAATTACATGTATACACAGAGAGGACAATCATCAACCCACAAAGACTCACTATCATGGTTCAAAGCTAACTTAGCAAGCCCATTAGCCACCTTATTCAACAACCTAGGCGCAAACACAACGGAAATATCCAGAAAACGCTCAGCCAATAGAAGGATATCATTCACCACCACGCCAACCTCCAAAGAGGGAGGATTCTTATGGGCAATAACTTGCACAACAGCAAGCGCATCAGACTCCAAAATAACACGCGAAAAATTCTTGTTGACAGCTAACCGTAACCCAGCAAGAATGGCTAAAGCTTCCGCAATCTGAGGTTGGTAATTCGATCTTATATTCCGGCACAGAGAGGCCAAAACCCGGCCACTGCTATCACAAGCAACCACACCAATACCTATCGTCTTCTGCATGGAATTCAGGGCTACATCAGAATTAATTTTTACATAACCAGGCGGAGGAGGCTGCCAGAGCTATCCACCTTACTCAACATAACCCCCTTCTCATTTGCATTCCGAAAATCAGAGCTGAAGTTATTCACCCAGTCACAAATTTTTGAGGCAGGAAGCAACATATTTTTATGGATTTTCACATTTCTACGGTGCCATATTCTCCACCGAGTAACACAAAGAGTCTGAAAATCTTTCAACTCCATCTGCGCACTACAAGAAATAACGAAATCAAGAAATGGAGCATGATCCAAACTTGAATTACCTGTAGCAAAATCACACAAACTTCTCACTCCCTTTAGAGATGGGCAGCGCCACACAGCATGCAAGGTAGTTTCAGCATGCTTCGCACAAATGGGACAGGTAACATCCATGCGCATCCCATGAGCCACCAAATTGCAACGCATTGGAATCCAGTTATTACAAGCCTTCCACAAAAATAACTTAATTTTTTATGGTAAATTCAAGCGCCAAAAGAACTTCCACCAAGACTTAAAACCAGAGAGGCCAGAACAGGTAGGATTAGCAAACGAAGAAGACGCAAGCCAGTAACCACTACACACCGAATAGTCACCCGAACTAACCTATCCACCGAGGCACCATTGCAATGGGGTAAGCTAAGAATAGCTTTCGCTTCGTCATCAACAAAAGACTCCCTAATCAGAACCTCATTCCACTCTCCCGACGCCACCTTGAGACAATCAACTATAGCATTCATATTCAAAACCGCCGGAGACATCACCATGAAAGTAGATTCCCTTAGAATCCACCTATCTTTAAACACACGGATTGAGGACCCATTCCTAATCCTCCACCTCGATCCCTTCTCCACAAGCTCCCTACCCCACAAAAGGCTTTTCCAGAGGAAAGAACCAGCACCAACCTCAGCCAAGAGGAAACTAGAGTCCGTAAAATAGCAATCTTTTAACATTCTCGCTGCAAGAGACTCCAGAAACTGAATAATACGCCAACACTGCTTAGCAAGCATAGCTTTGTTAAAAGCCCCTAGGTTCCAGAAACCAAGACCCCTCTCCCATTTTGGCCTACATAATTTCTCCCAACTACACCAGTGCATTTTCTACTTCTTACCACTCCCGCTCCACCAAAACCTCACACTCAACCGATGGAGATCCTGGACAAGGGAAACTGGAAGCTTAAAAAGGTTCATCAAATACGCCAGGATAGCCTGAATAACAGCTTTTAACAAAACCTCTCGCCCACCCGTTTAGAAAAAATGACTACACCAGTTCTGAAGCTATTTCCAAACCCTATCCATAATGTCATCAAACAAGAGCTGCTTCCTTTTACCAGTCAAACACGGAAGCCCCAAATAACGCAAGTGCACATCAACCACACTCATCCCCAAGACACCGGCCAACCGACTTTTTTCCATATCTGGAATTTGTCTGCTAAAACACACCGCAAACTTATCAAAATTAACCACCTGCCCAGAGGCTAGGGAATAATCCTCCAAAATATTTCTAATAGTGACACAGTCCTTCAACGTAGCTTTTGTAAAAAGTAGACTATCATCTGCGAAGAAAAGATGAGTAATTTTGGGCCCCTGACAACTACACTTGAAACTAGAATACTCACCCCAACCTTCAGCTTGCAAAATAAGACTCGAAAGCCCCTCTGCGCAGATAAGAAACAAATATGGGGAAAGAGGGTACCCCTGCCGTAAACCCCTCGAAGGCCGAATAAAACCCTTAACTTTTCCTTTTAGATAAAGATAATCTCTTTAATTCTTTCCAATATAGATAAAATGGTCATCCATGCTAAAGGAAAAATGATTTTAAAACTTATATCTGATTTGCTTATTGTGGTGGAACTTGAATACGCATATAATATATGATACTGGATTGATGCTCTTGTTGTATTTCTTAATTTGATATTTAACATTTGTCTGAAAGATAAACATTTAATCAAAAACTTTTCTACTTCAAAATCAATTGAGACATAACACAAACCTTGCATCTCTACAACTTTCACAAACAGAAAATGGATCTCCAACCGTAAAAACCTCAAACCTGAGTGATTTTGTGGACATTAAACAACCAAGAAGAAATGGAGAGAGCTGCTTGACATGAGGAGGGAGAGAGAGAGAGAGAGAATAAAAAAAATTGTGTATGATTTTATGGAAGGAAAATATAAAAGAGAGAAGAAGTTTTGGAAGCGAAAAAACAATGGTAAAATTAAAGATAACATGAAATTTTAAATAATATTAAAGTTGATTAAATAACATAATAATAGGTGAGGAGGTGTGTACTTACAAAGATACAATACAATATAATTAAAGAAGGGATATTTTTAGCATTAAGTGAAGTTTATTTACAAAATAGAAAAATTACCATATAAAAAAGGAAAGATTTAAAAAAAAAAATGAAAAATATTTTATTTTGTAAATACTTGTAATTTTCTTATCACTTATTTTAGATTTCCTAAACCATATCATGAATCATTAATTTTTTTTTTTGTTCCTAACACCTAATCATATTTCCTAATTTCATTGAAATTCTCACGTCTATGCAGATTTGATCAAGTATCTCTAAATTTTGATTTTATGTTTCTAATATATTGGTGTTATATATATATAGTCTTTCTATTGTCAATTCGTCCTGACAATAAGTATATCAGGACGAAGAATGTGGACCACAAATTATGCAAAAGTTTTGTCAAGTGCATACACTTTGAGTCAAAATATATAAATCTAATGGTCCACATTCTTCGTCCTGATATATTTATTGTCAGGACGAACTGATAATAAAAAATCTGTATATATATATATATATATATATTTATGGCTTTTTATTTATTTTAGAGATGAAAATTAAAAACGTTTGTGAAAAAAGCAAACTTTTTTTTTTTATTTTTATCTTTGTCCTGTCTCCTTAATAGTGTCATACAGTTCAACAACGGGAATTCAAACTTCAAATAATTTCTCTTTCTACTTTTTCCTAATTTTCTCTGTGTAATCGAAATTAAAGCATCATTCAATTGATTTCTCTCCACTATTGAGGTATATTTATCTCTAATCACTATTTTTTTTCTCATGCAAAATTTCTCCATGATTTCATTTCTATAGAATTCTTCATCATACCTCTTGCACCAATGACAAGTACAACAACAAAGACATGGGTGCTCAAGTTGCTCCCATTGTCAAGCCTGAGGTGATCGCCATTGCCACTGGCGAAGAGGGCAAGGAATAGGTTGTCGTCACCATCGTCAAGCTCGAGGATGTAATGAGCGCTCAACGATGACTTCAATCTGACGATCTTCTTCCACAAGCCAATTATCTTAGTTTGTTCTCTGATTGTATGTTTTTTTTATGTGTTTTTTGTTATTTTTTGATGTATATGAAAAAACAAGAAGTGTTGTTGTCCATTGATTTATTGATTAATCCGAGTATAGTATGAACTTGAAATTGGATTATTCACTAAGCTGAATGCACAAAAACTGTTGGATGAAATGCCATGTTACTATAAGAGAAAAAAACAAAGAAGCAAAGAATGCCCTTTTTTTTTTTTTTTTTTTTTTTTTTTAATACAAATCTTCTTACTAATTCCAATAAAAAGAAAAAGTTTTGGGCATTTTTTTCAATTAATTCTCAGTTTTTTGCTTGGTGCGCATCTTGTTTTGTTATGATTAGTGTCAACATGAAAATTCCAGTGTCGTTGCAATATAAATATCAAGTTACTTGATTATCTAGGTATAGATGTGTTTATATATACATACATACATATATATATATTCTTAAGCTTAGATGTTAGTTGTTTTTTTTTTATGCGGTTGCAAGGTAATACATATGTGATTTTGTTTCATCTTGTATTCCATTTAGGTAGAGGCAACTGAATCAATTGGTATCTTAAAAATTACTCAAGATTTGAGTAAAAAAAAACTCACACCTTTATCTAAGACTTAATATAATAATTACTATTTGGAATTCGGTTTTAATGAGGATTTATTTTATACGGAATATAAAAGCATGTCTTAGAGATATGATTTTACCGCCACATTTACAGACAATTTCTCTCTCTACTATGTTCTCGATTGTCTCAGTATATCATATGAACATGAAGCACTAGATCTTGTAGATTTGGTTGAGGCTTCAATGTATACATGGAGATGCAAAACTTGCATGAGCGAAAAAAAACAAAACAAAACAAAACAAAACAAAAAATACTCCTTGCATGATGCGGGACTTGAATTAAATATGTTTTTTTTATTCTTTTTTATGATAATTTTGAAATATTAAGTTTTGATATTATAATTGAATTAAGAATGCCATAATTATTTTAATTTCATAATATAAGTAAATCATATATACAGTCCCGTTCTGGTCCGTGCGCACTAATATAACTTCATCAGTGCATTACATGTGGGCCATGGATTATGGAGAAGCACTGATAAGTGCATACACAATTGAGTCAAAACATATAAATCTAGTGGTTCATATGCAACGCACTGATATAAGTTATATCAGTGCACACCGACTTGACAATTTATATATATATATATATATAGTAATTTTCTAATGAGAACTTTTTACAATACACACTTTAAGCACCTTTGATGAAATTATATGGAATATATTGAATCTTGATTTGATTTTTTGTATGGATAATGAAAACATTGAAATACATTTATGGAAAAAAAATTAAAAAAAATTCGGGTGCAACTGTGCAAGAACTATTTTTTTCCGATTTTTTGGAAGATAAAACATTTAAAAATAGACAAATATAAGAAAAAAATAGTTATCAAATCCAAAAAAAATCAAAATTTTTACCAAATGTGTATTTTAATTTTCTTAGGATGCATACAAAAAATCTCATTGAAAAACATTTGATTACATACATTTGATTACATGCAATTTCATCAAAGGTGTGTAAAATGTGCATTGTAAAAGTCCTCATTGGAGATATATATATATATCTTTTTATATGTTTGCTTTTTGATTCTATTCTTCCTTGCTTTTTTGTTTTTGTTTGCTTGCTGGGGTTTTCGGTTGGCCGGGGTGGTGCTGTTTGTTCTGGTTTTGTTTTTGCTTTGTGGCTGTGTTGTGGCCTGTTCGCTTTTGGTGCTCTGTTGTTTTGTCTTGGGTTTTTGCCTTTTCACTTAATAAAGTGTGCATTGTTGACAATTGTCAAAATGTCGAACCTGAGCCTTGCAGAGTCGAAAATAAGATTTTGATCCGTTTTAACTTAAAATAAATTATTTTTGTGAACCACAAAAATATATAACTAATATAATCCACTTTCATGCCCAAACAAGATCTAATCAATTTTAAAAATGATGGCCGAAAGCAATTAAGCACCAAATCAGATAGCAACTTGGCAACTATTTTTAATGCATCTTGGAGGTTGACAAGTAATAAATTAGTTTACTTTTGTGAGTTTGTCATAATTCGACCATTCTATTTAAACCATATTTTCATAGAAATCTGATTATCACACGTCCATGATGGATGTTCAAATTACTTGCAAGAAATTGATCAAACCATCTGTTCCTACCCCAACTCATCTTCAAAACATGAGGTTATCGTTTATGGATCAATACATTTATCCAACAACTGTGCCAGTCATTTTCTACTACCCATCAGCCGATATCAACCATCATCCAGCTCAAACTGTTGAAAGACAGAACCGGTTGGAGAAATCGCTATCGGAAGTCTTAACCCTCTATTATCCACTAGCAGGAAGATACATCAAGGAAAAGCTCATTGTTGATTGTAATGACGAAGGGATCGAATATGTCGAAGCCTTGGTTGATGAACAGCTTTCTCAAATTCTCCGTGTAGTAGATGCTAAGGAGTTGAATCAATTTGTTCCTGATGAAGTAGAGGAATCGGCAACAAGTCCATTACTTGCTATCCAAGTTAGCATTTTCAACTGTGGTGGACTAACCATTGGCCTGCGCTTTTCGCATAGAATAATGGATGCTTTCACATTATTCTTATTCGTACATGGATGGGCAAAAACGTGCAAGGTGGGTATCATGAATGAAGTTATTTCTCCGAATTTCGGTTCTGGAATTCTATTCCCAACAAGAGATCATGTGTCTGAGCAAAAGGTTCCAACTAGTTCCAAAACTAGACCAAAAGTTGTCACAAAGAGGTTTGTGTTCGATGCAAAAGCAATATTAAAGCTAAAAGCTGATCAGGCTTTGAGTTGTTGTGGTCAATTTTCGGTAGTGGAGTTAACGATAGCGCTGATATGGAGGGCTCAAATCAATGCAGCTCGAGCAAGATACGGGCGTCTAAGGACTTCTCTGCTGTTAGTTCCAATGAACTTAAGAGGTAAAACATTCGAAAAAATACCCGAAAACTGCTGCGGAAACCTTTTCACACTGATTACAGGAAGATTTCTGGCAGATGATGAGAGCAACATTATGGGGTTGAATGACTTCATAAATCTAGTGAAGGGTACGATAAGGAAGTCTATGGTGGAATATGCAAAACCAATGAAAGATGAAGACGAATTTTTCAGCAAGGTGATATCGAATCCCGGTAGAGAAATAATTGAAGAATTTACCAATGGAAATGGGGATCGGAGACCATTTACTAGTTGGAGAAATCTAGATATGTATGAAGTAGACTTTGGTTGGGGAAAGCCAGCTTGGGTGAGTGTTGCAGAGAGGCCTTATAGTGGAGTTTTTCTGATGGATAGAAAAGGTGGTGATGGAATTGAAGCTTGGGTGGCCATGGATGAGCAAGAAATGCCATTTTTTCAACAGGATCCACACATTGCAAACTTTAGCTCTACTTAGGGTCAGCTTGTTTGGTTTCTAGGAAAATACTTTACCTGCTAATTAAGTTGGGTTGTAGTTCCTTTTTTTTTTTTTTTTCTTTCTGTCAATGTGATGAATTTGATTTATAGTATCTACAAATTGAAATTTGAATTTCATTTTTTGAACCTGAAAAGAGTTCAAAAGCATTATAATTCAAGTACTTGGTTCCGATTTAATAGATACCGTTAAATAAAATAAAAATAAAAATAAATAAAAAAAACATTGTAATTCAAGTGCAGAATTTCAAAGGCCCAAGAAAAGAGTTGATGGCCCAATCTCATGAAATTAGAAGTGTCCCAATGATGTGAAGAAGAAGGACCATGATCCTCTCCTCACCTCACCTCATCCTCACCTTTTCCTCACATGTGATTGGTTGTTAATAAAGTGTCAATCACATCTTAACCATTCATTCATTGCAATACTTATGTGTCATAAGATTAAGTGAGGTGAGGATGAGGTGAGGTGAGGAGAGGATCCTTGTCCGAAGAAGAATTGGCCTTCTTAATTTTATTAGGTTTTCACCCGCGTCTTGAAGCCCATAAAAAGCCAGTCACTAAAGGAGATTGTATGGGTGTACATGGGTTGGTTTGGGTTGGGTTTAACTATACCCAAACAAAACCATTATTTAATCGGGTTAATTTTTTACAACCAAAATAAAACCATTTATAAGATAAAATCAAACCAAATCAAACCAATAAATAATTATATTATTTTTTATTTGAACAAATATAATAATATTAAATTATCAATATAAGTAGTTAAACTCATTATCAATAAGATAAATAATAATACTAAATTTAACTCAAGTTCAGAATAGTAGTCATTAAAAAAAAAATGTAGAACGCCTAAAACTTATAAAATAAAACTAAATTGTTCAAGCGTCCAAATTAATAATATCCACCACTATCCAAACAGCCACTTTGAAGTTTTGAAGTTCACTTCTTATTACATTGGCATTGATCCTAGTTTAAAATAATATAATATAAAATTATGTTAATTTTAGTTGTTATTTTTTTTATCCGATAATTTAATTAAAAAAATATATATTTATTAAAGTATGTAATGGTTTGGTTTGGGTTATGTAGTTTGATAAAACGCAACCCACAAACCAACCAAAATCAATTGGGTTGCTTAAAAACAACTAAATCAGTTTTTATTTATTTATTTAACGAAACCAAACCAAGTCGCTTAAATTGGTTTGGTTTTGATGGATTGATCAGTTTGGCGATTCAGTTGCCCACCCCTAGAGGAGATGATGTATTGGGTATAACTTTTGAAATACATCTTTTTCAAATTGATCTTTTATTGAGTATAATTGTTAATAAAAAGTTGTATATTGTTTGGTATTCAACTAAAAAAAAAAATAAATAAACTTAAGTGAGCAAAATATTTGACAATATATCTTTAAAAGAGCTTTTGTTGCTATAAATTACAAAAAAAAAACAATATTGACAAGTAATGTATCTGTAATCAGGGGTGTACCTAGGATTTTTTTTCCTATCGTGGGCTAAAATAAAACTATATAATTAATAGTAAGTGAACTTAATTTGACAGTACTAGAAAATTCCATCAATCGAAGAAATTTCATTAATCGGCAAACTTGAACCCCCGTTCGCGATATTATATGGAGTACTTGATCCACTCCCACCCGAGTACCCGATAATTGATTATCTTTTTTTTTTTTTTGTAAGTATGAAAATATAATTTTTCTTAGTTCTAATGTATGTTGTTTGACATTGTAACTGTAAGGTTCCCATTTGTTGATTGGCTTATTTCGTGGACAAACCACATATTGGGGTTCTTTGTAAGGGTAGCCTAGGTATCGGGTTTATTGTTCGAAGCCCTTTCGAAGACCTCGTGTTGATAAGCACCGAAGGTATATTTCTCTAAGTGCTTACTTGTCTTGAAGAGATAGTTGCACACACTCACAACTCTTGCATATGTTTAATCCTTGTTGTTGTATGTCTTATTTGTGTGCCTTAATGCTTATTAACATCTCTTCTTGCATGTTAGTTTGATTGCATCTTGCTTATCCGATTGCATCTTGCTTATCCAATTGCATTGTCATGCTTAGTCTTAGGATTGCATTTTTGCGTTGGGCGCTCTCAAAAGCGCTCTACAGAAGCGCTGTACGAACAGCGCCCATTGAGCGCTGTTCAGACCTGATCGATTTAATTCGGTCGCTGTTGGGTCGGTGTACAGGCGCTGTACAAGGCGCTGTACAAAGCGCTCTTCGTACAGCGCCACTCTGTTTTCCCGTGAGAACAGAGTTGGGGCGCTGTACAAGAGGCGCTCTACGTACAACGCCCAAGGCAATTTTGAGGCAAACTTATCAAAACGACCACACTTTGTTTTGGCCTCCTATATATGCCTCTTTGACTTTAGGTCAATTAGAAGAGTTCATATTCAGATTCCATACTTAGGATATTTTTCAAAGAGAAAAAAAATTCCAAAGAACTCATTTTTAGATTACTCAAACACTTTTTCATTATCATCAATCATCATCTAGCATCATCCATGATCATCTAGATGTCATCTTGCATGGAATCTTCATCATACTTTGCTTGGTAAGTTTTTCACTAATATCTTACATGTTTTGTGTTTCTCTTATCTAGCAATCTCAATTAATTACTTGTTTGTTATTTTGTATGCTTTGGATACTATATTGAGATGAGTATGATGTATGTTTGAGAAGTTGTATTGTGCTAGCATATTAGGTTTTGTGCTTAATATTGATTAGTTAAACTAATTGACATGTCATTTAGTTTTGATATCTAGGATTGTTCTTAATTGCATATTAATCATCTTAGATAAGCATATATGGTTTCCCTTGCTCTATGTTGCATTTTGGATATTTACATATATTCACTTAGGGTTGTATTCTCTTCATAGAGAAAGTAAGTCTTGTGTGTAGCATCCGGGATTAGGTTGCTTAGAACGCAAGCAAATTGGACTAGGTTCACTCATACCGGGATTAGGTAGGTGTGTGATTACTTCCGGGATTAGGTTGTAATCGTTTGCACATTTAGTGGATTCGAGGTTCGAGTGTGGCTTACTTACATAGCCCGTGGTTTTTCCCGTGAGGGTTTCCACGTAAAAACCAAGTGTTGTTTTAATTTCCGCACCATATTACACTTGCTTGTTTATATTATCTTGAGGGCATTTTCGTAATTTTGACTAACACGAAAAATTGGGTAAAAAGCGTAAAATCTATTCACCCCCCCTCTAGATAGCTTTATACACACCATGCTATAATTTGTTTCAATTGGTATCAGAGCGGGTTCCTAGACATACATAGGTGATCCTTGCTTATTTTGGTGTGTTTTGCATTTTGTGTGATTTTTGATCATTCATACATTTGCATTCATTTCATTCATTCATAAACACTATGAGTGGAAATGGTGGAAATGGTGGTGGCCACGAAGGAGCTTCTAGCACAAGGCCTCCACTTCTTACCGGATTGAACTATTCCCAATGGAAAGGGAAGATGGAATCCTACATATGCCAAATTCATGACCGTGCATGGATGGCAGTTGAAGACGGATATGATCTACCCAAGATGACTCCCGATGGTGGAGGAGAAGAAGTATTGAAGCCTAAGGCGCAATGGAACGCGCAAGAGTTTGAGGCTTCAAAGTGGAATAGGAAGGCGATGCATGCCATCTTGTGTGCTATGGATGAAAATCAATATAAATTGATTCAAAATACTAGGATAGCTAAAGAGGCTTGGGACATCCTAGAGATTGCACATGAGGGAACCGAAGTGGTGAAGGACTCTAAGCTTCAAGTCCTCCAAACTCAATTCGAGATGCTTAAGATGGAGGAGAATGAGTGCTTCAACGACTTCGAGATCAAGTTGATGGATATAGTCAACCAAAGCCATCAACTTGGTGATCCATATTCGGATAGGAGAATCAAGCAAAAGATTATGAGATCTCTACCCGATAGGTTTGAATCGAAGGTGACGGCTTTAGAAGAAAATAGTGGATATAAGGATATGAAGCCGAGTGAGGTGATTGGGAGACTTCTAGCTTATGAGTCTAGGAAAGGGCCTATCTCCACACCCACTAAAAAGCAAAAAGGAATTGCTTTAAAAACCTATAAGGATGAAAAGGAGGCAAAGAAGGTTGACTCGGATGAAGACCTTGCCTTGTTTGTAAAAAGGTTCAACAAGGTTATGAAGTTTAGAAAAAAGAGTTTTGGGTCAAAAGGTCAAGACTTGAAGAAAAAGGGCTCTTTCAAGAAGATTGAACCTAGGCAAAAGAGGACCGAAAGGAAAGGGGTCCGATGTTTCGAGTGTGGTGGCATAGGTCATTTTGCCCCCGAATGTGCAAATCACAATGAGAGGAAAAAGGGAAAAGTGATGGCCGCCACTTAGAGTGGAAGTAGTGATGACTCCATTGAGGGAGATGAGTCTTCAAGTGATGAAGAGCTCATGGCTAATCTCCTAGCTTTTGACTCCTCCCATAAAAGCAAAAGTGCTAGTGAGAGAGAGGAAATGAGTCAAGAGGAAAATGACTCAAGTGAAGAAGAAAGTGATTCCTCGTCTAACTCCATAAGTAGTTTTGTGGAGAAAAAGGTGCTTGCTAAATGCCATGCCGAGTTTAATGATTTAGCAATCAAGAGCACAAGAAAGATCAAGATGTTGAGAGAAGAAAATCTTGAGCTTGCATCTCATAATGACCACTTAGGTGAACAAGTGGAAAAATTCAAGAAGATAGAAGATAAGCTAAGAGAGGAGTTAACTTTATCTAGGAGGAATGAAGAAAGTCTAAAGAGTGAGCTTGAAGAAGTTAGAAATTCTATGACTAGGATAGATTCTAGCACCAAGAAGCTTGACCATATGCTTGGTGTTGGAAAGAGTCCATGTGACAAGAGGGGTCTTGGGTATGAAGATGACAAGAAGATCTCTACCTCTAACAAGACCGTGTTTGTCAAGAGCTTGAAGAAAGAAGAAACTTCATTTGTGCAAGCTCATAGAAAGAAATTTGAAGTAGGACAATGCTCTAATGCACAAGTGAAGATGGGGCCAAGAAGGCAACCTCAAGCTCAACCCCCTAGGGTCCCTCAAGCCAACATTCCTCCTCAAATGGCTCACAAAGGAAAGAGACCTATCATGCAACCTCAAGCTAGGAAGCAACCAAGACCGGTTCAACAACGAAGAAGGATTGAACCCTTTCATCCACAAAGACAAGGACAAGGTATGATTCCTTATTTTACTCCTATATGTCACTTTTGTGGATTTGATGGTCATATTAGACCACATTGCTTTCCATATATAAAAATGTGCAAAACTAGAAGCATAATAGAGAAGAAAAAGAAAAGAGCCATGATGCATGTTCCTAGGAATAATAATATTATTATGCATGATCCTAGGACATCTAGAGCCCATGTACCAAAGACCACTAAGAAAGCTAAGATTGTTTCTAGGTGGATTAGAAAGAATGAAATTGTTTGCCATGTTGCTCAAATAGCCTTGAAGGAAAATTCTTCTAATTTTTGGTATTTAGATAGTGGGTGCTCTAGGCATATGACGGGAAACAAGAGTTTCTTCGAGACTCTTGTTATGGAGGAAGGTGGATATGTCACTTTTGGTGATGGATCCAAAAAGAAAGTTGTAGGGAAAGGAACCATTTCCGTTCCCGGATTACCCTCCTTATCCGATGCTTTATTTGTTGATGGCTTGAAAGCCAATTTAATAAGCATTTCACATCTAAGTGATGAAGGATATTCCGTCTTATTTTGTAAAGATGATTGCTCGATCCTAAAGCCCGATGGACAAACCTTATTGAAAGGTATGAGATCTAGCGACAATTGCTATTGTCTTGAAGCTAGAATAGTCTCAAACAATGTGTCCATGGATGAGCAAATAGAGTTGTGGCATGAAAGACTTGGCCACATGAACTTTAGGGATCTACGGACCCTTGGAAAGTTCGAGTGTGTGCGTGGCCTCCCTAAGCTTGGGAAGAAAGCCAATGGTGTTTGTGGACCTTGCCAACAAGGAAAGCAAACTAAAAGCATGCACAAAAAGGGTAAGTATCTCACCACCAAGAAGCCTTTTGAGCTTCTCCACATGGGCCTCATGGGTCCCATGCAAACCGAAAGTTTGGGTGGAAAGAGATACATTTTTGTATGTGTTGATGATTTCTCTAGGTTCACATGGACATATTTTCTTAGAGAAAAATCCGAAACTTTTGATAAGTTTAAAATGCTTTGTAATAAACTTCAAAATGAAATGAACTCAAATATTAAAAGCATAAAACAGATTAGAAGTGATCATGGGAGGGAATTTGAGAATGCTACCTTTGAAACCTTTTGTAATGGTTTAGGTATCTCCCATGAGTTTTCGGCTCCTAGGACACCTCAACAAAATGGAGTTGTTGAGAGGAAAAATAAGGTCCTTCAAGAGATGGCCCGTGTGATGTTGCTTAGCAACAATGTCCCTAGGAACCTATGGGCCGAAGCCGTCAATACGGCTTGCTATATAGGAAATAGAGTCTTCCTAAGGCCCGGTACTAGAAACACCTCCTATGAGTTATGGAAAGGCAAGATGCCAAATGTTAGCTACTTCCACACTTTTGGAAGCAAATGCTACATTTTGAATGACCGTGATCAACTTGGCAAATTCGATGCTAAGAGTGATGAGGGTATTTTTATTGGCTATGCCTTGAATAGTAGAGCCTATATAGTTTTCAATTTAAAGACTCTAAGTGTTATGGAATCATCCAATGTCGTATTTGATGATACTAGGCTCAAGTCTAATGATCATGAGGAGGAGGTTATTTTTAGTGATGGTTCTCCTTTGGAGAAGGTTGTGGTGTCTCCTAATGTTGGGACATCTAATGTCAACAATGATGACACACAACCTATTGCTAGAGTTCCTCTCTTGGACTCTAAAGAACCCGCTCCATGGGTTAGGAAACTCCATGATAAATAAGATATCATTGGAGAGGTAAATGAGGGTGTTAGGACTAGACGTCAACTTGCTAATCTTATTAGCTATACTTGCTACACCTCTCAAATTGAACCCAAGAAGGTTGAAGAAGCCTTAAATGATGAATTTTTGGTTCTTGCCATGCAAGAAGAGCTAAACCAATTCGAAAGGAATGAGGTTTGGACTCTAGTTCCTAGGCCTAAGACCACTAATGTCATAGGCACTAAATGGATATTTAGGAACAAATCCGATGAGGATGGCAACATAGTGCGGAACAAGGCTAGACTTGTAGCACAAGGGTACTCTCAAATTGAGGGTATCGACTTTGAGGAGACATTTGCTCCCGTTGCCCGATTAGAGTCTATTAGGCTTCTCTTGTCCATTTCTTGTGTGCACAAGTTCAAATTGCACCAAATGGACGTCAAAAGTGCCTTCCTCAATGGCTTCTTGCAAGAGGAAGTGTTTGTTGAACATACCAAGGGGTTTGTGGATGCTCACCACCCCAACCATGTCTATCGCCTCAAGAAGGCACTATATGGGTTGAAACAAGCACCGAGGGCTTGGTATGAGCGCCTCACTCAATTTCTTGTTGACAATAACTACATAAGAGGTAGTGTTGACAAGACACTATTCATCAAGAGAGACAATGATGAGCTTTTCATAGCTCAAATATATGTCGATGACATAGTGTTTGGCTCCACCAACAACACCAAGGTTCAACAATTTGTTGATGTTATGTCTCATGAATTTGAGATGAGTCTTGTTGGTGAGCTTAATTACTTCCTAGGTTTGCAAATTAGGCAACTTGATAATGGAATCTTCATAACCCAAGCCAAATATGCCAAAAACCTTGTGAAGAAGTTTGGTCTTGAAAAAGCCAAACATTGTGACACTCCTATGAGCACCACTTTGAAGCTAAGCAAGGATGCTAGTGGTAAAAGTGTGGACCAAACCTTATATCGTGGCATGATAGGGAGCTTGCTCTATTTGACCGCAAGTAGGCCCGATATATCTTTTAGTGTAGGAGTTTGTGCTAGGTACCAATCCGATCCCAAGGAGTCCCATCTCTCTTCGGTTAAGAGAGTCATTCGCTTTGTGAATGGGACTTCCAACTATGGGATTTGGTACTTATTTGACACTAATCCTAGTCTTGTAGGATATAGTGATGCGGATTGGGCAGGAAATTCTGATGATAGGAAGAGCACATCGGGCGGTTGCTTCTTTCTAAGCAACAACTTGGTGTCTTGGTTTTGCAAGAAGCAAAACTCGATTTCCTTGTCCACGGCGGAAGCCGAGTACATAGCCGCGGGGAGTGGATGCACTCAACTTATGTGGATGAAGCAAATGCTAGTGGACTACGGATTCAACCAAGGTACTCTCACTCTCTTTTGTGATAACATGAGTGCCATTAATATTTCCAAGAATCCGGTCCAACATTCTAGAACTAAGCATATTGACATCCGACATCACTTCATTAGAGAGCTTGTTGAAAATAAATGCATAGTACTTGAACATGTAGGTACTAATGATCAACTTGCGGACCTATTTACTAAACCCTTAGATGCTACTCGATTTAAAACTCTTAGTAGATCTATTGGGGTATGTCTTGTGGAGTGATGTTCTATACTTGACCCCATATGGGGAACTCAAGCAAAGAGAGCTATTTTGCATTCATGTATCTTGCAAAAAATTTGAAATATCTTATGCCTCTTCTTTTGATTGCTTGAGTAAGCTTGGTTGTACATATGTATATATGTTTTCAAATTCTATAAGTGTGAACCTTGCTTGTCTACAATCCATGTCATATTTATGTTCAAACATGCATTTTTGGACTAGGAGATTTACATAGGAAGTATGATGTGAATGACCTATAGTTTTCCCCATGACATGATGATTCTTTAATAACATGCTAATGTCAAATGAAAAAGCATGAAATTCATATCACATGCTCTCATGAAAAGCATGAATTGATGATTGCATATTCTTAAAATGCAAAACTTGTGTGAAAGCTTATGAGACTCAAAATGAATAAAGGATCTTGTATCCATTCAAAGGAATTTACATTCCAAATGTCTCTCTTTCTTTATTAGTTGAACATGGTTACTATCATACGGATATCTTATCCTGAAAAATCAAATAGGGTGCAAAGTCGCTCATGCCATGTTTTGCTTATAAAGTTGGATATAGTTGCTCTTAAATTGAAATCAATAATCTCTATATCCTTGCTTTTCCCATGACATTGGTGAAATTGGTTTGAATTCTTATTAGAAACCTTTGTCATTTGCTTTGCCAAATACCATTGTATTTTGGACTTGAATGCTATATGTCTTGTATGCAAAGCATGTTGGATTCACACATTTTCTCAAAATAAATCTCCTTGTTTCTCTCAAATTAATTGAAGTGCATAAAGTGACTTATATGTATATGCAAATCTTGCATGCTTCTATCTCTCGTTGCTATGAGTGACCCGGTTGGGGACTATTCCTTTGCCTATATCATGACAAAAAGGGGGAGTAGGATATGGTAAGGGGAGGTGCAAAATATAGAAGCTATTGTGCACTTTAGGGAGAACATACATTGAGGGGGAGTAACCAGTTGAGGGGGAGCATTGCATTTATCATACATTGCATACATTTCATAATGTTGTGCCTAAACTTTTAAAATGCAAATGCTTGTTTTTGTTCTCACTTGATTCATCTCACACTTTACTTGTATTGGAAATGTTAGAAACTTATTTTCAGGGATTGGTTATTCTACAAGAGGTTGAAGACTTCAAGTTTCATTTTCTTATCTCCTTGTAATATAGAATATCATTGTAGTCTCGTAGTTTCTATTTCTTTGTGAGGAATCAATGTGAGTGGTGGTTTTGTCACGAAATAGCTAAAGGGGGAGATTGTAAGGTTCTCATTTGTTGATTGGCTTATTTCGTGGACAAACCACATATTGGGGTTCTTTGTAAGGGTAGCCTAGGTATCGGGTTTATTGTTCGAAGCCCTTTCGAAGACCTCGTGTTGATAAGCACCGAAGGTATATTTCTCTAAGTGCTTACTTGTCTTGAAGAGATAGTTGCACACACTCACAACTCTTGCATATGTTTAATCCTTGTTGTTGTGTGTCTTATTTGTGTGCCTTAATGCTTATTAATATCTCTTCTTGCATGTTAGTTTGATTGCATCTTGCTTATCCAATTGCATTGTCATGCTTAGTCTTAGGATTGCATTTTTGCATTGGGCGCTCCCAAAAGCGCTCTACAGAAGCGCTGTACGAACAGCGCCCATTGAACGCTGTTCAGACCTGATCGATTTAATTCGGTCGCTGTTGGGTCGCTGTACAAGGCGCTGTACAAAGCGCTCTTCGTACAGCGCCACTCTGTTTTCCCGTGAGAACAGAGTTGGGGCGCTGTACAGGCGCTGTACAAGAGGCGCTCTACGTACAGCGCCCAAGGCAATTTTGAGGCAAACTTATCAAAACGACCACACTTTGTTTTGGCCTCCTATATATATGCCTCTTTGACTTTAGGTCAATTAGAAGAGTTCATATTCAGATTCCATACTTCAAAGAGAAGAAAAATTCCAAAGAACTTATTTTTAGATTACTCAAACACTTTTTCATGATCATCAATCATCATCTAGCATCATCCATGATCATCTAGATGTCATCTTGCATGGAATCTTCATCATACTTTGCTTGGTAAGTTTTTCACTAATATCTTACATGTTTTGTGTTTCTCTTATCTAGCAATCTCAATTAATTACTTGTTTGTTATTTTGTATGCTTTGGATACTATATTGAGATGAGTATGATGTATGTTTGAGAAGTTGTATTGTGCTAGCATATTAGGTTTTGTGCTTAATATTGATTAGTTAAACTAATTGACATGTCATTTAGTTTTGATATCTAGGATTGTTCTTAATTGCATATTAATCATCTTAGATAAGCATATAGGGTTTCCCTTGCTCTATGTTGCATTTTGGATATTTACATATATTCACTTAGGGTTGTATTCTCTTCATAGAGAAAGTAAGTCTTGTGTGTAGCATCCGGGATTAGGTTGCTTAGAACGCAAGCAAATTGGACTAGGTTCACTCATACCGGGATTAGGTAGGTGTGTGATTACTTCCGGGATTAGGTTGTAATCGTTTGCACATTTAGTGGATTCGAGGTTCGAGTGTGGCTTACTTACATAGCCCGTGGTTTTTCCCGTGAGGGTTTCCACGTAAAAACCAAGTGTTGTTTTAATTTCCGCACCATATTACACTTGCTTGTTTATATTATCTTGAGGGCATTTTCGTAATTTTGACTAACACGAAAAATTGGGTAAAAAGCGTAAAATCTATTCACCCCCCCCCCCCCCCCCCCCCCCCCCCCCCCCCCCCCCTCTAGATAGCTTTATACACACCGTGCTATAATTTGTTTCAGTAACCCAAACAATTTGGTTAAAGTGATATTTTATAAAGGATTCAAAAAAAAAAAATTCACTATTTGGAGCGTTTTTTGTAAGACAGACACCACATTATTAATTTAAGTTTAAAAGTCACCTATTTAGGTGACCAGACAAAAATACCCATTTTTGTCACTTTGTGTCTTTTTCAAACGTTGAGAGAAAACATTTTTGAACATTTTCGTGCATTTTCGAGCCTTTTAATACATATTTCGAGCCTTTTAAACAGTTATCCGAGCTTTTTTGAACATTTATCGAGCCTTTTTAAACTGTTATCGAGCCTTTTTAAACTTTTGTCGAGCCTTTTTATACAGTAATTGAGCCTTTTTGTATTGTAATCGAGCCTTTTTATAATGTAATCGTGCCTTTTTGAACCTTTATTTTGAGCCTTTTTGAACTGAAATCGTGCCTTTTTGTATAGTAATCGAGCCTTTTTGTATTGTCATCGTGCCTTTTTTAAAAAAATTTCGAGCCTTTTTGAATTGAAATCGTGCATTTTTGAAAAAAAAATTCGAGCCTTTTTGAACTGAAATCGTGCATTTTTGAACTTTTTTTTCGAGCATTTTTGAACTGAAATCGTGTCTTTTTGTACAGTAATCGAGCCTTTTTGTACTGTAATCGAGCCTTTTTGATTTGTTATCGAGCTTTTTTGTACTATAATCGTGCCTTTTTGAACCTTTATTTCGAGCCTTTTTGAACTTTTTTCGAGTCTTTTCAAGGAAAATTCATAGGTTAATCGGTTTAATACACAGTTCAAGCCTTTTAATGAAGTGTTCGAGCCTTTTCATACACTACCCAAGCCTTTTCACAACCATACTCATATCGACAAATCAAACCAAAACCAAAAAAATCTAATTATCCAATGAAGATGTATTGATAATGTTATGATGTTCAACCTTCATTGGAGGTCTGTTATAGAGAAACATGAAAGAATAAAACTCAAAAAACTTCAAAGTAAGAAAGAGAATGTGTAAAGTAAGGGCAATTTTGGTAGTTCACCATAATAGGTGCCTTTTAAACTTAACTTATTAAAGCAGTGACTTTGTCACCACATCAGTTCAAAAATGTGACATTTTCCACAAATTCCACTTTTATAAATTATAATATAATTCTAAAAATAATAAATTGTAGTATGAATTTTTTTTATAAAAAAATAACAAAACTCTAACTTAAAACTATGAATAACAAACTAAAACTCTAATTTGTTAATTAGAAAATTAGAAAATTAGATTTGGAATATTTTTTATAATTCAAATTTGGACTTGTGAATTTCTTATTTGGAAAGAGAGAACATTTGGTCAGAGTAGTGGTGGCACGGTTCCGGTTTCGGTTCCGGTTCTACAGGAACCGGCGGTTTTGAACCGGATTTTTTTTTTTTTTTTTTTAACAAAAAAAAAAAAAAAAAATTCTAAGTTCTAACTTGTAACTTATAAGTTGTAGATTGTAATTGAATAAAATAAAATATATAAATGACAAATTACAAAATAAATTTCATTGGGTTCATAAGTTCATTGGATGTTGGAAGTTAGATCATCGTCATCCGAGTATCCAACCGAAAATAAAATAAACAAATGACAAATTACAAAATTAAATTAAAATAAAAGTAAACAAAATTACAATTTACATTTCATTGGGTATTTGGAAATTGAGTCACCCGAATTTCAAAAATAACATAAAATAAATAAATGACAAATTACAAAATTAAATTAAAATAAAATAAAACTAAAAAAAATGTAAAGTTATTAGCCTTGCACTTAATTTTTACCACAATTAAGTTGCCTATGTATCCTCTTAGGGGGGTTTAGAGGAATCAAAGGCCACGTAGTTCTCATACCTTTTATTACAGATTTACAGATTTACGGTTCCGGTGCTCAATTTACTCCAGAGCCTTCGCCCGCTTCGGGTTCGTCGCTTTTAAAGAAATCATATGTCGGTTCTTGTTGGATTTCTTGTTGTCTGTATTCCACTTTCGTCTAGTCGTCAACACAAACCTGTATCTGTAGTGCTTTTGGAGTCAAGCACGAACGTTTTTCATCCAAAATATTGCCCCCGGCGCTGAACTCTTGTTCCACCGCCACAGTAGAAACCGGTGTTGAAAAAATATTTTTGGCTATCATAGCCAAAATTGGATAGTACTTCGTAGCATCATTCCAATATTTTAAGAGGTCAAATTCTTCAGGAAAATCACAAGAAGAAGCTAGATAAGATTCAAGCTCAGCATGCGAATCGGAGCTTGATGAAGAACATCTTGGTTTTTTTTTTTTTTTTTGAGAACATACTATACCCTAAATTCATAAATCCAGAGGAGGAGGATGGAGGCTGAGATGCAGTTTTTGTTCGTGCAACATCTACGTTCGGATTACCGGATCCATAAAATGTAACATATTCATCATATAAATCATACAATAATTTCTTAACTCTACCACAACATGCTTCAATATCATATTCAATATTTAAACCTTCTTTGCCATAATAACCATCTAGATAATAAGACAAAGATTGTAATTTGTGTCGTGGATCAAAAACCATACCAATCAAATAAATATTTGGAAATTCCGTATAATAATTTAACCATTTTTGCTTCATAGAACTAACGGCTTCCTTTATTGCTTGGTCAGATTCACAATAAAAAAATGCACCAGCAATATTAATACTCTCAATAACAAATAAATGTGTTGTAGAAAAATAAATTTTAGAAAAATTTTGTGTAGCATTATAAAAAACTCTTAACAAATTGAAAACATTGTAACAAGCATCCCAATGAGATTCAAAAAATTGAATGTTAGGAACATGAAATTGAATAAAAGAAACTAATAAATCCCTATACTCATAACTTTGAGCAAGCAATTTATAAGTAGAATTCCAACGTGTTGGAACATTACGAGCAAATTTAATGGCACGTCTACCATTTTGTTTACAATATCTTGCCCATGCTTTCATTGTAGAAGGATTTCTCCATAAAAACATTAGGGCTTTTTTAATAGGTTCAATAAAACATTGAAGAGTTTCTAATCCTTTTTGAACACATATATTTAAAACATGGCATGCACATCTTTGATGAAAAAATGTATCACCAAGAAAGGGTTTGCATAAATCAATTAAAAGTGGAATAGCAGCGGTATTGGCAGAAGCATTATCAAAACCAATTGCAAAAATTTTGTTTTCAATATTATACTCTGAAAAAATAATTCTAAGCTGTCTACAAATATTTTGAGCATTGTGTGAATCATCAAAAACTCTAAAAGCAAGAATTCTTTTTTGGATTGTCCATGCATTATCCATAAAATGGCAAGTGACACCCAAGTATGAATGCGATTGACAATGGTCAGTCCATATGTCGGCACATACGGTAACACGACCATTATATTTTTCAAAATATTTTTCTAACTTTTTTTTGTCTCTCACATAAATCTTTTCAAGTGTTTGTGTGAGCGTGGATCTAGGGACACGGCATGCAGCAGGGTTTAATGCTCGTCGACAATAGTTAATAAAGCCAACCCTCTCACCAAAACTGAATGATAAATGTTCTACTGCTACCATCCTAGCTAATTCTTCTCTATTTTGTTCATCATTATAACGAAATAATTGTTGGTTAGGAGTAGCGTACCTGGGAATTTGTGTTTGTGACCTCATTCTGACCACTACGTCTGGATGTTTGACTTCAATATGCTTCCAATAAGTGCCATATCCTCCGGATTTGCTCCATTTATATACTTTGTTGCAGCAATTGCAAGCTGCTGTAAAGCTTCCATCTTCATTCCTAATTTTCTTCATATGTTTGACGAAGAGATCAGATTTGTTCTGCTTCTGTATCAGATCTTCCTCCCTTTCTAGATCCACTTCCGATGTATCAAAACCAAAATCCGGAGGTGTATCAATATCAGGCATATTTTCTGACTGGTTTGTCAAATTGTTGGGGGTGGTTTCATTGGGATCGGGTTTATAAATTGTAAGAGGGGGATCAGGAATATTTAGGCCTAGGTCTTCAGTATAGGTCCGACGTTGCAGATATTCATGATAGGTGGGGTTGTTATGATCGAGATTATTGATCATAGTACCCTTACCTTTCATTGAAATCGAACGCCTAGGACCGTCACAGCCGTGACCCTTTCCATTTCCACCACTTCCACTTGCCATTTAAAAATAAATTTGGGAGAGAATTGGAAACTTAGAACTTAGAAGAATAATTGACTAATTGGAAATTAAATAAATTGGAAATAAGATAAATTGCAAATAAAATAAATTGGAAATAAAATTAATTGAAAATAAAATAAATTACAAATAAAATATATTGGAATTTGGAAATAAAATAAATTGCAAATAAAATAAATTGGATATAAAATTAATTGAAAATAAAATATATTGGGAATAAAATAAATTGCAAATAAAATAAATTGGAAATTGGAAATAAAATTAATTTCAAATAAAATAATTAAAAAATGAAATAAATATTAAAAACCTTGGAAACTTGGAGATTGAGAGACTTATCACTTGAGAGTTGAGAGTTGAGAGAGTGTTGGAGAGAAATTAGAGAGAATTAAGAAGAAATTGGTGTGAGGAAAAATGAAAGGGGGGGTATTTATAGTAAAGAAAAAAATAAATAAATAAATAAATAAAGGGGTAGCCATTGGACCCCAACGGCCTGCTGACGTCAGCAGACCGTTGGGCCGAACGGTCGGCTAGGAGGGGGGGGGGGGGGGGGGGGGGTATTTATAGAAAAGAAAAAAAAATTAAATAAATAAAAAAAAGGGTAGCCGTTGGACCCCAACGGCCTGCTGACGTCAGCAGACCGTTGGGCCTAACGGTCGGCTGACGTCAGCCGACCGTTGGGCTCCAACGGCAGCCCAACAAAAAATAAAAAAATAAAAAAATAAATAAATTTTTTAATTCGTCGAACCGCCGGTTCCAATCCGGTTCGAACCGGCGGTTCGACCAAACTCTTGAACCGGAACCGGTCTCCGCCGGTTCCGGTTCCGGTTCCGGTTCCGACCGGTTCCGGCCGGTTCCGGCGGTTCCAACCGGAACCGTGCCAGGTCTAGGTCAGAGAAAGAAAAAGAGAAAAAGAGAGAGGGAGAGAATTGGGACTCGATCTCGATGGTTGAGACAGGTGAGATAGAAAGAGAGAGAGAGAGAGAAAGATATAGAAATTAAGTGGATGTTGTCATGTTGATGTGAGCATGACATGAAACTATGAAAGAAGAGAATCAATAGACTCATGTTCTCACTCTAATGCTATAATATTGATGAATTAAAATAATATTATTTTTTTTTTTTTTCCTTCAAAATGCTGACCCAGCTTTAGTCCGAGTCATCCCCCACAACTGTATGCCGCTGTATAGGTATAAAGTGAAATATCTAAAGTATATAGAGGGTAATTAAGACAATTTTTATGTTTTAAAAAGATTAAAAAGAGGTTCTAGGTAAAAGCCCAAATTCCATAAACATAAAATAGCTTTTTTAATGCTAAAAAAATTCTTTTTGAGTTTTACCAAACAATAAAAAAAATAAAAATCTCAAAAGAACTTTTAATATTAAAAAAGTACATTTTAAATGGAGTTTTTTTTTTTTTTCTTCTGTTTTTCTGTTTTTTTTTTTGTTTTTTTGTTTTTTTGTTTTTTTTAATGAAAAGAAAAAGGAGGTTTGGTTCGTGGATTGAATTATGTAATAACTTTTAGCCACATAGATTATGAAACGATATAATTATTGAATTATGTAATAAATAAATTTTTGAGAAAAAAAAAATATGATGTACTGTATGTGTGTATTAATTGGTACATGCATGATCACTAAATCCATATACGATTGTAATAGTTGTAACTTGTAGTACTTTAATAAAATAAAATAAAAAATAAAAAAACTCAATCAAAAACCATTCATATTCATATATATATATATAGGGTTAGGTTATATCAACTCGAATTTCTGACATGATTTTTTGATTTTAATATCTTAATCATCCATTTGCTAATGTGCTCTTTAATCCAATGGTTGAAAGGGTGAAGTCAAAAAATTGAGTTAGAAATTTGAGTTGATATAAGCTGACATATATATATAGTCTTTCTCATGTCAGTTCGACCTGATATGCATTACATGTGGGCCATAGATTACATGCAGACTAAGTCAAAACATTTGAATCTAATGGCCTACATTCAAAGCACCGATGTATTTTATATCAGGTTGAACTAACAAGAGAAAAGATATATATATATATATATATATATATATATATATATATATATATAGTCTTTCTACTGTCAGTTCTTCCTAATATAAAATATATTAGGACGAAGAATGTAGATCATAGATTATGGAGAAGTTTTAACAAGTGCATACACTTTGAGTCAAAGTATATAAATCTAATGGTCCATATTATTCGTCCTGATGTATTTTATATCAAAACGAACTGATAATAGAAAAACTATATATATATATATATCTGGGGCAGGATCCATGGTCCATTTTTTTACACAATTTATAACACAATTTCTTGGCCATTGGATCTTGCTTCTTTTAATGGATAAGATTTAATCTCTTTTATCTTTCCTTATTTAATGCATACATTATCTCTCATCTATTTCCTGATCAAGAAGATCATTGTAAATATTACTTTGATCTTGCTAATCATCGTATATATTTTACCTTGATTCAGAAGATCATCATAAATATTACTTTGATCCAACAGATCTATGAATATCTTTGCTGAGGTTTTTATCCCACTGGGTTTTCCCTAACAAAGTATAAATGTGAATAGAGTTTTGAAGAAAACATTAATTCTAGAAATATATGCACTGTACTTTTTTTTTTCCTTCTATTAGGTTTTATCTCATTGAGTTTTCCTGACAAGATTTTTAATGAGATAATTTTGAGAACGTCCATCATCACAAGATCTAGAAAATAATTATATATATTGCTACCGAGATTTTTGTCTCATTGGATTTTTCCTAACAAATTAAAATATAAGTGGTGGAAATTCAATGGGGAGTGTTGTGAATATTAGATGGATTTACCACCAATTGTATCCACCGTCTAACACTTGATCCAATTCTACTTGATCCATATATCCAACCCCACTTGGTCCATGAACACACGTGAAGTGCACTTGTAGACCTGGCACGGTTCCGGTTGGAACCGCCGAAATCAGAACCGGAAAAACCGGAACCGGAACCGATTTTTCAGTTCCGGTTCTTGAACCGGAACCTGAACCGGCGGAGACCGGTTCCGGTTCCTGTTCGAGAGTTTGGTCGAACCGCCGGTTCTAACCGGATTGGAACCGGCGGTTCGACGAATTAAAAAAAAAAAATTTTTTTTTTTTTTTTTTTTTTGTTGGGCTGCCGTTGGAGCCCAACGGTCTGCTGACGTCAGCAGGCCGTTGGGGTCCAACGGCTACCCCCTTTTTTTTTTTTTTTTTTTTTTTTTAACCCCCCCCCCCCCCCCATTCATTTTTCCTCACACCAATTTCTTCTCAATTCTCTCTAATTTCTCTCCAACACTCTCTCAACTCTCAACTCTCAAGTGATAAGTCTCTCAATCTCCAAGTTTCCAAGGTTTTTAATATTTATTTCATTTTTTAATTATTTTATTTGAAATTAATTTTATTTCCAATTTCCAATTTATTTTATTTGCAATTTATTTTATTCCCAATTTATTTTATTTTCAATTAATTTTATATCCAATTAATTTTATTTGCAATTTATTTTATTTCCAAATTCCAATATATTTTATTTTCAATTAATTTTATATCCAATTAATTTTATTTGTAATTTATTTTATTTTCAATTAATTTTATTTCCAATTAATTTTATTTGCAATTTATCTTATTTCCAATTTATTTAATTTCCAATTAGTCAATTATTCTTCTAAGTTCTAAGTTTCCTATTCTCTCCCAAATTTATTTTTAAATGGCAAGTGGAAGTGGTGGAAATGGAAGGGGTCACGGCTGTGACGGTCTTAGGCGTTCGATTTCAATGAAAGGTAAGGGTACTATGATCAATAATCTCGATCATAACAACCCCACCTATCATGAATATCTGCAACGTCGGACCTATGCTGAAGACCTAGGCCTAAATATTCCTGATCCCCCTTTTACAATTTATGAACCCGATCCCAATGAAACCACCCCCAACAATTTGACAAGCCAGTCAGAAAATATGCCTGATATTGATACACCTCCGGATTTTGGTTTTGATACACCGGAAGTGGATCTAGAAAGGGAGGAAGATCTGATACAGAAGCAGAACAAATCTGATCTCTTCGTCAAACATATGAAGAAAATTAGGAATGAAGATGAAAGCTTTACAGCAGCTTGCAATTACTGCAACAAAGTATATAAATGGAGCAAATCCGGAGGATATGGCACTTATTGGAAGCATATTGAAGTCAAACATCCAGAGGCAGTGGTCAGAATGAGGTCACAAACACAAATTCCCAGGTACGCTACTCCTAACCAACAATTATTTCGTTATAGTGATGAACAAAATAGAGAAGAATTAGCTAGGATGGTAGCAGTAGAACATTTATCATTCAGTTTTGGTGAGAGGGTTGGCTTTATTAACTATTGTCGACGAGCATTAAACCCTGCTGCATGCCGTGTCCCTAGATCCACGCTCACACAAACACTTGAAAAGATTTAAGTGAGAGACAAAAAAAAGTTAGAAATTTTTTTTGAAAAATATAATGGTCGTGTTACCGTATGTGCCGACAAATGGACTGACTATTGGCAAACGCATTCATACTTGGGTGTCACTTGCCATTTTATGGATAATGCATGGACAATCCAAAAAAGAATTCTTGCTTTTAGAGTTTTTGATGATTCACACAATGCTCAAAATATTTTTAGACAGCTTAGAATTATTTTTTCAGAGTATAGTATTGAAAACAAAATTTTTGCAATTGGTTTTGATAATGCTTCTGCCAATACCGTTGCTATTCCACTTTTAATTGATTTATGCAAACCCTTTCTTGGTGGTACATTTTTTCATGAAAGATGTGCATGCCATGTTTTAAATATATGTGTTCAAAAAGGATTAGAAACTCTTCAATGTTTTATTGAACCTATTAAAAAAGCCCTAATGTTATTATGGAGAAATCCTTCTACAATGAAAGCATGGGCAAGATATTGTAAACAAAATGGTAGACGTGCCATTAAATTTGCTCGTGATGTTCCAACACGTTGGAATTCTACTTATAAATTGCTTGCTCAAAGTTATGAGTATAGGGATTTATTAGTTTCTTTTATTCAATTTCATGTTCCTAACATTCAACTTTTTGAATCTCATTGGGATGCTTGTTACAATATTTTCAATTTGTTAAGAGTTTTTTATAATGCTACACAAAATTTTTCTAAAATTTATTTTCCTACAACACATTTATTTGTTATTGAGAGTATTAATATTACTGGTGCATTTTTTTATTGTGAATCTGACCAAGCAATAAAGGAAGCCGTTAGTTCTATGAAGCAAAAATGGTTAAATTATTATACGGAATTTCCAAATATTTATTTGATTGGTATGGTTTTTGATCCACGACACAAATTACAATCTTTGTCTTATTATCTAGATGGTTATTATGGCAAAGAAGGTTTAAATATTGAATATGATATTGAAGCATGTTGTGGTAGAGTTAAGAAATTATTGTATGATTTATATGATGAATATGTTACATTTTATGGATCCGGTACTCCGAACGTAGATGTTGCACGAACAAAAACTGCATCTCAGCCTCCATCCTCCTCCTCTGGATTTATGAATTTAGGGTATAGTATGTTCTCAAAAAAAAATAAAAAACCAAGATGTTCTTCATCAAGCTCCGATTCGCATGCCGAGCTTGAATCTTATCTAGCTTCTTCTTGTGATTTTCCTGAAGAATTTGACCTCTTAAAATATTGGAATGATGCTACGAAGTACTATCCAATTTTGGCTATGATAGCCAAAAATATTTTTTCAACACCGGTTTCTACTGTGGCGGTGGAACAAGAGTTCAGCGCTAGGGGCAATATTTTGGATGAAAAACGTTCGTGCTTGACTCCAAAAGCACTACAGATACAGGTTTGTGTTGACGACTGGACGAAAGCGGAATACAGACAACAAGAAATCCAACAAGAACCGACATATGATTTCTTTAACAACGACGAACCCGAAGCGGGCGAAGGCTCTGGAGTAAGCTGAGCACCGGAACCGTAAATCTGTAAATCTGTAATAAAAGGTATGAGAACTACGTGGCCTTTGATTCCTCTAAACCCCCCTAAGAGGATACGTAGGCAACTTAATTGTGGTAAAAATTAAGTGCAAGGCTAATAACTTTACATTTTTTTTAGTTTTATTTTATTTTAATTTAATTTTGTAATTTGTCATTTATTTATTTTATGTTATTTTTGAAATTCGGGTGACTCAATTTCCAAATACCCAATGAAATGTAAATTGTAATTTTGTTTACTTTTATTTTAATTTAATTTTGTAATTTGTCATTTGCTTATTTTATTTTCGGTTGGATACTCGGATGACGATGATCTAACTTCCAACATCCAATGAACTTATGAACCCAATGAATTTTATTTTGTAATTTGTCATTTATATATTTTATTTTATTCAATTACAATCTACAACTTATAAGTTACAAGTTAGAACTTAGAACTTAGAATTTTTTTTTTTTGTTTGTTAAAAAAAAAAAAAAAAAAAAACAAAATCCGGTTCAAAACCGTCGGTTTCTGTAGAACCGGAACCGGAACCGGCGGTTCCGGAACCGGAACTGGAACCGGCGGTTCCGGAACCGGAACTGGAACCGGTTCAAACCAGTTCCGGTTCCGGTTCCACTAAACCTTGGAACTGGAACCGCCGGTTCCGAATCGGAACCGGAACCGGACCGGAACCGTGCCACCACTCACTTGATCCATGAACACACGTGTAGTGCTTGGAATAGATCAGCTTTGCTTAATGTTTAAGTAAGTGATGTATTTGATTGATGATGCAAGTAGTGATGCTAATAGGCAAGTGGCCAAGGAGAAGTGATGCAATTGGAGTCTATAAATATAGAGACCAAATTCATTGTAAAGGTTAGCTCTGAAAGTTCAACACATAAAATCATCGGTTAATATTCTCTACCTCTCTCGTTTCTTGTTTATTTGTTGATCTCACCTCTCTCATCTCTCTCATTTATATATTTCATATGTTCTTTGATTTATTTACAACAATGTTTTTCAATTATCAATCGCTAAATTAAACTATTAAGATCTAGTTAACATTCACTTGTTAATCAATGATTCACATATATTTCACAAAAATTCAGTGTATACCAATAAGAAAACTATTATATAATTTGCAATGCTTGGTATAGTCACTCAGTGAGCGACTGAGCGACTAAACCATTCGCCCTCTGATTTATTGTTATCTGTTTATATTAGTGGCATTCATGTAATACACCGTCAAATGTTGTCCAAATTGCAAGGGTAATAAAGGAATGAAAATCACATTTTTGCAACGTGTCGCAAACAGAGCCAGTGATCGTCTCAGTCGCGGTTGTGTTTAGCATTTTCCGTATATAATATAGTGAAACCTCTATAAATTTATAAGTTAACACCTCTATAAATTTTGGACTATTCAAAATTTATTAATCAATGGAGTTATTAATTAATCGATAAATTAATTATTTATTGATATATAAAGTGCATTTATGATTCAATGTATATACAAATAACTAATTAAAGATTCAAGTAATCTAATTAATTAAATTTCATTAACAATTAAAAATACATTAAGCCAATAAAAAGAACTAATTCAATTGTACTTATCTATTTAATTAATTAAAATTTATTGTAATTGTATTTACTAATGAATACAACGAAACTAAAGATTTAAATAATCTAATTAATTAAATGTTCATTAATCAACTTAAAATTTATTAAATTAATAAAAAAAAAACTAAATTCATTGTACCTATTAATTTTAAATAAAATTGATTAATTAAATATGATAGTAAATCATATTTGTAAATTATTAATTTATAATATGAATGAAACTACAAAATTATATAAGGGTTTTTTGAAAAGTATTATCTTATCAATTTATCATAATTATTAATTTATCCTATTGGCACAAATCGAAACCAGAAAAAAATATATTATATTATAAATATTATTAATTTATTGAATATTAACTTACGAAGGTTTTAACGTAGTCGGTCAATATTTTCTTAAAATAAAAAAAAAAAATTGGTTAGGCGATATGTGCCTGACCTCATTTGATTTAAGATATCTGAACAGAAATGGATTGGGCCCAGCCCAGCCCAATTAATAAAGTCAAATACATTTATCCACCACACGGCCGCCATTAAACATAAAACTCAAATCAAGCATGAAAAGTCAACAACTAATCCAGAAAAAAATCAAAGAAAAAAAGCAAAATATACTATTTTATTGATCTATTCTATTCTCCACCATCTTCCATTCAATCTTTCGATTCGAATCCCCTGTTCGTTCACCAACCAGGTAATTACCCTCTTCTCTCTCTCTCTCTCTCTTTACTTTCTTGTTTAATTCTGATCTCTTCAGACAAATAATATCAACATGAAGCTTCAGTTTCACCATAGAAAGTTGTTTGATGATCTAATAGATGACTGTTTAAAAGAGTGTGACTCATCTGATGATATATATGTCTGTCAAAAAAATTGCTACTATCCTCAAATTCCTCCACCTCCTCCACCTCCTCCTCCTCATCATTCAAGCAAACCAGGAAAACTCCTGATAATTTCAGTCACACTTCTTGCTTCAGCTTTTCTAGCAGTTTGTTTCTATGCTATCTATGTTAAACTCTATTTAGGTTCAAGGAGGAGGAGATCTAGATCAGACCCACAAACAATAAATCAAACCCATGATGATTTTCTTGATCAAGATCATGGTCCAACCGTTGATCATCATATCTGGTACATCAACACCGTTGGTTTGCAACCATCTGTTATCAGTTCGATTACTGTTTGTAAATACAAGAGTGGTGATGGTCTTGTTGAAGGAACAGAGTGCTCTGTTTGCTTGAGTGACTTTCAAGAAGATGAAACTCTTAGGCTTTTGCCTAAATGTAATCACGCTTTTCACGCTCCTTGTATTGATACTTGGCTTAGATCTCATACTAATTGTCCCATGTGTCGCGCTCCGATTATCAAGAATTCATCATCATCATCATCATCATCCAATAGTGATAATTCAGATTCTAGAATAGAATCCGGAGATGCCCAGATTGAAGTTTTTGAAGAAAATGGAGAAACTGAGTCAAGATTGGGAGATGATCAAGATTTTGAAGAAGCGATGGTTGAATTAAGGCTTGAGAATAGAAGGAAGAGAAGTGAAGATTCATCAGATGAGATGCAACCTATGAGAAGATCAGTTTCTTTGGATTTTCTATCAGCTTCCAAGATAAGTGAAGCTCTAGCGAATACGAATACGAATTCGAATTCGAACACCCGTTTGGCACAAGACAGTGATTCAGAATCAAGAATAGAGATTGTGGGAAAGCGAGTTGGCAGGAGTGATAGCTTGGCAAGATTTGTTGCTACTTCTTCTATACGGAGAACATTGTCTTGCAGTGGCAAGTTGTTGCTGTCAAAGAGTAGTGGCCGCGGCCGCGATTCGAATTAGATAATCTGGTAAAAATTCCAAGGTGAGATAGATGTGTACGATATTTTGATAGTCTCAGGAACTAACTAACTCTCAGCAAGATGAGAGAGTTCCATGAGTTGTTTCCATACATGAAACTATTTGTGTAATAAAGTCACATGAAGCTGAAGGAAATTAAATAATGACACAAGAAGTGAGGTTGCTCTAGAGATAAGAATAGTAGCTCAAATGGGTGCCTTCTGTTGTATTAAACTTAGCAGGGAAATCCATCAATTGTAAGTAAGCATTTTGTTTTTCAATTGGTACCAGCTGTGTTTGTTTTTCAATGGTACAACAATTGCCACTTGTACTTTCTTTGATGAATTGATGGATTGATGAATTGTTTTTCAATGATATGATAATGATATGGTTTTGATAATGTATGAATTGATGGCTCAAGAGTGTTTAAACATTTTTGAATTGATGTATGGTTTTGATAATGTATGAATTGATGGCCCAAAGCAATAGGAGCCACGGGCACTCCTCCGCCCAAAAGTTATCATTCTCAACTGTCAAGCCAAGCTTGGCAAGACAATGGACATCCATATTGGCTTTCCTAGGAACGAAACTAATCTTACAATCCCAACCAAATCTAGACGAAATTAAGAACACTTAGAGGGTGTATTCAATTAGGATTCTTGAGGATATTTAAAGACATTTTTTAAGTGACAGATTTTCATGGATTTCTACAGACTTTTATAAATTCATATGGACTTTCATTGATTTGTTTAGATATCTATATCAGACTTTTATGGATTTGTTTAGACATCTACCTCAGACTTTCATGAATTTATTATCTCAGACTTCTATTATAGATGGATGAATTGTTTTTGTTATCTCAAACTTCTATTATAGATGGATGAATTATATTTGTATATGGCCCAATCAGTAAGCTGAAGAGAAACTCTATTTCAAAGCTCAGTTTTCACAAAGATCTCAACTTTCATGATAAACCCCCTCCAAAATAAAAATAACATATGAATACATAAAACTTCATGCATGAATAAACGTTGCACACTGAAAAAAAAAAAAAACTAACGACAATAATTTCAACTCAATTACTAAAATCAATTACAAATGAAAGAAAATGAAAGATTGTGACATAGTTAGGAAATTAGAAAAATAGGATGCCACAGTCTTCATGTAATTGCCTCCACATAACGTGGAGTAACCTATCACATTATTATTTTTTATTTTTAATTATATTTATGAATTATATTTATTTCATTTTAATTTAAAAGTTGGATAGTGAGACTCATGTGATAGAATCTTCAAAATATAATCAAAAGCAAAGTTTCACATAACTAAAAGGACCTGTTTGAAATTAGAGGTTCGATAAACACCAATTACATAACCAGACAGTCGAATCAAGAGCAACGACTTTACGAGTGCAAATGCAATGGCTGCTCGCTCATTCTTGTTCAATCTCAAACAGTAAGCTCCTCCTCACTCGATCTGATGATTCTTTAACTCTTTTGAAATCTAACATTCAACAGCTTATTTTTATTTTTATTTTTGGTTATCTTTACTTCTTTTAACAATCCCTTGAACATTCGCAGGACAAGATATACAACGATCAACAACTGTAACAGAGGTTCTGGGTCATTTCCCTGTTCGAGATTTCTATCTTCTGGAGCTTTGAAAAGCGAATTCTTTGAAGATTCATCGAATTCCCAGGAAAAAAATGATCTCAGAAGCAGGATTTTCAGTCTTAGACTCCCAAAACGGAGCGCCATTAATGTTATTCACAGATGGGTCAGTGAAGGAAACCAAACCAACATTTTGGAGCTTCGACAGATTCTCAAAGATCTCAGAAACTCTCAGCGTTACAAGCACGCTCTTGAGGTGTAACATTTTTATCTCTTTTTTCTTTCATTTTATTCGATTGCCTTAATTTTACCTTCAAGTATCAATTATAGAAACTAGTGTGTGTCAATAGTCTAGTGTATTACTTAATTGACTATCAAAGATAATTATTGTTCTGTTAATGGGCCGAATTTATTTGGAATCTTTTTATGGCTTTTTCTATTGTTGGTTTCAGTAGTTAGTTTTTGTGAGATATGTGTTGTTGAAAAGCTTATCGGTTATGTTCCAATTCTCAATTTTGTTCCGAATTTCTCATTTACATTGGTGTTTTCCCTCTAATGCTTTCATAATTTATTGAGAATTCATGAGTTCGTTTCTTGAAACTGTCTATTCCAATGGTTGCGTCGAAATAGTTTACTAGTGAGGGAATCTCAATTTCAATGAATCTTGGTTAGCTATTGTCCTAAGATATGTGCTATTTGTTTGAGCGACTGTATACTTTCACTAAGATTGTACTCGAGAATACTTGCTGCTATGTATTATTACTGAGAAGCTAACAAATAAATTGTGTAATCTTGTACAGTAAATCCTGTTGAACTTGTTTTTTTTACTTGTTATCTTTGTTGTTTACATAGTTATGAAAAGTGCGCCTAGGGTGTCTTCAGGTGCAACTTTTGTGCCTGAAGAATGGCCAGGCAGAGTGATGCAAGGAGGCATGTGCCTGGCCGTCATAGGCGCCGGGCATCGCTTAGGTGCGCTTAGTGAAAGGTGCCTGTTTTTAACAACAAAACTAATTCAAGCTTAGCACAATAAAACTAATTCAAGCTTCACAACCCAACATGAAGATGCATTTATGATATGAAGTTGGGGATATTTAGAGCCTAGAAAATAATTTGAACATCTTTGTTGTTAGTATGATGATTATGTGTTAATTATTTTATGAATTATGTATTATTGATTATTTGTAGAGTTCTAAACCTTACATTTAGCTTAGTAACTTGAAATTTATAGGATAAATTAGGTTGTTACAATTTTTATGAATTTTTCCCATTGGGAAATTCATAAAAAGCTATTGCACACCTTTTTTCAAAAAAGGTGCGCTTCGCTTCAATCAGGTGTGCGCCTCACCTTGATGCGCCTGACACCTTTAATAACTATGGTTGTTTACAATATTCTTAATCTCTGCCTGTAAATATTACTACCATATCTGTTGCTTTCATAAACTATACTACCGTTTAACGGATAGAAAGTTGCAGATATCTGAATGGATCGTTACTCATGAAGAGTTTGTGACATCAGACTCTGACTATGCAGCCCGTATTGATTTGATGACTAAAGTTTTTGGCATTGATGCTGCGGAACGCTACTTCGAAGGACTGCCTGCCTCAGCAAAAACTAGTGAGACATACACTGCACTTCTCCACTCATATGCTGGCGCGAAATTTACTGACAAAGCTGAAGAACTCTACAAGAGAATAAAGGAGTCAAACCTGTCCTTCAATGCCCTAACATATAATGAGATGATGACTTTGTACATGTCAGTAGGACAAGTGGAGAAGGTTGCTCTAGTTGTTGAAGAACTAAAGCGACAGAAGGTTGCACCAGATATTTTCACATACAATCTATGGATTAGTTCATGTGCCGCAACCCTCAACATTGATGAAGTTAGAAATATTCTAGATGAAATGAGCCGTGACTCTGGTTCTAATGATGGTTGGTTGAGATACATCAACCTTGTCAAGATATATATTACCGCGGGTCATCTTGTAAATTCAGATGCCAGCCCTCTAGTTGAAGCGGAGAAAAGTATATCACAAAGAGAATGGATAACGTATGACTTCCTTATAATTTTGTATGCCGGTTTAGAAAACAAAGATAAAATAGATCAGATATGGAAATCGTTAAGGATGACTAAACAAAATATGACAAGTAGAAACTACATTTGCATTCTTTCTTCGTATCTGATGCTTGGTCATTTGAAAGAAATGGAAGAAGTTATTGATCAGTGGAAGCAATCTACCACCTCAGACTTTGATACCTCTGCCTGCAATAGACTTTTGGGTTCGTTTGTAGAAATTGGATTGACTGAGAAAGCCAATGACCTTCAGATGCTTCTGCTACAGAAAAACTGCATCCCGACAAATGACTCAACGTAGTTATATTTAAAAGTGATCATATAGCATTGCTGATGAGAACACTGTTATGGCATCTTTGTGCTTTGGGAGTAAAAATAGGTATATTCGTGCTTCCTTCAGCTTGCTGCATAACTTATTTACTGAATTGCAGTACCAAGCTATGGCCCTTTTTTATTTATTGTTGCTACTCGGTTTTCGAAGCTTTTGCTTGAAATGTGGACTACAGCGCATTACTGATTTTTTTACCCGTTTTAGACTTTTAGTTGGGGGAGTCTGATGCGAAGTTGCTGTGTTATAAACGTGTTTTCATTTACATTGTTTCTTAAAGTTCAATTCAAAAAACTGAGTACATGTCCAGGAAACGAAGAATAAATTTTCCAATTCTGTTAGAAACTGGAAAATGTTGTCAAGACATTTATACAGTCTTGTATGGTTACTGTGTTTTATGACGTACAGACCTTACATATATGTATAAAATTGGAGTCTTATGTTTTTTGTTCTCTTGGATTAATTTTGATTTTTTGGGGGTTTAAATATTCTCTATTGTTTATTTGCAAGGTAATTAGTAATAATCTTTATATTCCATTGATGCAAAACTTTGTACATGTCATTTATTTGCCGGGTTAGGAGGGTATTGTGTACTGAAACTTTAGGTTAATTATTTGTTTGGGTGATGATGACGATGACGACTCGAACTTGAGATATTTTCAAACTTTGGGATGGTATTTGAGTTGATTTTTGGATTAATGTTTTGGGTAATATAACATTAACAGGGAGACTTCGGGTAGGAATTTTAACATTTATTGGGATTTGGATTTGATTGTGAATATTAATTACCTTTTGCTTACACTTGAAAAGAATTTGGGTGTGATCCCAAAGCACATCACCATAGAAGTTAGAGTAACTTTCAGTTTGTTTTAGTCCTTTTTTTTGAAAATCATCTAATATTTTGGGCCATTCATTTCATGCATCTCTACTCAATCAAATTTCAACTTTTTTGGACTTGTCATCTTTTTTTAATTCACAACTTCACTGTCAAAGCTACAGGTTTAATGAGATTGCATCATCCCCATAGCTTGCAAGACAAAGTCTTACATATATTAAATACACTTCTATATCAACATTTGATTTGGTGCACATCAAATTCCAATTTATTCAAATTTCAACATTTTGGAATGAAATTAAATTATTGTGTTTTAAAATTTGAATAATGCCAACAGTATATTACAACTGCAATTAGGGCGGGGACGCCCCCGTTTCATACAATGTGGGGTTTTATCAAAGTAAATAGGGTTATGGCTAATTCCTACCCCTCATTTTATAAACGGGTCGGGGTTGAGATTTCTTATACACGACCCAACCCTTTTTATTATTATTCTTTTTTTAATAATATTAATATTTAATAAGTAGAAAATTATGATATATTATTTTAATTAGTAAATAATATATATTTTATTAGTAATATCAAGATATAAAAAATTAACATGAATTCTCTTTATTCAATTTAAACCGTTTTTTCATTCAATTTTTATTTATTTAAAAAAACCTAGTTATTATACAAACTTGGGACTGGATGGGGTCAGTGTCACTTCCCCTGTCCCAAAAATTTCCCGACCCTGAACCCAATCAATCTTCAATAGTCGAGGTTGGGGTAGGGTCAGGGGCAAATAATTTTGATAGGTTGGGGTTGGAATTTGGTGTACCCGCCCTAAACCCGTCTCATTAACATCCTTAATTGCAATGCAAGAGATTTGAAAATAAAGTGAAGTTGTTTGACAATTAGCATTTTTTTTTTCCTTACAATTTGTTCAAATTTGTTCATTTTAGGTGCACTGCGTTATATAGTGACGTTGTGCATTAGGCACATCTGATTCCAGATATAGAAATTTATCCGGTACCAGAATCCACACGTTTTTGCAAAAGAAAGTTGAGTAACTGATTGATTTTGATCCTTTTTAGAGCATAGTTTGATGTATTTGAGTAGACGTATAGAAAGATGTCTACTATAAAAGAAGATACTTTTGAGTTTTGAAACTAAATTCGAATTAACATAAAATAATTATATTAATGTGATGTTTACTTGTTCAAAGAAGCTGGTGAAATTTTATTTAGTTTAGGCCTTGATACTCGTTTCCTTACGTTTTTCAATGAAAAAAAGTGTCCAAATATACAAATGAGTTTCATGCTTGGTGCCATAAAATCTGGAGGCTATCAAGAGTCAAGTAAAGTCATAATTATGAAACAGACGCAGGTGATCAGGAACATGTGTTATACTCTGCAAAAGCTCGCAACCACCAACTTTAATTAATCTTTGTTTAACTTTTTTGAAAAAGATTTATTGTTTTATCTTACTGATAAGGTAATTTTATTGGAAATCAATTATTATTATTATTATTTTTTATAGATAATAGAGATGATTAAATGCACTTAATTAACATATATATCCTTATCCATCTTTATACAATCTAATAAACATAATTTTTGGGTTATATTTAGGGGGGTGTATTTAATTAAGATTCTTGAAGACATTTAAAGACATTATAAATCCTGATGTATTCAATTTGGACATTTAAAGACTTTAAAAGAGTCCATATGAATCCAGTGGTATTCAATTAGGATTTCTATGGACTTTTAAAGAATCCTTCCAAATCCAGGTGTATTGAATTGAGACTTTAAAAATGGCTACAAGAATCAAGGTGTATTCAATTAGGACTAGATTTTAAAGGATTTTCTTAGGTCATGGATTTTGATGAATTTCGGTGGACTTGATGGTGAGAGATATAAATATCAAATGTCATAATATGTCCGGCCTTCTCCCCAAAGATTTTGGTGGATTTTGCTCTCCCTCTCTCTCTCAAAACAGAAACAAAAAGCACTAATATGTAAAAATTAAAAAAAAACCAATGCATGTGAGAATAATAAGCTTCCATCCCTAGAATGTTCTGTGAATTAAAAAGGAAAAAAAAAATCGAGTTCAAAAAGAAAACAAGCCACATACAATAATGGAATATTGTATGTGGACATCTTTCAAGGGGATCTTAATTGCTGTGTTTGTATGGCTGGTTGCAAAATGATGACCTTGCACTTGATGCTGTGTTAACTTCGAGATGATCGATCTCAGATTATTCATGTTAGTTGATGTCTATAGTGTCCTGGTTCGTAAACGTTAAAACTCACAATTTATTGAGTCTTTAATTGATGAGAATTCTGATTTTTGACCGTAACACTCACTTTTGATATTTGCTGAGTTGGCATGGTGGTTACACCGTTAAAATGCTATTTAACTGAACTTGGTGAACAGGCTTATGCCCATTACAATTATCTTCTCTTTTCGAAGTTGTTTTGTCTTGCTAAGGACCGCAGTATTATTCACTACTGCATTCTTGAATGTGAAGTATATAAGCCTTTGGAAGACGATTAGTCAACATAAAAAAAAAATAATAAATAATAAATAATGGAATATGTGACAGTCACATAATTATATATAACGAGTACAAAACTCACTACGTGCCAAAACTGTACAAAACGACACCAAAATAATCTGTAGAGCCTTCAATCAAACACCAAAATGCTCACTCTTTATTAGCATTTTATTTTAAAGAAAAATAATTTATCTGCACTTCATGCAAGCAGTGCCTTTACGCAGATAAGCCTTAGCCAATTTTGGGTATAATTCAATCACTTTGTTTGTATCAGCAACAACCTCAGACTAAATATATACGCAAATATAGATTGATTGGTGTATCAAATTTTGCTCATTCCAACTTCAAAGGTTTTTTTGATAATTAGCTATAATTAGCTTACTATTGATAAGTCAGAGATAACAAATCCATGAAAATCCATGGATGTCCAAACAAATCCATAAAAGTTTGAGATAAATGTCTAAACAAATCCATAAAAGTCTGAGATAGATGTCTAAACAAATCAATGAAAGTCCATGTGTAGAAATCCATGAAAATCTGTCACTTAAAAAATGTCTTTAAATGTCTTCAAGAATCCTAATTAATCCTAATTGAATACACCCCCCTTAGATACCTCTAAATCTTGACAATCTCGCACCAGCTATTTATTTATTGATTAGAATATGCATGATATGAGGAGCCAACTTATGAGAATTTGCCACTTTGAGAGAGAGAGAGAGAGAGAGAGAGAGAGGTAAGATCAAAGCAGATGAGGCATCACCAACATTTTTCACCACCATCATGACCAAACCATGCCCACAAATAGAGAGAGCCACCACCACCACCATATCCAACAACTCCAAAAGGCACCATAAGCGAACCACCAATAATATCTCACCATTAATGATCTCTTCCTACTCCCCAAAACTCTCTCTCTTCATTTAGCCATTTGTGTGACTCGCTTCATTCTCTTTCAAATCCAATCTCTTCAAATCCCCCAATTCCATAATAATGTGTTAAGAAATAGAATTTGGGGAAGAAATAGAAGAAGAAACAGAGAAGGAAGAAGCAGAGGTTGGGAGAATATTTTGTATTTTATCTGATGATTTTATTCAACTCACTCGTGTAACCTAAATAGGCCACAGTAGTTACAAAAGATATCCCAAGATAATAGGGATTCCCACTAGTGGAACCGATTACTTGGAGAGCATTCAACAACTTCCTAACTTAACAACTAATTAATTTATTTGACTAATTCAATTGCAATGAAACAAATAAAATAAATATAATGAAATATCTCAGCTTCTAAGTGTGCAACTTCACGCCTTAACCATGCAATACATGCAACCCATGTAGTAGCAACTCAGTTCTTATCAATCCATCCCCCTAAAAATCATCCTTGTCCGCAAGGATGAAATTGGGTTGATTTGTCAACGTGATCGTCATTGGGTGCAAACTCAAGTTCTATATCTACGTCTTCGATTCCGCCATCAAGTTGTACATTCTCTATCATGAAGAGCTGTGGTCGGGAGCAGCAGTGTCTGGGTACGAACCTTTCGTCACAATAAAAACATAGCCCCTTTTCACGCCTCTCTCTTGCCTCCTATCCTGTAATTCGGCGAACTAGTCCTTGGAAATTTCCGGCTCCCTGGTTAGCTTGCTGTGGTGGAGGTCCAAGGACACCAACGGTGGAGTTCGGTTGGAGTCTCGACTGGGTCGTGAATGCTGGTGCAGTTTGAAAATGTGTCACTTGTTTCCTCTGAAGTTGGTTTCGTTCCTCAATCAAATGAGAAACATTGATTGCCTCCGAGAGATTTTTTGGTTGTTTGACGCGGACATCCAATCGGATTTCATCCTTCAATCCTGCAATAAAATTTCCTACCAAAATTTTTTTAGGTAAATGATCTACTTTGTGTGACAAACCTTCAAACACCTCCTGGTATGCTGAAACCGTGGTGGTTTGTTTGAGCCGTGATAATGCCTCCGAAGGATCTTCATAGTCTGTTGGTCCAAACCATAGCAACAAAGCCTTGGTGAATTCGGTCCAGCTCAAGGCCCCTATGAATTTGGTGAACCAACGGTACCATTGCAACGCGACACGCTCCAAGTGAAAGGAGGCCAGCTGAACTTGTTAATAGGGAGCAATACCTTTAAAATTGAAATATTGTCGACCTTGAAAATCCACCCCGTCGGATCCTCAGGTCCACTGTACGTTGGAAAATTCAATTTCAAATTTGTATTATGGTGATGAGTGGCCAAGCCGCTGTGGGATGTCTCTCCTGTGTCGAACGAAGTAGGATCTTTGTTTGATGTGGAACGAAATTGGTAATGGGGTTCTCTGTCAGAGGCTGGTCGAATGTGGCTGGAAACAGGTTGATTATTCTGTTGAAGGCGCAAGGCTTGCAAATCCTGGGTGATTTGATCGAAACGAGCATTAGACTGGGCAATGAGATCAATGAGTTGTTCGAAACGTGTATCGGTTTTGGCAGCATTTTCTGCGTTCTTGGCTTCCTGACTGGAAATGAGTTCATGAATTTCGCTACGAAATTCGGTAGACGATTTAGCACGAGTCTCCATGGATGGAACAGCGCTCTGATACCAATGTTAAGAAATAGAATTTGGGGAAGAAATAGAAGAAGAAACAGAGAAGGAAGAAGCAGAGGTTGGGAGAATATTTTGTATTTTATCTGATGATTTTATTCAACTCACTCGTGTAACCTAAATAGGCCACATTAGTTACAAAACATATCCCAAGATAATAGGGATTCCCACTAGTGGAACTGATTACTTGGAGAGCATTCAGCAACTTCCTAACTTAACAGCTAATTAATTTATTTGACTAATTCAGTTGCAATGAAACAAATAAAATAAATACAATGAAATATCTCAGCTTCTAAGTGTGCAACTTCACGCCTTAACCACGCAATAAATGCAACCCATGCAGTAGCAACTCGGTTCTTATCATAATGATGGGACACACATGGTTCATGAGCTCTATGTACGATTTTTACGAAGAAAACGAGGTTCAATTCCAACAGTTTCCATCGAAATCATCATTTGATCGGTTACTATGTCTCAAAGGACGTGACACTCACGATGGCTCGTGGAATTCCTACGCCTTGGCATGGCCAGAAACCCTACCAGTCAATGCAACTATCATGAAAGGTTTGACTTTTATATCATACAATCACTACAACTATGAAAATACATGGCACGAATTATCAGCCGTGGTTCCATTTGTCGCTTGGCACACAAGATATGGCCAATGCGAGAAACCAAACATGTGGGTATTGTATCACTGGGGTGAGCTGAGATTTGGAATAGGGTTGTGGTTAAAAACCCTAATGGGGGCTACATTCAATGGGGACCCGACCATTGAAAAGTTCGAGGGGATCGGTGGGGATGATCAGGCAGTGTGCTTCGAAAAGTTGGTGGTGATGAGACACAACGAAGGAGGGATGTCGAGAGAGCGGAGAATGGAGGCGTATGATTTGATGAGATGTAAGGCTAGGATTCATTAATTGTAATGTGAGCATGGAAGGCAGGGATTTGAATGTTATTGGGATGAATATGTGTTGAGAATTTATAGCAAGTATAAATCCTATTAACTAATATTAATGGATCAGGATCCCCTACCCATCTTATTTATACTCATCTCTTATAGATCTATGTACATGTGGCAACCTAACAAATGGACGGACTGGATTAGATTTCTATATTTTTTTTCATCTCTCTCCTCCAAACGACAACATTTACATCAGAGTTCAGACTCCACTTTCACTCAGCTTCATCTGATTCCTCTCTTTCTCTCCTAACGGTTTGAGTTTTCTCTTTTTCTTCATCTGATTCTGATTGTTTTTTCTTTCCTTTACACCTTCTCGTCTCCATCTTCTTTCTTTTATCTGAGTTTCCTGATCTTCAAAAAGAAGTTATTTTAATTTTTTTTCCTTAATTGATGTTATTAATGAATAAAGAACTTTATTATTTCCATGTTTTTCTTTGATTTTTTCTTTTGAGAAAGAAGAAGATGAAGATTTGGGTTCCCAATCTCTTAAAAAAAATTATTTTTCTTGAATATATATATTTTCTTTGATTTTCTTAATTCACTACAGCTCTAAAAGAAAAATCTGGAAAATGGTGGATTTCTGGGTTTGCTCCACCATTTTCCAGATTTTTTTTTTTAAGATAATGTATAGTTGTGTTTGGATTTGGATTGATAAAGATATATGTGTTTGATTTTTCTTTTGTGCAATTTGATTGAAGAGATGGAATTTTTTTGCTAACTAAATTAAGAAAAAAAAAATCAGATTAATATTGGATTTCTGGGTTTGCTCTACTATTGTCCAGATTTTTTTTATTTTTATTATTATTATTTTTTAATGAAGTAGAAGTGTGTTTGGATTTGACTAGATGAATTTAAGAAAAAAAAATCAGATTGATGAGAGAAAATAATCTAAATGACGTCAGTTGTTATGCAGTAGAGAGAAAAAAATAAAACAAATTAATCCAAACCATCCATTTGTTTAGGTGCCACATGTCAATAGATGTTTAAAAGATGAGTACAAATGAGATGAGTATGGGATCTTAATCCAATATTAATATATCTAAAACATGCTCAATAAGATTCACTTACAATAGATATACTATTGAAAATTATCTAGTAACCAAACTCAGTAATATATTTTTCAGATATGCCAAGAGTTAACAACAGATTCAATATAAGCCTAAAAAACATTCAGATCTAAGCATATTGGTTAGTCTCTTTTACGACTCTCGCAATAGGACGAGGTCGGAGAGTAGCACAATAGTGAATAAGATTCGTTCCCATAGGGATCGAGTGATCGATTACCGAAATCGATTAGCCTATTTGCTATTCAAACAATCGAAAGAGGAGGTTTTCAACTAATCAATTTAAACTAAATTAAACTATATGATTAACTCTAATGCAAGAATGAAATAACAAGAAATTAAACACGAATGTGATAATATAGAGAAATATGCTAGAATTTGACTCCACCCCACCCAACATTAATTTCCAATTTAGACTCAATTATTTACCCAAAACATACTCATGCAATTTGTAGATTCATCCACCCTAATATTAACCTACAATCTTGGTCAAGCAAAGTAGATTACACCCGAAATGTACCCAAGCCTATCTCTCGATTACCCGGAATATACAAATTGAGTTCATTAAGTTTGTTGGTGCACTTAACGAATCCTATATGCTAGTCTAAGTGGGTATGCTTTTCTAGACATGCATAGAGGGTATTTTGTCGAACACGTGGTGTGCGTCTCCGGTCAGTACATAACACACCACAATAAATCAATCAAATGGAGATCAATCACTTGAAAGCATTAAGCATACACAAATACCCATACAATTCACACTTGCATAAAATGGATAAACAAAAATCAATACATAATAAGAGTCATGGGTGGGGTTTCATCAAATCCTAGCAATATATATTTAGCTCATAATATTATAAAGAGTAGCCATACAACAAATAATCTCCAATAAGTACATAGCTATCAGAAAAGAATTAAAAGATAAAAAGTTTAGAGAAAACTATGTTGGAGAGCTTCCTCCTCTTCTTTGAATCTTCAACTCTTTTTGTCCAAAAGGTGGAGTGATGGTGGATGTGGAAAATGGAAATGGGAGATGTGTTTGGATTTTTGGGAGTTGATGGTTAAGTGGAAGAGATGGAGAAAAATAAGAGGTTTTTGGGTTTGATTTTCGGATTTGTTGTGTGTGGCTCTTTCTGGTGCGTTGTCTGGTGAATTACAAAAGGCACCCCTGACTTCTTCTTTAATTACAGAATCTTCAATAATTCCTCCAATTTTACACTTTTACCCCTGATTCTTCAAAATTACTCCAATGCCCCTGAACTCCAAAAATACCTGAAACACTTATTTTATTTATATTAAATACCCGGTTTTACCCGAGAAACAAACACAAAATGATACGGAATTGAGGCTACACTTTGTGTAGAATTAAAGCAATCAACACCCCCAAACCTATCTTTTGGTCGTCCTCGAGCAAAACCAAAACAAACAAATAAAAAGAAAACTAAAACAAAGGAAAGTAAAACACAAAAAGAAATAACACATCCGGATAAGTCTTTTAAACCCCTAGGCGATCCCTAGTAGGACGAGTGAAGTCTCGTGAGGGTTTACAGTACGACACCCACAAACGTCTTTCCTGTTGAGCCAACTATAGACAGAGATGTAATAATGGGTGAACCGAATTGAGGCACATGCATGCTAAGACCCCTAAGAAAAAGCTAGGGAAGTGCAAGCTAAGGTGCTACAACAAGAGAGATTGCAATTCCATACTTCTAAGTGAACAAAGCTTCAAAAAGCATCGAACACAAGAGTCTCATGACAGCATTTTGCCTCGACTCTAAACCTTTCCGGATGTCTCTCATTTTACCACTCAGAACCTAGGCTCACTCAACAAACATATGCGGTTGAAAATTAAGCACAAGAATTTTCAAATTACATGCATATGACACATTTTGAAAAACCGCTAATGTTTAAATGCAATTGGACCACAAGAACGGATTTGAACATTAAGAACAAGAGCAAAACACCATTTGATGCCTTCATCAACAAGCTAAAACTCCTCCTAAAGATCAATTAGGACTTCTTTAAAGTTCAAGTGATGCTATGGTGAGATGGTGGTGGAGAGGCTAGGTGGGTACGGGATTATGGGCTCGCTACCGATTATGCTTAAACTTTATTAGGCACACTCTTCACAAAACTAGCGTCTAGGCATGGATTCTTCAATAAATCATCTTGTGCTCATTTTTAAGTTGCTTTACATTTTAGCAACTTTTACACTTTAGAGCTTAGAAGGCTTTTTATTTTTTATTTATTATTATTTATTATTATTTTTTATAGCCTTAATCTTTGCACAACTTACACATATAGCCTAAGTACACGCTATTTTTACACCTTTGATTTTTCTTGAGTTTCATTATGATATGATAATAAGCCATAATCGTAGCAAATGGGATGGTCTAGTATTGATGTAAGATGTGGTGATATGTATGATATGGGAGGATATAGTGATGGGGTTTAGTGTGTAGATCAACATAGATAGGATAATTAAGCATACACACAAGGCATGGGACGTGTTTGGGAAATTTGTAGTGACTTAACACACATTGCCTACATCATCTCTATAGGTATGAGTTAAGCAAGCAAACAAAGGCAAACCACGATGATGCTCTTAAAATGGCGTTCTTTAATGCCCAAAGTATGGAGTGAGGTCCTTTTTATTTTTATGCTTATTTATCTACAAAAAGAGTGTTTAAGATGAAACAATGAAATAAACCACACTCATAAGGACGCTATTTAGGCTCTGGCCTTACACGGGTAGTCTTCACTAATGATCTAGACATCTTAAGCACGATACCCAATTACTTAGACACTTTCGAGTCTGGTAGGGTGCGTGCAAGCAATGTGGTGTAGCTTTAACTAGCACAACCTTTGCCTAGACTCAGGGAATCAACACATGCAAAAATTTCCTCAAAAGGCACAACCCAAAAGCAACTCATTAAAGCAAGCTAATGCTCCAAAATTTGGCTCGAAGCAGGAGAATGAACAGAACAAGACTCTACAAACACACAATCATGCAAAAATTTTAAAAAATTTCACAAAAATAAACACACACAAAACAATCATGCAAAAATGGTCATAGAATGGCTGCACCCCCAAACCTAAACGAAACATTGTCCCCAATGTTTGCACAAAAACGGATTGGACAATATAAGCTTAGAAACGAGAGGGAGGCCAAACGCAACCTAAACAAGCACGTTGCAAACTTAAAAACTAGGCACAATACAATGCCACACACTTAAACTAAGCAAGAAAAATAAGATTCAACAAAGATAAAATTAAACAAAACAAAACAAGCTTAAAATTAGAAAAGTTACCTAGGTGGGTTGCCTCCCACCAAACAATTGATTTAACGTCTCGGCTAGACGCATTACGCTCCTCTCATCAATCCGGATCAACGGTTGGTGCAACATCATCGCCACCTTCCTTTCTCAACTTATGTGAGGCATAGAACATCCTCACACAAAATCCATTCAAAATTCTTGTTTGGTCCACCATGCATGATTTCTTCTTTTTGTCCCTTTTGTCCACATTCTTCTCAATTTTATCCGGGGGAGTCACTTCGGTTTTGCTCATAACTCCATGAGAGCCCGATTTGTGGACACCTTTCATCTTCTTTCTTGGAACATCTTGAACCACACAAGAATTAGGCGGCTCTTTTGGAATGGCTTTTATTGCAAATTCCCCTATGGGAGGATCAACAACCTCGACTAACAAACACCTATCTACTTCCATCGACCTCTTGGTCGCCTTTTTCAAGTCAAACACCACATGCTCTTCTCCTACCCTCAATGTCAACTTGTCCTCTTTGTGATCAACCAAAGCTCCACTAGTCTTCAAGAATGGCCTCCCTAGAATCAATGGAACCTCAAAATCTTCCTCCATTTCTAAGATTACAAAGTCAACCGGGAAGTAGAATTTGCCCACTTTCATCAAGACATCTTCGAAAACTCCATGTGGGTGCTTGATAGATCGATCCGCTAATTGAAGAGTCACTCTTGTAGGCTTCACCTCACCCATTCCTAGCTTTTTCAAAACTGAGTAAGGCATCAAGTTGATGCTTGCTCCTGAATCTATTAAAGCACTCCCAAACTCCACATGGCCAATGGTGCATGGGATTGTGAATTTCCCGGGGTCCTTTAGCTTAGGTGGGAGCTTGTTTTGTAGGATTGCACTACACTCTTCCGTCAATGCCACAATCTCGAATTCTTCTAGCTTTTTTTTGTTGGAGAGCAATTCCTTGAGGAATCTCACATAAGTAGGCATTTGGGAAAGTGTTTCGGCAAAGGGGATGTTGATTTGAAGCTTCTTAAATATCTCTAAAAACTTGCCGAAATTGTGAGCATCCTTGTGCTTCTTCAATCTTTGCGGATATGGGATGGGAGGAACATAGGTTTTGACTTTGGGTGGTGGAGGGGGATCTTGTGATACGGTAGGCACTTCATCTTCACTAAAACTCTTCCTTTCTTCTATTACCTCTTCTTCAACAATACCCTCGTCTTCAACAACTTCTTTTCCCATCCCAAAGTTTTCCGGTAACTTAACCTCTTTTCCACTTCTTAATGAAATGGCATTGCATTGCATTGCATTGCTCTTTGGGGTTGACCACCGTTTTGCTTGGTAGTGCCCCTTGTTGCCTCCCTTGGATTGTCCTTGCCAATTACCCGACTTGCGTTTCCAAGTTTTGGATTGAGGCTTGTGAATGTTGAGCAACTTGGTCAATCTTCGTGTCAAGCTTCCTCAAGGCTAAGTCTTGGGTCTCCATTCTATTGTCCAACTTACCCATATACATTGAGAACATTTCCTCTAGGTTAGATTTTTTCTCCACTTGGTCATTTGGGACTTGGTTAGGGTAGTTTTGTTGATGAGGTTATGGGAATCCGGGGGGTTGTCTTTGGTTGAGGTTGAGGTTGAGGTTGAGGTTGATGTTTTGGTGATGTTAGGGTTGATTGTCCTTCCATGACAAGTTTTGGTTGCTTCTCCATATCGGGTTATATGTGTTTTGGTAGGGATTGTTTTGGGGATTTTGGGGGGCATGGTGTTATTAGGGTTGGTTTTGGAAGTTTCGGTTGTAGTTCATAAAGGATATTTGTTCTGATGAGCCTGAAGCAAACGGGGTTTCCAACTTGACAATCCATGCTAGAGTGTGGCCCCAAACACCACTCGCATTGAGCTTCTTGCACATTGGTGCCACGGTTGAGCTGCACATTGGCCAATTGATTTTGAAGTGCCGCTATTTGATGATTGGCACTTGCTAATTGAGCTTGAGTACTTGTCAACCCATCTACTTCTAGCACACCTGGAATCTTCTTTGGTACTTGCCTTTGGCTTCCCCATTGGCTATTGTTGAGTGCCATCTCTTCTAGGAACTCATTGGCCGCATTCATTGATTTGCTCATTAACGAACCTCCAGCAGCCGTATCCACTAAATTCCTTGTTGACACTGTGAGCCCTTGGTAGAAAGCTTGCAAAGTTTGCCATTGTGCAAGGCCATTGTGAGGACATCTCCTTTGAAGCTCTTTGAACCTCTCCCAAGCTTCATAAATGCTCTCATTCTCAAATTGTTGAAACGAGAGGATTTTATTCCTAAGACGAGCGGCCTTCCCCGGTGGAAAATATCTATTCAAAAAGGCTTGGGCCAACTGATCAAAGGTAATGATCGAGTTTGGTTGTTGGGAGTTCAACCATATCCTTGCATCGTTTCCCAAAGAGAATGGAAACAACTTCAACTTGACAAAATCGTCGGGAACCCCGTTGTACTTGAAGGTGTCACAAATCTCGTTGAAGTTCTGAAGGTGTAAGTTCGGATCATCATTCACCAAGCCATTGAACATGCAAGTGGTGCCAATCATCTGAATTATCGATGGCTTGATCTCAAAGGAATTTGCCACTATTGTTGGTCGGCGAATGGACGACTGGTTCTGCTCTACTCTAGGCATTGTATAATCCCATAGGGTACGCTCATTTCCAACATGAGGCAACCCTTTTTGCATTGGCATGGCCTGAGGAGGTAATTCCCCTTGATTTTGATTCGCCACATTTGGCACACCCATGTGCCCTAGCTGTGCATCCCGATCACCCATCTCTACTCTTCTCCTTGCTTCACGTCTATTTCTTCGAGCTATCCTTTCAATCTCCGGATCAAAGTTCAAGAAGTGAAGATTTTGGCTCCTTGTACGTGGGTGCAAGCAAGAGCAAAGGTACCTATCAAGAGAAACACACAAACTAAATTAAAAGGTTCAAATTAGCAATAAACTAACTAGTATCGATATCAATCATCCGCTCAATCCCCGGCAGCGGCGCCAAAAATTTGGCTAGTCTCTTTTAGGACTCTCGCAATAGGACGAGGTCGGAGAGTAGCACAACAGTGAATAAGATTCGTTCCCACAGGGATCGAGTGATCGATTACCGAAATCGATTAGCCTATTTGCTATTCAAACAATCGAAAGAGGAGGTTTTCAACTAATCAATTTAAACTAAATTAAACTATATGATTAACTCTAATGCAAAAATGAAATAACAAGAAATTAAACACGAATGTGATAATATAGAGAAATATGCTAGAATTTGACTCCACCCCACCCAACATTAATTTCCAATTTAGACTCAATTATTTACCCAAAACATACTCATGCAATTTGTAGATTCATGCACCATAATATTAACCTACAATCTTGGTCAAGCAAAGTAGATTACACCCGAAATGTACCCAAGCCTATGTCTTGATTACCCGGAATATACAAATTGAGTTCATTAAGTTTGTTGGTGCACTTAACAAATCCTATACGCTAGCCTAAGTGGGTATGCTTTTCTAGACATGCATAGAGGGTATTTTGTTGAACACGTAGTGTGCGTCTCCGGTCAGTACATAACACACCACAATAAATCAATCAAATGGAGATCAATCACTTGAAAGCATTAAGCATACACAAATACCCACACAATTCACACTTGCATAAAATGGATAAACAAGAATCAATACATAATAAGAGTCATGGGTGGGGTTTCATCAAATCCTAACAATATATATTTAGCTCATAATATTATAAAGAGTAGTCATACAACAAATAATCTCCAATAAGTACATAGCTATCAGAAAAGAATTAAAAGATAAAAAGTTTAGGGAAAACTATGTTGGAGAGCTTCCTCCTCTTCTTTGAATCTTCAACTCTTTTTGCCCAAAAGGTGGAGTGATGGTGGATGTGGAAAATGGAAATGGGAGATGTGTTTGGATTTTTGGGAGTTGATGGTTAAGTGGAAGAGATGGAGAAAAATAAGAGGTTTTTGGGTTTGATTTTCGGATTTGTTGTGTGTGGCTCTTTCTGGTGCGTTGTCTGGTGAATTACAAAAGGCACCCCTGACTTCTCCTTTAATTACAGAATCTTCAATAATTCCTCTAATTTTACACTTTTACCCCTGATTCTTCAAAATTACTCCAATGCCCTTGAACTCCAAAAATACATTAAACACTTATTTTATTCATATTAAATACCCGGTTTTACCTGAGAAACAAACACAAAATGATACGGAATGGAGGCTACACTTTGTGTAGAATTAAAGCAATCATATATATATGAAGATCTAAGTTACTCATGCATCATCTAACATACTACAAGAAATATATCACTTATACATGCAAATCTAATAAGATAAAGCAGTATAAGAAAGGCAGTAAAGTAAATGACACAAGATTTATAGTGGTTCGCCCAAGAATAGGCCTACATCCACTTTGAGCCACTCAGAAGAGACTCTTTCACTAAATGGTGTCTTTATAACCTTAAACTACACAGATCTCTTCAAGATTAGCCCTCAAAAGGAGCCCAGAAGCCCTAACACAACAAACGCTCAACCTATGAAACCCTAACCTCTTAACTCACTTCTGACAACAACTCAAAAATACATAAATATGGTATCAGAAGAATCACAGTACACAAATCTCTCTTTTTCTCTTCTAACTCTCCCGCAAATTCAAAGCAGAGAACCCAGATATTCAAGATGAATACCAAGAACACGAAGAACATTCGAGAGAGAAAACAGACTCTGTAAAAATAAGAAAAACCTAAAACGAATGATCTGTCTTCTCTCTCCTCATCTCTTAATTTATATAGTGCTTAAGAGATAAGGTACACCTCAGCTAAGGGAACCCAATCATAGCGTGCCAACTCAAGCGGAAATCCTGACTCAGCTTCTTCAAGTGATCAGATAATATAAGTGAAACAGCAGCGTATTGGTATTGGGCTAATAGGGAGCATTTGGCACTTGGGCTTCTTCTGGCTTCCACCACTTTTATCATTGGGCCTTGAGAAACAAAAAACCTGATGGGCTAACACAAAACTTCACAAATTCCACCTTAGACCATCACTGTTGAACAAGGTTGCTTAGACTTCATCATATAGCAAAAGACATCTCTTCTGATGTACCTGGCTCAAGACACAGAAAACAAAAATCATCCATAATCACCAATTTTTAGCAAATTCAAACAATGTTTAAGTTTGCTATAGGGTACAACTTTAGTACCCATATCTGCAGGGTTATCTTCAATGGAAACTTTATCCACTTCCACCACCCCATTTGAGATTTGATCTCTGATGAAGTGGTATTTAACTTCTATGTGTTTAGTTCTTTCATGAAATACAGGGTTTTTACAAAGATGCAAGGCACTTTGACTGTCAGTGTATATTAGGGATTTTCCTTTAAACACATTAATCTCACTTAACAACCCTTGAAGCCAAATGGCTTCTTTAATAGCCTCTATAACAGCTATATATTCAGCTTCTGTTGTGGACAAAGCCACAACAGATTGTAGCTGACTTTTCCAACTAACATAACATCCCGCAAAGGTGAAAAATAAGAGGAAGTAGATCTTCTCTTATCTCTGTCCCCTTCATAGTCAGAATCAACATAACCTATCAGTTCTAATTCACTGTTAGAACAGTCATAAATCAGTCCTACTGCAGTAGTAGAACTGATAAACCTCAAAAGCCATTTCATGGCATTCCAATGTCCTTTTCCAGGCTTAGCCATATATCTAGACAAAACACTGATGGCCTGAGCCAAATCAGGTCTAGTACTGATCATAAAATACATCACTGATCCTACTGCACTAGAGCATGGAATATTTTCCATATATCTAGTTTCTTCTAGAGTTCTAGGAGACAAAGCAGTAGACAATATAAAATTTGAGGCTAAAGGGACATTGGCAGGTTTACAATTTTTCATTTCAAATCTGCTGATCAATTTAGACAGGTAATTAGACTGATTCAGGCATAGTCTATTCTCTTTTCTGACTCTCAAAATTTCTATAAAATTTCTATACTCAGAATTTTCTTAGCATTTCCTAAATCTTTCATATCAAATTCAGATTTCAGTTTCTCCTTTAAATCTTTAATTCTAGATATTTCTTTACTAGCAATTAACATATCATCCACATATAAAAGCAAGTAAACAGATTTTTCAATAGTTGTATTATTGAAATAAAAACAGCAATCATACTTACTCTTATAGAAGCCTAAGCTAGTAATAAAAGCATCAAATCTTTTGTACCATTGTCTAGGGGCTTGTTTAAGCACATAAAGAGATTTTCTAAGGAGACAGACATATGAGGGATTTGATTTGGATGTAAATCCTTCTAGTTGAGACATGTAAATTGTCTCATCCAAATCCCCATACAGAAAAGCAGTTTTAACATTTAAGTGCTTTAGTTCTAGGTTATAGAAACTGACTAAAGCTAAGATAATCCTAATGGTCTTATACTTGACTACAGGAGAAAAAAATCTCATTGTAGTTAATTCCTTCTCTTTGAGTAAACCCTTTAGCAACTAATCTAGCCTTATACCTAGGTGGCTCATTCTGCCCATCCCCATATTTGATCTTAAAGATCCATTTACAGGCTATAATCTTTTGTTTCTCAGGTTTCTTAACTAAAGACCAGTATTATTCTTAACTAAAGAATTCATCTCATCTCTCATGGCATTCAGCCATCTAGCCTTTTCTATGGAGCTGATAGCTTCATCATAAGTCCTAGGTTCAGAGTTATCTACATTTTGGCCAGTGCACAATTCAAAAGACATGAAATCTGCATTGGAATACTTACTGTTAGGTATTATATTTCTTCTAACCTTTATCCCTAACCAGCTCGTAATCAGCTAGAGGATCAATGTTATCCTCTGGCTGAATCTGACTCTCTTCCACCTGATGCATACCATCAGAATGGGTAGCCTCTTGATCCTGAACAGGGTCAAGCTGAACCGAGACTTGACTTGGTGGTGGGCTACCAACTTCCACATGAATATGGTTGGCAGTATCCTTTGAAGGATCTGTTATGGATTCAGTGGGCAAGTCAATGTCTTTACAAGGCATTCTAGACTCATCAAACACAACATCTCTACTAATGATGACCTTAAAACCCTTTTGATCCCTAAGCCACAGCCTATAACCTTTTACACCTAAGGGATAACCTAGAAAAATACCCTTCAAAGCTCTAGGTTCTAACTTCCCTTCTGATTGGTGTGCATAATAGGCACACCAAACACTTTTAAGTGTTTGAGACTGGGGGCTCTACCAGTCCACAACTCTTCAGGAGTTTTAAAGTTTATAGCAGTGGAAGGAGACTTGTTAATAAGATAAACAGCTGTGGTAGCATCTTCTCCCTAAAAACTTTGGCTCAAATCTGAGCCAATGAGAAGGCATCTCACTTTGTCTAGGATAGTTCTGTTCATTCTCTCTGCTACCCCATTTTGTTGAGGTGTATACCTCACAGTTCTATGCCTTTGGATGCCTTCATTCTCACATAACTTATTGAATTCATCTTTGCAGAATTCAAGTCCATTATCAATTCTAAGGGTTTTGATTTTTCTAGAAGTTTGGTTTTCTACTAACTTCTTCCAAGTTTTGAAACTTTCAAAAGCTTGGTCTTTAAATTTGAGGAGATAGATCCAAACTTTTCTAGAAAAGTCATCTATCAAGGACAGAAAATAATGGTTACCTCTATGAGTTGGGACCTTAGCAGGCCCCCACAGATCTGAGTGAATATACTCAAGGGTCTGTTTTGATGTGTGTTGGGCAGTACTAAAGCTAAGTCTATGTTGCTTACCTAGGATGTAGTTTTCACAAAACTCAATCTTATTCACTTGATCACCATCAAGAAGATTCTGCTTACTTAGCTCACCCAACCCTTTCTCACTCATGTGACCTAGTCTCTTATGCCATATAGACCATTTGTCACAGATTTTGGAAGCCACACAAGCAGCTTCATCTATGACAGTAACCCCTCTTAAAACATAAAGCCCATTCCTCTTGTCTCCTTTAAGGATGACAAGGGATCTCTTAGAGGCTTTAAGAATGCCTTTTTCAGCTTTATAAGGTTCCTAGAGAAATGAGATTTCTCTTAAGATTTGGGACAAATCTAACATTCTTAAAGACTCTAATCATGCCATCATACATTCTTATGGCAACAGAACCTATTCATTCTACCTTGCATTGCTGGTTATTACCCATCAGCACAGATCCACCATTGAGTTCTTCAAACTCAGTGAACCAGTCCCTATTGGGACACATATGATAGGAGCAGCCAGAGTCTAAAATCCATTCAGATTTTATCTCATCAATGCTCACAGTGAGGACTTCACTAGTTTCAAAACATTTAGATGCTACTGCAGCATTGCCATCTATTTGAGTTTTATCTTGAGTTTTTTTTCTTAAATTCATAACAGTATTTCTTTATATGTCCTTCCTTCGCACAAAAGTAGCATTTCCTAGATCCAGACCTATTTCTAGACTGAGATCTATTGTGATTATGAGTTTTACTTCTACCTTTGTTCTTATTATTTTGATTGTTATTCTTTACTAAAGACTTGCCTCTAGCAAACAGATTCTCACCACCATCCTTCCTCTCAATTTTCAGTTCTAAGTCCTTAGACTTGAGAGCTGAAATGCACTCTTCAAGGCTTAGAGAGGACCTATCATACTTGATGGCAGCTTTAACATCTTTGAAAGACTCTGGAAGTGAGTTAAGGAGAATGATTGCCTCATTCTCATCACTCAACTTCTCATTTTCACTAGCATTTGCTAATTCAATGGTCATCTTTTTAAACTCATCTAAGTTCTGACCTAAGCCCTTACTGGGATCCATCTTAAAACTAAATAGCCTTTCTTTTAGATAAATCTTGTTGGTTAAGGATTTAGTAAGATATAAGCCTTCAAGCTTTTTCCAGATATTAAAAGCAGTGGTTTCATCATTTACTTCCCTAAGAACATTATCAGACAGATTAAGAATTATTGTTCCTACTGCCATTTCTAACATGTCATCTTTTTGTTCTTGACTTAGACTATCAGGCAATTTATCAGGGCTTTCAATGGCTCTGAGGATTTTTTGTTGAGACAGGAGGGCTTTCACCTTCTTTCTCCAGTACCATCAAATTTATCAATCTCAAACTTCATACTGAATAAAGAATTGAAAGAATTATTAAAATTGCCAAAGTTAGGAACAGTTACCTCAGCTTGAGTGCTTGCAGTTTCACTGGAGCTCACCTCTTCTCCAGACGAGTCTTCAGAGTTTGAAGACTCTTCCATTGGAGGGAATATGCCTCTTAAGTTCGCCGTTGGTACTAGATTAAAGGGTCTGATACCACTGTTGAGAATTTATAGCAAGTATAAATCTTATTAACTAATATTAATATATCTAAAACATGCTCAGTAAGACTCACTTACAACATATATACTATTGAAAATTATCTAGTAACCAAACTCAGTAATATATATTTCAGATATGCCAAGAGTTAACAACAGATTCAATATAAGCCTAAAAAACATTCAGATTTAAGCATATATATGAAGATCTAAGTTACTCATGCATCATCTAACATACTACAAGAAATATATCACTTATACATGCAAATCTAACAAGATAAAGCAGTACAAGAAAGGCAGTAAAGTAAATGACACAAGATTTATAGTGGTTCGCCCAAGAATAGGCCTACATCCACTTTGAGCCACTCAGAAGAGACTCTTTCACTAAATGGTGTCCTTATAACCTTAAACTACACAGATCTCTTCAAGATCAGCTCTAAAAAGGAGCCCAGAAGCCCTAACACAACAAACGCTCAACCTATGAAACCCTAACCTCTCAACTCACTTTTGACAACAACTCAAAAATACACAAATATGGTATCAGAAGAATCACAGTACACAGATCTCTCTTTTTTTCTTCTATCTCTCTCGCAAATTCAAAGCAGAGAACCCAGTTATTCAAGATGAATACTAAGAACACGAAGAACATTCGAGAGAGAAAACAGACTCTGTAAAAATAAGAAAAACCTAAAACGAATGATCTACCTTCTCTCTCCTCATCTCTTAATTTATATAGTGCTTAAGAGATAAGGTACACATCAGCTAAGGGAACCCAATCACAGTGTGCCAACTCAAGCGGAAATCCTGACTCAGCTTCTTCAAGTGATCAGATAATATAAGTGAAACGGCAGCGTATTGGTATTGGGCTGATAGGGAGCATTTGGCACTTAGGCTTCTTCTGGCTTCCACCACTTCTATCATTGGGCCTTGAGAAACAAAAAACCTGATGGGCTAACACAAAACTTCACAATATGTTTATGAGAAGTGGAGCTAGATCTTTCAAGAATGAGTCGGCTGTGATTGAGGTCTTTGAAAGAGAGTGTGCTAAGGTCGATGGTTGCCGGTTGATGGTGGCTTACTCTAATAATCTCACCTTTTGTGAACAGGTCAGTATATATTTACATGTTTCACTCTTTTGTTGAATTTTGAGAATGCAAAATTAAAGATTTTAAATTGTGTTAAAATATGATATTATTTTTGTTTGAATTATTAATCAAACCCATTTTTAATGCTTATGATTAATTACCATCCCTAACAATTGATGAAGGTTACGGATCCATAAATGGAACGAATTAAGAAATTTAGTATGATTAGCTAACATTATATCAAAATTAAATCCCCTAATTAAGCATTGTGTTACCAATTTCCTCTAATTTTAGATCAATATTTATCATTTTGTGTGAAGTTTTGAGCTTAATTTCTTGGATGAAAAAGGGCATTCACGTGGTGCATTTAGAGTTGGCTTCAAATAAACTTGTCATTAAATTTAATAATTATGGCAAATATATAATTAAAGTTTTTATGTGCAGTGGTCCGAAGTATATATAATAGTTATACGTACACTTAAGAACGATTAAAATTGGAACTTTTAACACAAGAACTATTAAATCCATTATTATATAAGACAATTGGAAAACAATTTTTTTTAAGCCCAAATTATTTCTATATATTGTTCAATTAATACATGTTTATCTTCTAAAGGCAAACAATGATATTAATGCAAATAGATTTGAAATTGTGATTGGTTGATACAGGTAACAGTACTGATGAGCAAGACATATATTCTGGTATCTCCCCACGGTGCCCAGTTAACCAACATGTTCTTAATGAACCGAAACAGCAGTGTCATGGAGTTTTTCCCTAAAGGGTGGCTGAAGATTGCCGGCGTGGGGCAGTACGTGTTCCATTGGTTCGCTAGCTGGTCCGGTATGAGACACCACGGTGCATGGCGAGACCCCAACGGCGAAAACTGCACTTTTCCTGAAGATGATCGCTGGTGCATTTCTGTTTACAAGAACGGCAGAATCGGATTCAATGAAACATATTTTGCTGATTGGGCTAGAAATGTTCTCAATGAAGTTAAGGCAAGGAAGCTCAAAGAGGCATCAGAAAATGGTTCTGATTCAACTTCTTCTTATCAATGTGCCTGTGGCTGACATGTATTTTATGACAAATATTGTTTCATAAATCATAGTTCTATTTCCTGATACTTAAATTTAATGTTTTATGCACAATTAATTGTTTCCAGAAAACTAATCACAGTTGCAGGTGGAGTCCAAAAAATTTATAGCACCTTTTTGAGGGAGCATTTTAAGACTATCATCATTTTAATAACTTGAGTCACTTATTATGGTAAACGGACAAAATGCTCCCAACCATAATCTTCTTCACCATTTTGTTATTTTTATTTCTTTCAAAATCCTCCATCATTGGAGGACATCTATTAATGGAGGTGGAACTGACAAATCGACGAACACACGTACGCCGACGACGATGGTGGACCATGAACACGTGTATGTTGTCGCCAACGCGACCATGACCAAACACAATAGCGACTTTTGATTTCTTTGAAAAATGAAGTATGTAACTTTCTCTAAAAACGAAAGGTTTTGGATTGGGGATTCAGGGTTGGAGAAGATGAATAGTACAAAAACAAAGGAGCACAGAACAACAACCCAGAAGTCTCGAAAAGTAATCACAAAGTCTCGGAACACAATCACTAAGTCTCGGAAACACTGGATTGTTGTTTTGTGCTCCTCTGTTTCAGCTTGACCCCCGAGTGCGTCAGCGTAGCGCCACTACACTAATCCAATGAAGATGCATCGATAATGTTATGAAGTTGGTTTTGTTCGATTTCGACCTCCATTGGAGGTATGTTAAACAGACCTCTATGAAGAAGATGAAAGAATAAAATCAAAAAAGGAAAAACTGAAAAGTAAATAAAAAAAAAATAGAGTAAAATAAGGGTATTTTTGGAAATCACTTACTTTGGTGCCTTTAAAACATAAATGATTAAAGTGGTGATATTATTGAAACACAACTTAAAAAAGTGATAAAAACCCCAATTTCCTTGTCGTGGGTGTAACAATCTAGTTATTTTTCTAACATATATATACGATTGTTGTGATTTTTACTAGGAAGAATCAAAGTTTAAGCAAATTTGACATTAGCATCTATATATATTATATATATAGAGGAAGAATCAAAGTTTAAGCAAATTTAACATTAGCATATATATATATATATATATATATATATATCCAATCAGGATGGAGGAGCCGATCATATATATATATATATATATGATCGGCTCCTCCATCCTGATTGGATACTTTAAAGGTCACCATCAGAGTTCATATCATATCATTGTAAATATAGTTTCATCTTTAACTATTAAATCGTAAAGTGTAAAAAGGGTAGCTATAATTCTAACCGTACTTATACAGTCTAAACCGGTTAGATCCGAGAAAAAGAAAATCTCCTGACCTTTAGTATAATTAATTGCTTGCATCGATTTATATGTTGTGCCCTGCAAGGCAGCAACAAAATACATCATTAAATGGACTCACATTTTGATTGCATGATCCCATATTAAGATGTTAACAAACCCAAATTCAGTCCAAAATTATGAGAACCTCAAAAAACCAATATAAAATATATTAAATGAATAATATCCAAAGCCAATACATAATCGTTTCCAAGTTGTCTTTATGTTGTAATTCTCCTATGTAAAAAATAATTTAATTGTTTGAGATTTAAATAATTAAAGATAATATAAATATATTGAAAAATATCATGATTTATCTCGAAATATAAATCCAAATATATTCGAATATACTGAAAAATATTTATCTTTCGCTCATATATATATATATATATATATATATATATATGATCATATCAATTTCGTCCCAAAATTAGAAAAATATTACAGATAATATCGAAATTTATAATCAAGTTTCACAAACGGAAGCTAATTTTGGACTCAGTTTAAGCTTGTTAACCTATATCTAAATTTTTTTTTTTGTTGATTTTTTTGATCAATCAAGTAAATTTTGATTAATATATTTGGTTTAGTATAATAAATAATTAATAACTTTGGCAAGTGGTGATAGTTCCAAACATGTCACCAAACAAAGGCAGAGTAACCTAGCTGGAATGATAATGGTGAGAGAAGAGAGAAATTGTTATTCCATTGAATTTTCACATATTTCAAGGGATTGAATTGATACATCAATTGTCTATTCTCATCAATAAACAACAGTGGGCCCAACTTAAACAGAGTTAAATTTGGATGGGTTTGGGCCTTTATAATTGTTAGTACACAAAAAGTGGAGTAGTGGGTCCAAATATTTTTCAAAATGTTTTAACAAAATTATTGCTCGAATTGAAAGTTGAAACAAACAAACCCATAGCAGCTTAATTATTTTTTTTATTATCTTCATAATAATTCAAAAAATAAAATGAAGATTGAATTATTAAGAATGGTTTTGTTTTGTTTTGTTTTTTGGGTTAAGATGACGAGAGGTCCAGTACCCTAAGAAAACCAAGAAAAGCTCATTTAAGTTGACTGAAAAAAGAGAAACACAATTGGATTTATTTGTTTCTTATATTGAAAAAGCAAAAAGGAAAAATGAATTATGAGAAAGGGTTTTGTTTTATATTGTGAAGTGAGTGAGGGGGATGTTTTGTGTGGCTAAGAGTTTGAATACATCATTGTCTGCCCAACGAGGGGACATGCATGTGGCCTCACAATGGACACCAATGTGCCTCCACTTCCACCACCTCTTCCTTGTATATGTTTTTTTTTTTTTTTAATCCGGCACTATTGTGACTCCGAGGTTTATCGGGACCTGACGAGATTTGATTCTATAAGTACCTTTCAGAATGTAACTTCCTCTCTAGGAGAGGGGTCTCCCCAAACTTTACGGTTTAATAGGAAATTATAAGATTATATTTATAATACTAAAGTTTTGAACCCTAGCAGTGGAGTTCACCATGCACCTTCATTTTAAAGTCTCTAACCAACAAGGCAAGAGATCATCCTTGTGTTTTTTTTTTTTTTTTGGTTTCTTCATTTTCTGATTCAGCAACTTTTTATCGGGAAACTCCAAACCCAACGACAATTCATAACATAAATAATCACATTTCATTTAAAAAGTTCATAGGATTGTTGTATTTTGTACTTTATTTTTAGCAAATACTTATTGGGCAGCAAGAGCATTGAAGGAGATATGTCATATAATCAAATAAATCTCGAACTTTTTCTTAATTACACATATGTAATTTGTAATTTTTAGCAAATACTTATTGGGCATTAAGAGCATTGAAGTATAGTTAAGGTATGATTGTTGTTACTTGTTAGGCCAGCTTAATTTTTCCACTTACAACTTAATGGCACATAATTTGTTCCATTAAATTGTTTTGTTTGATTTTGTAAATGATAAAATCAGTTAAATAACTACTAAAACCACTTATTTATAAAAGTGAAAATTTTCCATTTTTCACTTAATAAAAAACCACTAGAATTTATATATATATATTTACTTCCAAAACTATTATCACAAATCTAATTTATTTCCGGTTTTATCTTCTCTTAGAACCCTAATAATATTAATATATATTTTTTCTTCTCACTCTAAATAAACTTTAGTAGACATAAAACCCAGTGAATTCTAGTCATATTCCTACAAGGACTTTTTTATTTTTTTTTTCCATAATTTAAATTCTTTTATTAATTTTATTTTAGTGTTTGACTTCTGATGTACTTGTTCTTCAAACTACATGTCCACATTATTGGTGGCGTTTAATTTATTGTTATTTCTTAAACTAATCTTCAATTAATTTTTATGTAAAAAAAAAAAAAACTTCTATTAATTACCCGAACTAAAAAAAATACAATTAGTAGAATTAATAGACTGAATCTACTACTTGCATGAACATAGGAATACATAACAACTAAAAAGATTCCTCATCACACCTCACTCTTACGATGTCAGGTAATATTCATATAAGCCATCTTTAAAAGAAAATAAAAAAAATTCATATAACTATATAAGTCAAGACGTAAAAGAGTAAATTACTACGTCAAAAAAAAAAAAAAAGTGTAAATCACTTGTTATAGTTGTAATATATATATTAAAATGTAAATATAAAGCAAATAATAGTTGAAAGGATATGGATGTACATATTTCTTTTCAGATATTTATAACTTAAAAAAAAATAAAACAAAAACAGCTTATCACTTATATTCGGTTTTTAATAATAATTAAAAAAAAAAAAAAACGAACATGTTATTTAGTTTTCAGTCGCTTATTAAAATTCTCAGCCTTTAGAGACAAATCAAAATGTTAACTTAAATAGGTGAATATATATGTCAAAGTGTAGAAAGATTTAAAAACCCTTATTACCATTAATTTAATAATATATATATTTTTTATTTTAAAAAAAGAGATGAATCCCCACTATCCATATTTGAGATGGAAGGTGTAGTTTAAAAAAAAAAAAAATTGAAAACAAAAAAAGGAATGGATATCCATCGTCCGTCTATCTTAGAGATGGATTGTGAAGATTAAATTATTTAGTAAAAAAACACAATTTAAAAAAAAATTGAAAAAAAAAAAAAAAAGCAATGAGAGAGATGATAGATGGAGTTTTAATTTGATTGGATTTATATCCTACACCCATTGCGAACATGGGGAGGCTCAACATCCCCCCATTCGCAAGGGGAAGGTTCTAGCCTCTCCCGTTTGCGGCGGAGGGAGACCGGAGAACCATCTCTTGATCTGGTTGGAGATTTACAAATCAACTTTTTTTCTTTTCTTTTCATTTAAAATTTGATCTTGATCATCTATCTCTAAGATATATGATAGAGGTCCATATCTTTTATTTATTTTTTTATTATTTTATTATTTTATTATTTTTTATTTTTAATTTCTACTTTTTATTTAATCTCGATTGTCCATCTTAATATTAAAAAAAAAAAAAAAAAGATTGACAATTCCAAAGATGGACGGTGGACCTCAATTTCTTTGTTTTTAATTTTTATTTATTTAATTTATATTTAAAAGAAATATTAAAAATTGAGATGAAATAACAAAAATACCATTCCGACTGTTAATTTTGATCGCATTTAACTAATGCAAAGAGAGGTCAATGTTAGTTATCGGGAAAGTTGTTTATGCCAATGAATAAGCGCATACCTCAAGTAGTTTTGTGTAATTCTTTCAAACATAAATAAATAAACAAGCTAAATCCTCCATCTTTTTTGGTTCTTCTATTTTTCATGCTCAGATTTGTTCTTTTCAGTTTTTAGATGAGATGCAGATTGGTCGATTCCCATTTTCTTACCTCGAGGTTCCTCTGTTTCAGGGCAAGCCCAGGAAGTCTATTTTGATGCCTATTGCGGATAAGATCTTGTCTAAATTTGCCAAGTAGAAAGGTAAGTCCCTTTTTTTGGCTGGTTAGGTTACTTTGATTCGCTCGATGATTACTGACTCCTTTGTTCATTCATTTATGGTTTATAAATGGCCAGTTTCCTTAATTCAGATGGTTACTAAGAGGATCAGAAATTTCCTTTGGACTGGTTCTTGTGAGGAGTCCAAGTTGGTTCGTGTTGAATGGAACTGTTGTACACCTTATGCTCTTGGTGGTTTTGGTTTGAATTGGCCTTGTTGAACAATTCTTTACTTCGGAAGCTTACTTGGAAGTTTATAACTTCGAACAGTTTTGCTTTCACTTTTTTGCATGGGAGGTATATTAAGCAGTTGCAGAAACCTCAGGGAGGCTACATCACCTCTTCCATCTAGACTTCTTTTAGGTCTAACTATGCTGACCTCCTTAAGGATGGTATCTGGCTCATCGGGAAAGATTCCCAGAGAGATTTTTGGTGTGATAACTGGCTTGGGGTGCCCATTGTGGATCTCTTTGGGATTCCTGATTTTGTGGTCACACATCTTCAGGCTAGGGTTTCTGATTTCATTCGGGATGATAGATGGATTTTAGAAGATTGCTTTCGAGCTAGGTTTCCGGATTTATGTTTTCAAATTGAGAAGATTGATATTTCTCCAGTGACAGATTATTTGGTATGGCCTCATTCTAGGGACGGTAGGGTTTCTTGTAAGGTGGCTTATTCTAGGATGTTTCATGACATCTCTCGAGTCCCATGGTGGAGGGACGTCTAGTTTCTATATATCCCTCCCTTCCATTCGATCCTAACTTAGCATCTTCTGCTTAATAGACTTTGAAACAAATTATAGCACGGTGTGTATAAAGCTATCTAGAGGGGGGGGGTGAATAGATTTTACGCTTTTTACCCAATTTTTCGTGTTAGTCAAAATTACGAAAATGCCCTCAAGATAATATAACCAAGCAATTGTAATATGGTGCGGAAATTAAAACAACACTTGGTTTTTACGTGGAAACCCTCACGGGAAAAACCACGGGCTATGTAAGTAAGCCACACTCGAACCTCGAATCCACTAAATGTGCAAACGATTACAACCTAATCCCGGAAGTAATCACACACCTACCTAATCCCGGTATGAGTGAACCTAGTCCAATTTGCTTGCGTTCTAAGCAACCTAATCCCGGATGCTACACACAAGACTTACTTTCTCTTTGAAGAGAATACAACCCTAAGTGAATATATGTGAATATCCAAAATGCAACATAGAGCAAGGGAAACCCTATATGCTTATCTAAGATGATTAATATGCAATTAAGAATAATCCTAGATATCAAAACTAAATGACATGTCAATTAGTTTAGCTAATCAATATTAAGCACAAAACCTAATATGCTAGCACAATATAAAATCTCAAACATACATCATACTCATCTCAATATTGTATCTAAAGCATACAAAATAACAAACAAGTAATTAATTGAGATTGCTAGATAAGAGAAACACAAAACATGTAAGATATTAGTGAAAAGCTTACCAAGCAAAGTATGATGAAGATTCCATGCTAGATGACATCTAGATGATCTAAGATGATGCTAGATGATGATTGATGATCATGAAAAGTGTTTGAGAATCAAGAATGGAGTTCTTGGAATTTTTCTTCTCTTTGAAAAATATCCTAAGTATGAATTCTGAATATGAACTCTCTTAATTGACCTAAAGTCAAAGTGGCATATATATAGGGGGCCAAATCAAAGTGTGGTCGTTTAAGTAAGTTTCAAAGAAACGCGCCAATCGGCGGTTTCAATCGGCGGCCAGGCCGCCGTTCATGACCGCCGAATTGAGCTCGTGAAGAACAGAGCATAAACGGCGGTTCATTCGGCGGTTTCGTGACCGCCGATTCCAACCGCCGAAACAGAACAGAGAGATCAAAATCAACCAGGTATGAACGGCGGTTTCGAATGGCGGTTTCATGCCCGCCGTTTCAACCGCTGAATTAGACTGAGAGATAAATCAATCAGGTCTTGAAACGGCGGTTTCGAACGGCGGTCGTGACCGCCGATATTAACCGCAGAAATGCTTCAGACCAATCTAGACTGAAACGGCGGTTTCAGTCGGCGGCTAGGCCGCCGATCATAACCGCCGATCACCTAGATAGGTGAAAACCAAGGAGAAGCCAAGGGCATTCTCCATAGGCGGTCCTCGCGCTAAACCAAGCACATTCTCGTGCATGCGCGGACGTTTCCGAAAGTTATCGGGAAACGAATTACACAACAACAAGACACAATTACACACAACAAAATATAATAAATAAGTGCAAGTGTGAATTGTGACAAACGAAGAGAATGCACACATATGCAATGAATGTTTAGTGTGTGTGTGCAACTAATCTCTTCAAAGAAAAGTAAGCACATAGAAATTTACCTTCGGTGCTTATCAACACGAGGTCTTCAAAGGGCTTCGAACTTTAAGACCGATACTTAGGCTACCCTAACAAAGAACCCCCACATATGGTTTGATCACGAAATAAGCCAATTAAAAACAACGGGAATCCTTACAATCTCCCCCTTTGGCTATTTCGAGACAAAACCATCACTCACAATGATTCCTCACAAAAAATAGAAACTACGGGACTATAATGATATTCTACATTACAAAGAGATAAGCTAATGCAACTTGAAGTCTTCAATCCTCTTGTAGAATAATCAATCCCTGAAAAGAGTTTCTAACATTTCTAATACAAGAAAAGTGTGAGATTAATCATGTGAGAACAATACCAAGCATTTGCATTTTTAGAATTTAGGCACAACATTACCAAATGTATGCAATGTATGATAAATGCAATGCTCCCCCTCAATGGGTTACTCCCCCTCAATGTATTTTCTCCCCAAAGTGTACAATAGCTTCTATATTTTGCACCTCCCCTTACCATATCCTACTCCCCCTTTTTGTCATGATATAGGCAAAGGAGTAGTCCCCAACCGGGTCACTCATAGCAACGAGAGATAGAAGCATGCAAGACTTGCATATACATATAAGTCACTTTATGCACTTCAATCAATTTGAGAGAAACAAGGAGATTTATTTTGAGAAAATGTGTGAATCCAACATGCTTTGCATACAAGACATATAGCATTCAAGTCCAAAATACAATGGTATTTGGCAAAGCAAATGACAAAGGTTTCTAATAAGAATTCAAACCAATTTCACCAATGTCATGGGAAAAGCAAGGATATAGAGATTATTGATTTCAATTTAAGAGCAACTATATCCAACTTTATAAGCGAAACATGGCATGAGCGACTTTGCACCCTATTTGATTTTTCCGGATAAAATTATCCGTATGATAGTAACCATGTGCAACTAATAAAGAAAGAGAGACATTTGGAATGTAAATTCCTTTGAATGGATACAAGATCCTTTATTCATTTTGAGTCTCATAAGTTTTCACACAAGTTTTGCATTTTTAAGAATATGCAATCATCAATTCATGCTTTTCATGTGAGCATGTTATATGAATTTCATGCTTTTTCATTTGACATTAGCATGTTATTAAAGAATCATCATGTCATGGAGATAATCATAGGTCATTCAAATCATACTTCCTATATACATCTCCTAGTCCAAAAAAGCATGTTTGAACATAAATATGACATGGATTGTAGACAAGCAAGGTTCACACTTATGGAATTTTAAAACATATATACATATGTACAACCAAGCTTACTCAAGCAATCAAAAGAAGAGGCATAAGATATTTCAAATTTTTTGCAAGATACAAGAATGCAAAATAGCTCTCTTTGCTTGAGTCCCCCATATGGGGTCAATCATCAACCTTCAACAATGAAGGTCATGAGGTCCTATAGACCTCCCAAGTCCATTTGGCTTGGATGAACCTATTTGAGACTTGATAGTCTCGTAGCAAGCGGGTTCATTTTTCCTTATCCACATAGGTGTGACATTTTTCTTCCTAGTGGTCAATTGTTCTAGAGATCTAGATGTCATAGGATCATGTAAATGAATTTCTTCCTTCCTATGAGTATGCATTCTAGCTCTAGCTTTCTTTTTCTCAATCATGCTTTTAACTCTACTCATTTTAATGTAACGAAAGCACTTTGGTCTAATATGACCATCAACACCACAAAAATGACATGTAGGGACAAAGTTAGGAATCATACCATGTCCTTGTGCATGTATAGGAGCCTTCCCATGTCTTTGTGGTTGTCTTGGTTGTTGGATAGAATTTCTCCTTCTTTGTTGTTGACCAAGACTTGGTTGCTTCCACGGTTGAGTTTGCATGATTGGTCTCTTCCCTTGATGGATTTGAGTTTGAGGGAAGTTAGCATGAGGAACTCTTGTAGGTTGAGCTTGAGGTTGTCTTCTTGGAGCTACCTTCACTTGTGCACTATGAGAGCATTGTCCTAGCTCAATCTTCTTCCTAGGAGTTTGCACCGGTGAATCTTCTTTGTAGCTCAAGCTTTTGACAAACATGGTCTTGTTAGGAGTGGAGGACTCCTTACTATCTTCAAACCCAAGACCTCTCTTATCACACGGACTCTTTCCAACACTTAACATGTGGTCAAGTTTTTCGGTGCTAGAAACTATCCTAGTCCTTGATCCTTTAGCCTCTTCAAGCTCTCTTTTTAATTCTTCTTCATTCCTCTTAGATAAGTCTAACTCCTTTCTTAGCTTATCTTCAATATTCTTGGATCTATCCACTTGTTCACTTAAGTGGTCAACATGAGCTTCAAGGTCTAGATTCTCTTCTCTCAATCTTCGTATCTTTTCCTTGGTCTTCATTGCTAAGCTTTTAAACTCAGTGAGGTGTTTATCTAGAACCTTTTTCTTCACATATCCATGTGAGGAGTTAGATGAAGAGTCGTCTTTATTAGAGTCACTTTCTTCTTGACTCTCATTCTCTTCTTCATTGTAGGAGATCGGAAAGGCAAAATAGTTGTTCTCACAATCATTCAAGCTTGAGGGACTTCCTTCAACAACTTTCACTTTGTTGTCCCGCTTGTGAGAGCAACCTAATGCCAAGAATTTTGCCACAATCTCTTCATCACTATTACTTGAAGTGGCGACCTCCTCTCTTTCAGCTTCCAAGTTAGCACATTCCTTGGAGGTATGCCCGAATCCTCCACATTCGTAGCATTGAATCTTCTCTCTTGAAGACATCTCATGATATGGCTTGACATTCTTAATAGTGGACTTCTTCTTCTTGAAGTCATTCCCCTTTGAGCCATAATCACTCTTTTGAAGATTCAAGAACTTCTTGAATCCTTTGGCAATGAGTGCCATGTCTTCATATGAGTCATCCTCCTCCTCTTCCATCTTGGATGTCTTCAAGGCAATATCCTTTTTCTTCTTAGGAGGAGATGTGGTAGCCTTTCTTGATTCATAGGCTAGAAGTCTTCCAATGACTTCACTTGGCTTCATTTCCTTGTAAGTGTCATTTTCTTCTAAAGCCGTCACTTTGGGTTCGAACCTCTCGGGAAGTGATCGCATGATCTTTTGCTTGATTCTTCTATCCGAGTAAGGATCACCAAGTTGGTGACTTTGGTTCACAATGTCCATTAGTCTCACTTGGAAGTCATTGAAGTGCTCGTGCTCTTCCATCCTAATGGTCTCAAACCGAGTTTGAAGGACTTGAAGCTTTGAGTCCTTGACAACCTCGGTGCCTTCATGTGCAACTTCTAGGATGTCCCATGCCTCTTTAGCAATCCTAGTAATTTGAATCAGTTTGTACTGATTTTCACTCACTGCACATCGGATGGCATGAATAGCCTTGTTGTTCCACATGGAGTCAATAAATTCTTGAGGACTCCACTGTGCCTTAGGCTTGAGAACTTCTTCTCCTCCATCCGTAGAAGTCATCATAGGTGGAGCATATCCATCTTCAACCGCCATCCATGCCCTATCATGGATTTGGCATATGTATGATTCCATCTTCCCCTTCCATGAAGAGTAATTATCGCCGGTGAGCAACGGTGGCCTCACGCTCGACGCTCCCTCTTTGCTCATCCCGAAACCACTCATAGTGTTTGGATGAATGCAAATGAGATAAATGCAAAATGTATGAATAAATCAAAAAATCACACAAAATGCAAAACACACCAAAATGAGCAAGGATCACCTATGTATGTCTAGGAACCCGCTCTGATACCAATTGAAACAAATTATAGCACGGTGTGTATAAAGCTATCTAGAGGGGGGGTGAATAGATTTTACGCTTTTTACCCAATTTTTCGTGTTAGTCAAAATTACGAAAATGCCCTCAAGATAATATAACCAAGCAATTGTAATATGGTGCGGAAATTAAAACAACACTTGGTTTTTACGTGGAAACCCTCACGGGAAAAACCACGGGCTATGTAAGTAAGCCACACTCGAACCTCGAATCCACTAAATGTGCAAACGATTACAACCTAATCCCGGAAGTAATCACACACCTACCTAATCCCGGTATGAGTGAACCTAGTCCAATTTGCTTGCGTTCTAAGCAACCTAATCCCGGATGCTACACACAAGACTTACTTTCTCTTTGAAGAGAATACAACCCTAAGTGAATATATGTGAATATCCAAAATGCAACATAGAGCAAGGGAAACCCTATATGCTTATCTAAGATGATTAATATGCAATTAAGAATAATCCTAGATATCAAAACTAAATGACATGTCAATTAGTTTAGCTAATCAATATTAAGCACAAAACCTAATATGCTAGCACAATATAAAATCTCAAACATACATCATACTCATCTCAATATTGTATCTAAAGCATACAAAATAACAAACAAGTAATTAATTGAGATTGCTAGATAAGAGAAACACAAAACATGTAAGATATTAGTGAAAAGCTTACCAAGCAAAGTATGATGAAGATTCCATGCTAGATGACATCTAGATGATCTAAGATGATGCTAGATGATGATTGATGATCATGAAAAGTGTTTGAGAATCAAGAATGGAGTTCTTGGAATTTTTCTTCTCTTTGAAAAATATCCTAAGTATGAATTCTGAATATGAACTCTCTTAATTGACCTAAAGTCAAAGTGGCATATATATAGGGGGCCAAATCAAAGTGTGGTCGTTTAAGTAAGTTTCAAAGAAACGCGCCAATCGGCGGTTTCAATCGGTGGCCAGGCCGCCGTTCATGACCGCCGAATTGAGCTCGTGAAGAACAGAGCATAAACGGCGGTTCATTCGGCGGTTTCGTGACCGCCGATTCCAACCGCCGAAACAGAACAGAGAGATCAAAATCAACCAGGTATGAACGGCGGTTTCGAACGGCGGTTTCATGCCCGTCGTTTCAACCGCTGAATTAGACTGAGAGATAAATCAATCAGGTCTTGAAACGGCGGTTTCGAACGGCGGTCGTGACCGCCGATATTAACCGTAGAAATGCTTCAGACCAATCTAGACTGAAACGGGGGCCGCCGATCATAACCGCCGATCACCTAGATAGGTGAAAACCAAGGAGAAGCCAAGGGCATTCTCCATAGGCGGTCCTCGCGCTAAACCAAGCACATTCTCGTGCATGCGCGGACGTTTCCGAAAGTTATCGGGAAACGAATTACACAACAACAAGACACAATTACACACAACAAAATATAATAAATAAGTGCAAGTGTGAATTGTGACAAACGAAGAGAATGCACACATATGCAATGAATGTTTAGTGTGTGTGTGCAACTAATCTCTTCAAAGAAAAGTAAGCACATAGAAATTTACCTTCGGTGCTTATCAACACGAGGTCTTCAAAGGGCTTCGAACTTTAAGACCGATACTTAGGCTACCCTAACAAAGAACCCCCACATATGGTTTGATCACGAAATAAGCCAATTAAAAACAACGGGAATCCTTACAGACTTCCCACTGAAGATCGTTTGTACAGATCCGGTTTTCAGTTAGCTTCTAGGTGTAGTGTTTGTGGTGCTAGTTCGGAGACGGTGGATCATCTTTTTTTAAAGTGTCCTCTTGCTGCTACTCTTTGGGAGGTGGTTTTTTTTTTTTTTTTTTTTTTTTCACATTTCAAAGGTGTGTATCCGCTGACACTTGGGGCTCTTTTTTCTATCTGGCCTTGTCTGTTTCTTTCAGTGATTAGATTAGGATTTTATGGAAAGCTGCTATTCTTGCAGTGGTTTGGAGTGTATGGTATTCCCATAACTAGTGGATTTTTTTTAATGGGAAATCGGTTGATTTCATGGCTGCTTTATCTCTGGTTTGGTGCTTTGTTTATGATACGAACCGATTAGGGATTGGTTGTATGCATAATTGTGTTGATGATTTGCTGATTCTTCGTCGGTTTGGTCTCACTGGTCGTCTTGGTAAAGCATCGGTTATCAAGAGTGTGGTCTAGTCGCCCCTGGCCCCGGGGTGGATCAAGGTTAACACGGATGGTGCTGCTTTGGATTTGCCAGGTGTGGGGGGTTGTGGGGGCGTTTTTCGGATTTGCAAATCTTTTGTTAAGGCCTGTTTTGTGGTCCCCCTCGGTTAGGTTTTTGCTTTTGAGGTTGAGCTCCTTGCGGCTTCTTTAGCCATCAATTATGCGTGGAAGTTGGGTTGGCATAGGATTTGGCTCGAGAGTGACTCTTCTTATGTCATTCAGCTTTGTTTTGGGTAAAGAATCTTTTAGGTTTTCCTAGCTTTGTTTTTCTTGTTTGGCATGCGTGCCTCTGGGTTTTTTGGGGTTGCATCCTTTGTTTTGTGATGTCTTGTGATTACTTTTGTTACTATTTTCTTTATTTATATATTTCTAGATACTGCCTAGGGGTTTTTTAGCATAAGATCGCTTGTAATGCTTTTTCCCCTTAGGCCAGTCTAATTTCAAAAATAAAAATAAAAATGGATAACATTATGATAATGGTGTTTTGAAGTGATCGTTATGACAATTAATAAAAAAAATAAAAAAATAAACAGGCTAGACAAATTATTCTTAACAATGAAAACGAAAGCAATTAACTAAATGTATATGAAGGAATACCAAATGCCTCACTTGAAGGGAGTCCAAAAAATTTCTAGCACTTTTTGGAGGTGGGTTTTCAACACTGTCTCAGCTTTAATAACTTATGTTTAAAAGACACCTATTATGGTAGAATGGACAAAAACGCCCCGCATAGTAACCTTTTTCACCATTTTTTTTTTCAAAATCCTTCATCAATGGAGGTGGAACTGACGAATCGATAAATACACGTACAACGACCAATCGATGGTGGACCATGAACACGCGTACGTCGTCGTCGATGACCATGACCGAACAAAATAGCGACTTTTAATTTCTCTGAAAAAACGAAGTATGTAACTTTCTCTAAAAATGAAAGGTTTTCGAATTGGGGATTCGGGGTTGGAGAAGATGAACAAAAACAAAAACAAAAACAGAAGAGCACAGAACAACAACCCATAAGTCTTGAAAAGCAATCACAAAGTCTTGGACACACAAACACAAAGTTTCGGAACACAAACACAAAGTCTCGGACACACAAACACAAAGTCTCGAAAACACTGGGTTGTTGTTCTGTGCTCCTCTGTTTCTGTTATGTTGTTGTTTCTCGTGTTTAACAATGAAAGAATCAAAACCAAACAATATAGGAAATGAGAGAAAAATCTCAGGGGGAGCTCGACCCCCCGAGTGCGTCAGCGTAGCGCTACTACATTAATCCAATGAAGATGCATTGATAATGTTATGAAGTTGATTTTGTTCGATTTTGACCTCCATTGGAGGTCTGTTAAACAGACCTCTAAGAAGAAGATGAAAGAATAAAATCAAAAAATAAAATAAAATGAAAAGTAAATAAAAAAAAAAAAAAGAGTAAAGTAAGGGTATTTTTTGAAGTCACTTACTTTGGTGTCTTTAAAACATAAGTTATTAAAGTGGTGATAGTCTTGAAACACCAATTTAAAAAAGTGACAAAAACCCCTATTTCCTCACTTGAAGGAATCTTTTTCAAAAAAAAAAAAAAAAAAAAAAAAAAAAAAAATCTACTTGAAGGAGTATTCCACCAATGGAGGTGAATAGGTTATTTACTAATTAATTACCAATTTTTCGATTAGTTAATGTTAATGGCAAACAACACTACAAAAATCAAGTATAAAAATGCGAAAATTAAATGACACTTGATTTTTACGTGGGAAAACTCCAACTGGTAAAAACCCACGCAACTAGCCTCGATAGCCACTTAAGCCACATAAATCCACTATATGAAAAGTAGGTTACACCCTCAAGTGACAACCTTAGACTATGGTCACTTCCCACTTATCACTCTTGGTTCAATTCTAGCAGTGATATCCCCCTATCTACTACTCTTGGCGTGAGCACCTCCTAATCTACCCCTTGGGCCTTTTATAGCGGGTCTTAGCACTTATTTATCAACCAATACCTTTGGCAACAAGACTTTCAATTTGCTTGTCAACCACCACTTGTGGCTACAAGACTTGAACTCAATGCATGTATTTAAAGTCTAAGTGAACATGTACGAAAATGCTTAATACATAAAATGCAAGACAAAACAATCTATGCTTAACAAGATATGGATTAACTACCCAAATATCCTTGTTATCAAATAACCCTCAAACAGTCTCCACAATTTCGAAGATATGCAACAAATATGAAGTTATAAAAGTTAAGAACAATAAATGAAGGGGGTGTTTGTTCTTATTTAGCAACGGAGATGATTAATGAAGACCCATGAAAGATTTGAACTCTTGAATATACATGGATTGAGGGAACATAAAATGCTTAACTAGAAGTAGATATTAATTACCCAACAACCTAGTTATCAACTAACCCCAAACAATCTTCATTAACTTCAAATATGCAATAAATGAGAAGTCTTTAAAGGGAAGAACATTTAATGAAAGGCAAATTTGTTCTTATCTAACAATGGAGGTCAATAATGAAGACCCATTAATGATTTGAAGCACACATGAAGAATTAGGTCAAAAGTGTTTGGGTTTCCATAAATTGGAATTAGTTACAAACCTTCATCGTTTTTTTTTTTTTTTTTTTAAGCAAAGTTACAAACCTTCATCTTTTCTCTTCAATTCTCTCATTTTCAATCCTCACACCTGAACTCAGTGTTATGATTTATGTTAATGTTTTTACCTACTTATAAACACATTATTATATTGGCTTAAATAAAACTTATTATAATTATATTACATTAATTGAACCCATAATTATTAATAGTGATGGACCAACTTGACAAAAATTAAAAGCAATAAAAAAAAAACCAAATTAAATTCAACTATTTTATATTTAATCCTAAGCTGCCAAACCAAACCGTTATTTATTGATTTGATTTAAACTTATAGTTTGTCTGGTTTGTTTGCAAATTAACAAAACAAAACCAAAACCATTTGACGCCCACCCTTAATTGGAAGCCTAAATTCTCCAAATAATCTGCAATTGAATTACCTTCTCATTATGCATGCAAAGCTATAATTATAAGAAAGATTATTATTAAATTTTTATTTCATGCATAGTTTGTAATTAATTTTTTTTTTCAATTCTAGCACATGCTTTATATATATATATATATATATATATATATATATATATATATATATATATATATATAAATGTTCAAGTCAGTACGCACTGATGTAAATCTATGAGGACATTGAATGTGAGCCACTCATTTTCCATGCTTTGACTTAGTGTGTATGCACTTGTCAAAACTTCTCCATAATAAGTGGCTCACATTCAATATCCTTATATATTTACATCAGTGCGTACTGATGTGAACGGGACCGTATATATATATATATATATATATATATATATATATATATATATATATATATATATATATATAGACACACGCACAAGCACACGATTTGAAGTCGGATTAAAATAAGAGAATAACGTATGATAAATAATCATATATAAGTTTTGTTCGGTTGCTTAAAAAGCATCATGCTAGAAATGTTGATGTTTGTCTCAAAATAACATGTATTTTGTATTTAGGGCATATTTGTAATTTTAAGTTTTTAGTTGTAAGTGGAATTGGTGGAAAATGTCACATTTTTCAACTGAATTGGTGGCAAAGTGAGTGCTTTAATAAATTAAGTTTAAAAGGCACCTATTATGGTGAACTACCAAAATTGCCCTTAGATAATCATTTATGTTATTCTGTTTGTACTTTCCTCTCCACACTTCCAACAAAAACGATAGTAGTCTTAACTCAGTAACTTTCTCTCTCTCTCTCTCTCTCTCTCTGTACAAATAAAAGTTCAAGGTTGTCTCCCCTATCTTCTTCAACTTAGAAAGAAGTGGATGTTCTTCAGTACAATAAGGTAATATTTCTTGCAAATACCTCGTTCAATTTGTTCGCATTTTCATTTGTTCTCCGAGTGTTTTGTAAACCTGAAGCAATTGTGAGAATTTTGGATCTCCGAGCCTTTTAAAGCTCTATTCGAGCTTTTTAAACATCTGTCCGAGCCTTTTATAGACTTCTCCGAGACTTTTACAGTCTTCTTCGAGACTTTTCAGTTAATATGTCTCCGAGACTTTTCAAGTCTTCTTCGAGACTTTTTTAGTCTTCTCCGAGACTTCTTTGACACTTTTGAAGTCTTCCTCGAGACTTTTCAGTTAATATGTCTCCGAGACTTTTCAAGTCTTCTCCGAGACTTTTCAAGCCTTCTCCGAAACTTTTCAATGAATATGTATCCGAGACTTTTCAAGTCTTCCCCGAGACTTTTCAATGAATATGTGTCCGAGCCTTTTCAAGTATTATCCGAGCCTTTTAATATCTTCCCCGAGCATTTTCACTTAATGTCCGAGCCTTTTCATATCCTTATCCGAGCCAATGTATTTGTAAACCGAGCCTTTGTAAATGTAATCTGTGAATTTTTTTTGTGGTGGTGGGTTTTTATTAATGGTTTGTGATGATTAATTTGATAGCATCATGAATCGGGTCAGAATAGTAATATCTTACAACGGTCAATGGGAGCAGTTACCCGACGGAAGTCAGAGGTTTGTTGGATCCGATAACTAGAGCATGTATGTGTCAAAGAATACGACTTACGAAGAATTAGTGGCGATCATGCATACCATTGTGAAGTATGATGTAAACAAATTCAATGTTAATCTGTCATCAATATCAATCATTCCTGGCATTACATGTCGCACATTTATAAGAAATGATGATGATGTTCAGTTTATGCTAGGGGAAGATAAGGTGATCCCTCAAGTATGTGTCAGTCTAACTGAGAGGACAGTTGGAAATGTGATAGGGAATGATATTCCTCCTCATGAAAATACCCAACAATTTGGATCCTTTAGTGGTAGCAATCAAGTGTTCACACAAAGGAGTGGCACCGAAGGTGGGGAAAACATGTGTGCTGTCCCACCGGTAGTGGTCGACCATGCAGCTGTAGTTGAACCTCAATACGGCGATGTGTTTGGCAATGGAATTGAGATGAATGATCACCAGTACAATGAGCAGTACAATGAGCATGTAGATGATCTACAAAATGTGGATAAAGAGCCTGCACAAATTCAAACACGTGGAAAACGTGTACAAGAGCCTAAGACTACACCAGATATGCATGGGACTTCCGAGGTCCGGCATAATGTAACTACATTTGATTCCGATAATACGACCACATGGGTTATTCCCGGAGCAGATTCATACTCGTTTGGTATTGGTAGAAGTAGCACATTGGCAGCGCAAGAACCTAGAACCATGATTTATAAAGGTCAATTTTTTCGAGTAAAAAGGATTTGAAGAGGCTAGTTAGCCATTTTCCAATGCGACATAACTTTGAATGGAAGGTGAAAATGTCTAATAAGACAACTTTACATCTGGTTTGCATCATTGACGACTATACGTGGAAATTAAGAGCGGCGAGGAGAGATGAATGGACTTACTTTCAAGTCAGAAGTTTTATCAACGAACACAGTTGTCCCTTAGAGGAGATTCACCGTCGCCACCAACAAGCTAGTAGCAGTTATAATCGGAAAAGTCGTTGCACCTAGACTTCAACAACATGATGGTCGTCTCATGCGTCCCAAGGACGTAATCACCGATATGAAAACAATGTATGACATCCAAATCATGTACAGTAAGGCGCATGATGCCCTGCAATATGCATTGTCATTGACCTATGGAACGCATGAAGAAACTTTCCAGCTGCTACCATCTTTTGCATACGTTCTAGAATAGTAAAATCCTGGCATAATCACTGACTTACAGTGCACAGATGATGGTAAATTCCTTTACTTTTTCATGTCGTTAGGGTCCTCAATTAGAGGTTTCCAAAGGTGTATGTGTCCTGTGATTACAGTTGATGGTACCCATTTGAAGGGAAGATTCGGGGGTACAATGTTTGTTGCAACTGCACAAGATGGAAACAAACAGGTGTATCCAATTGCTTTTGGGTATGGTGACTCAGAAAACAACATTTCATGGGAGTGGTTCTTGGAATGCTTGAGGGGTGCCCTTGGTCATATAGATGATCTGGTTTTCATTTTCGATCGTCATGCAAGCATTGAAGCAGGGATTTCTAAAGTGTTCCCTTATGAAACTTATACCATATGTTGTTGACATTTTGGTGAAAATATGAAGAAGCGATTTCACAGAAAGGATGTTGCCGACATAATGGATGACACAGCTAGGACGTGCAATGAATTGGATTATAACCGGCACATGAATGAGTTACGTAAGCTACTCAAGGTTGCATTTGATTATACCATTGTTGCCGGTCCACACAAGTGGTCCCATGTACACTGTCCCCAAAGAAGGTACATGGTGATGACCACAAATGTTGCAGAGTGCATAAACTCATGCCTAAAATTCGCATGGCAACTGCCACTGATGACACTGGCAGAGTTCATTAGGAATATGCTACAAAAGTGGTTTCATGATCGTCATGCAGCTACATGGTCCATGCATTACCAATTGACCGACGCAACACATCTTGTGATCCTCAAACGTGTCGAGAAGTGCAATTATATGACAGTAAATCCAGTTGATTAGAACATATTCTCCGTCAAACTGAAGGGAAAGCAGTGGACGGTTAACTTAACCCTGAAGACTTGCACATGTAACAAATTCCAAATAGACCATTTCCCATGTTCTCACGCACTCGCAGCAGCAAGGTACATGAGATGTTACAGTTAACACTTTATTTTACCCAAATGTAAATCTCACTATTTTCATTGTTGCATGGAGTGAAACTTGGATTTCACATCTCTGTGTTCGGACTACTACAAGAGGGAGATACTTATTGATGCATACTTGGTTCCTATTATGCCTGTTGGCCATCCTTCTTCATGGATAGTGCAATCCGACATCGCAGCGCAGGTGGTTTTAAATCCAAAGTAGAAGAGATAGTCAGGTCGCCCGATGGAGGGTCGACATGCCTCGTCTTCGGAGAGGACAACTACACAATCATGTAGAAGATGTGGATAATCAGGACATAATAGCAGGAGGTGTTCCAACCCGCCAATGGTTAATGAAGGTCCCAGTAGAATTGTTCCCGAGGAATACCGTCGCAAGTGCAGAATCTGCCATTCAACTGGACACAACAAACAAACGTGCTCTGAGAAGGACTCTACCGTGGAATGAATGGAGCCGTTGAGGAAGGTGATCAAACATAACAAGGCAGTACAAGAGGAAGATGAATTGCCACCAGAAAAGCTTACGATTGCTAATGTCTTCCAACATCGTTCAGACTTTGGGAACCATGCTCGATACAGTTGTGTTATGCTTTTATGTTGAATAACTGTTATTTATTTTTTGTTCCGAAATTGATTTGAATTTAGTTCTTCGTTTAATGCCATACTGGATCCTTTGTTATTGTGTTCAGAATTTGTTGTATTGTTTATGGATTTGAATGTATAAACTGTGTGTTCAGCTTTTAATTGCAAACACTTAAAATGAAAAAAAAAATTATCATTTCATTACTCAATTGTTATGTATATCAACTAAATCACTATCTCAAAAACCAGTCATTCAAGTTGTAAAAAACCTCCACGGCCATCTTCTCCCAGATGGTGGCCATATCGTTTTCCGACCAGTTAAAAGTATCCCTGTTCGCCCGCCAGGTACTCTATCAATCTCAAAATATAGACACCATGATTACCCCTGCAATTCACCACATGAACAACCGTTAGAATGGAATGTTATTAAAACCAATTGGGATATAATAAGATCTTGAAACAGTTATACCCTGTATCCTGTTGGGGTACACGGTCTGTAGACACATAAAAAAAAAAATGAAGGCCATATTACTCAATGCATAAGTCATATCGCCCCTCCCTCTGTGAAAGTGAAACTGCACCGCATGCAGCATCGAGGGTAAAAAATACTTTAAGCACGCGAGCTGCATTTTCCTGTAGCGAAATGGAACCTCCTGTCTGAATGGGTCCATCAGGTAGAAATTCCCTACTGTGAGGTCGACGCTGGCCAGGGCCCAATGCGTACGTCCAAGGTTGCAAGGAATCAGAACCTATAGGTGTTTCAACAAAGTGTGATCAGTGTGAAATTAATTTATTATACAAATTGAAACCATGTAAAATAAACACTCACGGCGTCAACATCGTGCCATGGTCTGTTTCCTAGCGGGAGTAATCCACATACCACCGTAAGGTCGTCTTAGGACCACTTTTGCTTCTACAAAGACCAACCTTTACAGGGTTTGTCGGCCTCATTTCCCATCATTCTGTTCTAGCAGACACATAACAATGACTGTACAAAAACGTTAGGTTAAAGATGTATGAAACACATCAATGCACAAGTAAAAACCATACAATTTAAACACTTACATAGAACTGTGAATCCAGTATGTTGATCCTCTCACCGTAGACAATGGGGTATGCTTGCTGACACTTCCGCAGAATATGCAAGTACGCGTCAATATGCTGACAATTTCAACATTTTTTATTGTTAGGATTCTACCATTTCTTAAACAACTTATACATATATTACGGTTAGGAACATACTGTATCCTCCAACTCCATGAAGTTGGTTTGAAACCGGTGGAACCAAAGGGCACCAACTGGCATGTGTAGATCCACATCACGTCTGTATAATTGTTAAAGAAGTTAGATAACCAAGTCATTTTACTAAGGTGTTTGAAAATACTATAAAAAGATTGTAATATCTACGATTATACTTACAATTCCCTCGTCGAGTTCCTCTTGTAGGCTTGGTACGCCGCAATGTGATCAGGATCTATCAATGCGTAGGGCGCCCATACATGTGCTAGCTCACGGCTGTGGCATAATCCTTGGCCTTTTCGGTCGACAGGGGTCAGTGTATGGGCTCCGCTGTTGATAACCTCGCCTGTGAACCCGATCCTGAAACTGAAGGGGTGGGGGAGTCCGATCCAAAGCACAATGATCCACCGAATGAGTGCGCTGTGATGAGGAACTCTGTCCCTGTGGATCCCTTATAGGGGTGCTCTGTATGGAGGAACTTTGTCCCCGTGGATCTCTTGTAGGGGTGCTCTGTATGGAGGAACTCTGTCCCCGTGGATCTTCTATAGGGGTGCTCTATATGGAGAAACTCTATCCCCGTGAATCTCCTACAGGGGTGCGTTGTATGGAAGAACTTTGTCCCCGTGGATCGCCTGCAGGGGTGTACTGTATGGAGGAACTTCATCCCCGTGGATCCCCTACAGGTGTGAGCTCTGTTGGGATAGACCTGATGGTTGCACCGCGATTGAGGAATTGTGTCCCCATGGAATGAATGGAGGGGTGCACTGCACTAGGATTGACCGGAGGGGTGCGCGGTAAGCAAGCACTCTATCCCAGGTCCTAGGGATGAACATCATCGTCTGGTAAAACCTGATGAGGTACCTGTTCTATCTCTATATGTGATGTCTCTGTATCACCAGCACCACCAGTAACCTCCTCTCGTGGTGTCACACCAGGTCCCTACTGATCAGATACTATCTGCGTAGTGAGGTGCAGTTGACGACCGGTCTCTAGGTCTACCCCGTCCTGATGATTACTGGTCCAGTCTCTGGGACTAAAGTCTTGGTCTTGGTCATCGAACGATGGGTCATCGAACCGTCGACCTTCACTACAAGACTGCGATGTCGAACCCTGAAGCCCCCGAATCAAATCCAACAACTCCTGATGTTGTTGATCTCGTTTCTCATCAGTCTTTCACATTTCCTCCTGTAAATCTTGGAATGCATCCATCATTTCAGTATACCGACGGTCCTGAAATGATAAAAAACTCTGTCAGTACTAAAACTTTCCAACTGCTTTGAGATTAAATAATGCGGTACAACTATTTTTACTTACCTTTGGATGCCCTCCAACTTCTCGTCGTGAGTCACCTCCAAGTTGAGGCTATGTGGGCAACACGAATTGAACCTACCTATGCCTCACGGGACTCCCACTGCCACCCTTTTGGGTCAAAACCCTCCGTATCACTGGGTCCAGAATACGGACCCTCAGTATTACTGGGTCCAGCAGTCGTATGTCGTTCGAGATCCGGCATGTGAACAGGTATGTAATCGACATTGGTATCGGCATTATACAGACTGCTTCCCTCGTATGCCCTCGAAGTACCGTTCAGCCATCTCAGCTAGCGTCGGCACCAATTTAACCCTCACAAACATTTGAAATCATAGTTAGACCATTTGTAATTGTATACATACTAATAACTATTAACATTAACATAACAGATACTTACCCTTTCAATGAAAATGGTATCTAGCTTCCCCCCCACCCCCACCCCCACCCCCACCCCCCTCGGTCACTGACTCAACTCCCATTTTAGAATACGGGGGGATAGCTCGATTTGCCTGCAGGTCCCGCATTCGTTGTTCCTAAGCTCGGGGATAACCTCAAAAGCAAATATCTGCGTAATAGATAAGTACGATAATAATCCAATACATTAGTCATATGAAAAAAAGTTACAATTAAAGTACAGATTCAAATTCTAATTCTCACCAACAGTGCATGCGTAAGACCGTATATGTTGTACGTCTCCACCTTGTGTACTTCAACGCCCTTTCGTCGCTGTCGTTGTTCGAACCGCTCCCATCGACCGTCCAACACATGCTTGAAACCAAAAATAGACTGCCTATACACGTGTGCACCCCACGGGAACGCATCAAAAGCATCCAAGTCCTCTATTAGGCGAAACTGCCATAATGGAACTTTCTCTCTCTTGTCCAACCCCATCAGTATCCAGTTAAGCATATATAATAAGCATAGCTTAATCGCATCGTACTGGTCAGTAAAAACACCAATCCACATAATGGCTCTCAGCTCTCCATACTCGACCTCATCTCGACCCTCAAAGAACCACTGGTGTATGCCATTCTCTACCACATCATAGGTCGACATGTCGGGAAGTTCTCCGAACTTCAATCCAGTGATCAGACAAAACTCAACCTTCGAGAACCAGACCGAATGCTTTCCTAACAAAAATCTCATCTCATCTTCCAGCCCATCGTGATGCAACTCACGAATAAGCAATCGATGGACAATGCCAGCTAAAAACTTCATCTCATGATACATCTGAAGGAAATGTCCAAAACACGACTCAGTGTATCGACGTCATTCTTCGACCGCAAGATGTTCAGGTACCTTGTTAAGTGCATTGTCGATATCTGTAAGGTCAACGAAATGGTCATGCCGAGTTATTTTCCCCGAGTACTTTTCTTACTCTGGAGTTTTAAGCGAATCTTTAAGCTGATTCCTCATCTGCATATTCACATAAAATATATATATATATATATATATATATATATATATATAAGTTCATGAAAAGGCTTGGAGAGTATATGAAAAGTCTCGAAATAATGTATGAAAAATCTCGAACACTAAATGAAAAGTCTCGAACACTATATGAAAAGGCTCGGAGAGTATAATTTCACAAACCTATATGTTGTAAAATAAAAAGCTTGGATTACTGTTCAAAAGTCTCGGGCACTGTATGAAAAGTTTTGGAAATTATATGAAAAGTCTCGGACACTATATTAAAAGGCTCGGAGTCTATAATTTCACAAACCTATAACTTACAAAATATAAAGCTCGGATTACTGTTCAAAAGTCTCGGAGACTTTATGAAAAGGCTTGGACAATGTTTTAAAAAGCTCAGAGCCAGTGTTAAAAGGCTTAGAGAAAGTGGTAAAAAGCTCAGAGATTCAAATTGTAGAAACCTATTCATATTCCTTAAAAGGCTCGGATTACATGTGAAAAAGCTCGGATGAAGGTTTAAAAGGCTCGGAGAAAGTGGTAAAAGGCTCGGAGATTCAAATTGCAAAAACCTAATCACATTCCTTAAAAGGCTCGGATTACATATGAAAAAGCTCGGAAAAGGCTCGGATGAAGGTTTAAAAGGCTCGGAGAAAGTGATATTCATCGTGTTCAACACAATTTTTTTCAGAACTTTAAACCCTAACCTAACCTGATCAAACAAACCTAATGAACAACAAATCAAATCAAACCTAATCTATATGTCTAACCAAACACCCAACATCAAACACACATAAAATTATCAACAACAAAAACGCGTGAGAAACTTAAACTGACCACTATCAATAGCAGCTTCTCGTCGACTTCAGTACTGTAGCGCCACCGCCGGTTTGTTCACCGTCGGATTTACAGTCGGATTTCTTACGCCGATGCTTTCTCTCCCCACTGTTCTCTCTCTCTCAACTTTTTTCTTTCCACGTTTGAAAACACACAAACTAACAAAATGATGGTATTTTTGTCTGGTCACCTAAATATGTGCCTTTTAAACTTGAATTACTAAAGTGGTGATATTCTTACAAAAACCCCTCCAAATAGTAACAATAAATTTTTGAACCCTTTGTTGTAATTAGTTAAAAGTCTCTCACTATAGAAGTGAGTTGTTAGGAGAGTTTTAGTCTAAGTGTGTGCAAATATGTAGAGACAACAAAAGTGAGAGAAAACCCTAGAACAAAGAAGTGATTGGAAAATTGGAAGATTGAGACCTAGAGGAAAAGAGAAAGCTTATGGATTAGAGGTAATCTCTTGTCACTACTACATAAAAGATGATTTATGAGACAAAATACTGATGGTTTTTAAAAGCATCATAACTTATGACACTTCATGTTGGTTTTTAAAAAAGTGTCATAAGTTATGATGCTTTTAAAAACCATCACAACGTTATGTTGGTTTTTAAAAACCGTCATAACGTTATGACACTTTTTTTAAAAACCATCACCACTTCATGATGGTTTTTAAAAAACCATCATAACGTTATGATGGTTTTTTAAAATCATCGTTACGTTATGACACTTTTAAAGAAATAAAGATAAAAAAAAGTTAAAAAGTAACCTAAAATTGATGGAGGGAAAATAAAAAGTTGAAAAGTAATTTAAAATTGAAGGGGTGAAACTTAAAAGTTAAAATGTAATTTAAAATTGGAAGAGGGGAAATAAATAGTTAAAAAGTAATTTAAAGGTGAAAGAGGGAAAAAATTGGGTCCCACTATTACCATTAGGTTTCTACAAATCACACAACTCATAACTAGAACTGACGCTGGGGTTAATTGCACTAACATACCTTGACTTTATCGAATCTAGCAAAATTTCAAACAAATGCATGAAACTAACACAAACACCTCTTACCATTGGTCAACACCGTTAGAGTTAACCATTGATTTTCAAAAAGACAAAATTGACCTTACTATTAAGAAGTCAAAATTACAACTGCCCAGCAAACTTTGAAAAATTAATAAAAACATATTGCCACGTAAGCTCTAATTTTGTTTTTTTTTTCAATTTAAATAAAAAAAACAAAATAATTTGGTTTCTAAAAAAACATATCAATTTAAAAAAAAAAAAAAAAAAAAAAAAAACTCTCAAATAAAAAGCTCTCAAATATATATTTTTTTTTCAAAATTGATATGTTTTTTTAGAAACCAAATTGTTTTGTTTTTTATTTAAATTGATAAAAAAAAAAAAATTAGAGCTTACGTGGCAATATTTTTTTTATATTAATTTTTCAAAGTTTGTTGGGCAGTTGTAATTTCCACTTCGCAATAGTAAGGTCAATTTTGTCTTTTTGAAAGTCAATGGTTAACTTTAACGGTGTTGACTAACAGCAAGGGGTGTTTGTGTTAGTTTCATGCATTTGTTTGAAATTTTGCTAGATTCGATAAAGTCAAGGTATGTTAGTGCAATTAACCCACTGACGCTGGTTCCGGTTCCGGTTCCGGTTCCGGTTCCGGTTCCGGTTATGGTTATGGTTATGGTTCCGGTTCGGTTACGGTTCCGGTTCTGACGGTTCTGAACCATTTTGTTTTTTTATTTAATAAAAAAAAATTATACAAGTAGAATTGTAAATAAAATAAAATAAATAAATGACAAATTACAAAATAAAATAAAATAAAATTCATTGGGTTGGGTCACCCGAAAATAAAATAAAATAAATAAATGACAAATTACAAAATTAAATTACAATAAAACTAAAGAAAATGACAAATTACAAATCACATTTCATTGGGTATTTGGGTCACCTGAAAATAACATAAAATAAATAAATGACAAATTACAAAATTAAATTAAAATAAAACTAAAAAAAAATGTAAAGTTATTAGCTTCGCACTTAATTTTTACCACAATTAAGTTGCCTAAGTATCCTCTTGGGGTTTAGCGGAATCAAAGGCTACGTAGTTCTCTTACCTTTTATTGCAGGTTTGGTGATGACGTGGACTAATTGTTGTCATGATCCGCATCCATTATTCCACTGCTTCACTTTCAAGTTCGTCGTCATCTTTGAAGAAATCATATGGTTCCTCCTGCTCGATTTCTTGTTGTCGGTATTGTGCCTTGGTCCAATCATCTATACAAACTTGCATCTGTAGTGATTTCGGACTCAAGCACGAATGTTTTGGATCCAAAATATTCCCCCCGACGCTGAACTCTTGTTCCACCGCCACCATAGAAACTGGTGTTGAAAAAATATTTTTGGCTATCAAAGCCATGATTGGAAAGTACTTTTCATACACTTTCCATCATTGTAGGATCTCAAATTTTTTATCTTCCGTTTCTTCTATAAACTCAAAAGAGGTACTTAGATAATATTCAAGCTCGGAATACATGTTGGAGCCTGATGAAGAAGAACCTCATAATTTTTTGGTTTTTTTGGATAACAGATTATACCCTAAACTCATAAATCCGAAGGATGATGGGGACTGAGATACATTTTGTGTTTGTGTAACATCTAAGTTCAATGAGGGTCCATAAACTCCAACATATTCATCATATAACTCATACAATAATTTCTTAACTCTATCACAACAGGCATCAACATCATATTCTATTTTTAAACATTGGTCATAATAAATAGTTAGATAATCAGACAAACTTTCTAATCTACAATGTGGATCAAAACACATGGCAATCAAATAAATATTTGGAAACTCTTTATAATATTCTAACCATTTTTCCTTCATAGCATCAACGGGCTCCAGCAATGCTAGGTCAGATTCACATTGAGCAAAGGCACCAGCAATATTAAGACTCTCAATAATAAATAAATGAGTTGTAGGATAATAAACACCAAATAAATTGTTAGTAGCATTATAAAAGACTTTTAACAAATTAAAAACTTTGTAACAAGCATCCCAATGACTTTGATAAAGATTAATGTGACTAACATGAAATTGAATAAAAGAAACTAATAAATCTCTATAATCATAACTTCTAGCAAGCAATTTATAAGTAGAATTCCAATGTGTTGGAACATCACGAGAAAATTTAATGACACGCCTACCATTTTGTTTACAATATGTTGTCCATGCTTTCATTGTAGAAGGATGTCTCCACAATAAATTTAGGGCATTTTTAATAGGTTGAATAAATTGATCAAGAGTGCGTAATCCTTTTTGAACACATAAATTTAAAACATGACATGCACATCTTTGATGAAAAAATTTACCATCAATATAAGGTTTGCATAAATCAAGTAAAGCAAGAATAGCTAGAAGCATTATCAAAACCAATTGCAAAAATTTTATTTTCAAATTTATACTCTAGAAAAATAATTCTAAGCTATCTAAAAATATTATGAGCAGTGTGTGCTTCATCAAACTATCTAAATGCAAGAATTATTTTCTGGATAGTTCATGCATTATCCATATAATGGCAAGTGACACCCAAGTATGAATGCGACTGCCAATGGTTACTCCATATGTCGGCACATATGGAAACACGACTGTTATATTTTTAAAAATATTTTTCCAACTTTCTTTTTTCTTTGTCATAAATCTTTTTAAGTGTTTCTATGAGCCTGACTCTAGGAACACGATATGTAGCAGGATTTAATGCTCGTCGACAATAATTAATAAAACCAACCTTTTCACCAAAACCAAATGATAAGTGTTCTACTGCTACCATTCTAGCTAATTATTCTCTATTCTGTTCATCACTATAACGAATTAATTGTTGGTTAGGAATAGCGTACCTGGGAATTTGTGTTTGTGAACTCAATATGGCCTCTGCTTCTGGATGTTTGCTCGTTATATGCTTCCAATAAGTGTCATATCCTCCATATTTGTGCCACTTATATCCTTTTTTGCAGTAATTGCAAACCACTGTAATGCTTCCATCTGCTTGTCTAACTCTCTTCATATGCTTTACGAAGATGATTTGCTATGCTTCTGTAACACATCCTCCTGCTCTTTCGGTTCCGGTGGATCAAATTCAAAAACTGGATAGGGATTAGGCATATTTTCTGAGTGGCTTGTCAATTTTTTTTTTTTTTTTTTTTTTTTTTTTTTTTTGGGGGGGGGGGGGGGGGGGGGGGGGTTGTCATTGGGATTGGGTTCTGAAATTGTTAGAAGGGGAGTAGGAGAGTTTAGGCCTAGGTCCTCAGCATAGGCCTAGCGTTACAGATACTTGTGATAGGCAGTGTCGTCACGACTAAGATTATCAGTCATACAACCCTTACCTTTCATCGAAATGGAACGCCTAGGACCGTCACGATCGTCACCCCTTCCACTTCCACTTCCACTTCCACTTGTCATTTAAAAAATTGAATTGTAAAATTCCTTGAACAAAAAAAGTTAAAAAATTGATGAAAATAAATGGTTGGAAATAAATTTGGGTAAGAATTCCAACCCAATTTTTTTTAAAAAAAAAAAAAAAAAAATAGAAAGGAACCGTCGATTCCAGTCCGGTTCGAACCAAGCAATTTCTCGAAATTTGGAACCGGAACCGGAACTGCCCTCCTTTGGTTCCGGTTTGGTTCGGTGGTTCGAACCGAACCGGCATCGGGTCTACTCACAACCATAAATTTTAATTTTGTTTTAGAGTTTCTTTAGCCTCCTCACACTCACCCATCCCAAAAACAAAATAAATTATTCTTTGACAATTTTCTCATGAAACCTTTCTACTAATGGGTTCTTCTTCCTCTTCTTCTTCTTCTTCTTTGATGTCTAGGTTTGTTTTTCTTTTCTTTCTTTTACATTTGTGTTATATTTGTTGATTCTTATATTTTAATTTTATTTCCTCTTTTCAATAATTCAATTTTATAATTTTTGTGTTAAATTCGATTTTGTGTGATATTAATTTGGGTTTTAAAAAAGTGAGTTTTGTAATAATTTAAAATAGGTATAAAATAAGGCATTGAAAGTTTTCACGGTGTGTTAAATATTAATCTAGAGGGGGGTGGGTGGTGAATAGATTTTAATCGTTATTACCCAATTTTCGCATACATGTCAATTTTATGAAAATGCCCCTAACTAGTCAAATAAACATACAAGTATAATATGGTGCGGAATGTAAAAAACACTTGATGTTTACGTGGAAACCCTTACGGGAAAAACCACGGGCTATTTTGTGAGCCACACACGAACCTCGAATCCACTAAATGTGATAAAATTACAACATAATCCCAGAAGTAATCACACACTTACCTAATCCCGGTATGAGTGAACCTAGTTCAAATGCTTGCGATCTAAGCAACCTAATCCTGAAAGCTACACACAAGACTTTAGTTCTCAATGAAGAGAATAACACCCTAAGTGAATATGTGAATATCCAAAATGCAACATAGAGCAAGGGAACCCTATATGCTTATCTAAGATGATGATTTTGCAATAAAAACAATCATAAATATTAAGAGTTAAATGACATGTCATAAAGCTTAGCTAAACATAGATTATGCAATCCTATGATATAGCTATCAAAATACAACTCTCAAACAATCAATACATTAATCTCAATCTTGTATCTAAAATATATATGAATAACATACAAGTGACAATATGAGATTGCTTGTTAAGAAAGACACAAAATATGTAAGATATTAGTGAAAAGCTTACCAAGCAAAGTGTGTTGAAGAAACCATGCAAAATGACATTTAGATAATCATGGATGATGCTAGATGATGATTGATGATCATGGAAAAGTGTTTGAGTAATCAAAGGTGAGTTCTTTAGTGAAATTTTTATCTTGGAAAAATATGTCAAGTAAAAATATGATTTTTAACTCTTTTGGTCGACCTAGAAATGAAAGAGACATATTTATAGAGTGTCAAAATGAAGTGACAACGTTTTGAAAAATTGACACAAAAATTGCCTTGACCGCTGTTCACCCGTTGTACGTAGGGCGGGTGTACAGCGGTTCACCTGGGATTGTGAAGAATATGTTCTTCGTGACCGCCCTACGTAGGGTGGATTCCAAGCGACCTAGGGGCGGTTGCTCTCGGGTCTGGAGAGCCGCCCTTCACCCGCTGTTTGTAGAGCGGTTTTTGGGCGGACCATCAGGTGTGAAAAATATCACCAGTGGCACCGCTGTTCACCCACTTTATGTAGAGCGGGTGTACAGCGGCTAAGAGCAAATTTGCTCAAAGCCTCATATGGGCGCTGTTCGTAGGGCGCCTGTAGGGCGGGTGAACAACGCCCATACTTTTACACAATGCAACCTAGTTCTAATCATGTCATGGCATTTGAACTACTAGATGCAATTAATAAAAAATGCAAGAAGAGATATTATATAATCATGAATGCACACATAAAAAGACACACATATACACAAAGTATGGAAATGCATGGAATGCGTGTGTGTGCAACTAAATCTCTTCAAAGCAAAGTAAGCACTAGAAATTTACCTTTGGTGCTTCTTCTCTTAAGGTCTTGAAGGAGCATGAACTAGAACACCAACATCTAAGCTACCATTACAATGAACCTCAATTGTGGTTTGTCCACGAAATAAGCCAATCAACAAATGAGACCTTACAGGCATTTATATGGATATACCAATTTTAAGATCATTGAAAATTCTACATACCTGAAAGTGAGGCATATATCTAGAGTTACTCAATATTTCTAGTGGGGTGCTCCTAAATTCGGGTTCTAAAGGCTTTATCATCACCTTAGCCATTTCATATAAAATATCTAGCATCACATCAAAATATCTACTCATTATCTCACCGGAATGTTGAAAACGTTCTTGTGCATTCCTATTTCCTATACCTTGTCCTAAAATATAAAGAAACATTCCTAAAATTTCAGCACTACTTATGTTTCTTGAACCCTTCAACTTATAAATATTTTCCAACTCATTCAACAATATTGCGAAGACATGCTTGTCCATTCTAAACATGTTATAACAACGACTTTCATTGCCTTGCAACACTTCCATCAACAAAATAAAACCTGTTTGAGAGCTTGTCATGCATGGAGTTTTAAGAACATATTGTACAAGATAAACTTGAATAAGATGGCCAGTTACACATATAAGTTGATCCATTTCCTCTTTATCTCCTGAATTGTCCATACTATATTTTAAAACCTGCAATATTTATGATCTCAGCAAACATCACATATAAATGGAGGTTCAAAGTAGGTAAAACATGATCCAAAAAGCACAAAGAAAATAAAAGATAATATCATCAAATAGGTCCAACAAGCACAAATTTCTAATACATTAATCCAATAACGATAAAGATAATAAAACATAATGTCATCAACTAGATTCAACAAGCACAAATTTAAAATACATAATCCAACAACGATAGATTGGAGCTTCATATCACAATCATCAAGTAGGATCATCACATCTAATTTCTAGCATTTGTCTGATTAAGAATCAGAAATTGGAGCTTCATATCAAAATCTGTCATAACAGAAAATATCTCCCTCTTCTCTTGAGAACAAAACAACTCAGTCGCATACCACCACAACTGACTACCTTTTTCTGCCCCTGGTAATGTTGACACAACTTTCATCACTTCTGGAATACTAGTTCTTATGGAACTTCTACGCATTAACGTCCCTGTACGTACTCCTACTCTCAACTACCTCAACAAGACAATCAATTTGTTTAGACAACTTTGCTGCACCTCCCAACTTCCCTTTCTTTCCCTTCGACCTTCCCATAACTCCTCCAATTTTGTCACTCTCATCATTTGTTCTCTTTTTCCCCTTATCTTGATCATCTTGTGAAACCTCCTCATTCTCCTTATTGACAGTTTGCTTGTCATGCTCAGAATCACCCACCGTTTCTTCAAGAGGTATGGTAGATGATGGAATCATGACACAATTGCCAACCGCTACATTACCCTTGAACATCTTGTCATACATATCCATCATGTCGGGACTAATTCCCACGTCACGAAATTTTGGATACTCAACATTCATCTACAAAAGAAGCATATGGTTAGAAAACATGCACCTACATGACATAAATAAATAAAAAATAAATAAAAATGAAGGAGAATTTTCACACCTTAATTTTACTTTGCCACCATTCTGGAGGTGCATCCACCGTTTTCTTAGAGGGGTCCCATCCGATACCAGTTTCTTTATGCATTAGTGAACTCCATAATTTCCAATAGTTTTTAAGTGAATCCCACTTGTTTTTCAATTGCTTTTTTTCATAATCCTTTTCGGTTATTTCCTTGAAAACATTGACAACATTTACCCATCCTATTTTATCAAAATGAGTTCCAGGCCTATGTCCTTTTGCCACTTCCTTAACACATATTTCACAAAATATAGCAACAAGATCATCGTTCCATGTAGATTTTGGTTTTCCACTTCCCTCATTTTTAGTAATACTAATTGTATTCTTCTTTCCCATCTGTTTGCTACAAAATTCTCATCGTAAATATATATCAAACCTAATGTTTATTAACTACAAAATTCCCATATTTTTCACTTAACTTGTTAAACATGTTCAACATGTTCTAAAATCTGGTGTACTGATTACCTCAATTAGGTATCTCAAAACAAAAGTTCTAACATCTATAGAATAGTGAACCAAGAAGAAAGAAAATAAAAATGAGATCATCACACTTTTTTCATCTTTACCATTAGTCTATAAAGCTTGCAAGGAATTTTTTTTGTTGAAAATGTTATATATTAATAGAAACAAAGGCAGAAACAAGCCACCAGCAGTAGCAACAAACAACACCTAGACAAATGCAAAAGGGGGGCACTGAACACACAACAACACAACAGCGACCCAACAAAAACCAAATAGAACCTAAACAGGGCAAAAACAACAAAACAAAACAGCTATCAAACATCCCCCCAATCCACGAAGAGCAACCCAGGTAAAAACGCTTGCAAGGAATTATCCAGGTAAAAAAGAACAACTCAGTTTAAAGCACATAAGTGAATTGGAAAAATACAAAAATGATTTCCATTTTCTCCATCATATTCAACAACTTTCAATCACCTTCAGCTGAAACAATAAAAACCATTCACCTATGAAAATGGAATCTCTAAACACCTTTACCTTTAGCTGTAAAGTTTGAGCAGTCAACCTCAACAGGTTGATATTTCTAATTGACAACCTAATAATTTCTCTAATGTCTCCATCCAAAAATAAGATGACAGGCAGTTGACAGACATGCTCATTTTAAAGCACAAGTGTTTCACATTTTCCAAATACCTTAACATAAAATTTCCACAATTTATAGAATATTACCAGCAAACTAAAATTTGCAAGCATAACAAAAGCAGCACGGAAAACTTTTTTTTTTTTTTTTTTAAAGGCAACATTTATAGAGAGGCACCAAGCTAGAGGACAAGCAACACAAAGAAACAGGGGAAACACCCCAACAAAACAAACCCAAACGAAAAACAACACCAAGCCATAGAACAAACATCACAAATAACAACAGAAAAAACAATCCTAAACAGCTCTTAACACCGAAAACCCCCAAATAAAACGAGCACCAAAAGAAGTAAGCAAGGGTGTTATCAGCTAAGATATACTTTACTAATTACTCCAGTTCAAGCAAAAAGGCAAATAAGATAGTGTATATTGATTGTCGACAGTGTGACTGTCTTCATTCTCTCCAAATCAACAGATAACAATACGATCGTAGCAATAATATAGTCAAAACCTATCCATGGAAAATAAATCAAAAGTAGAAATCAATATTTACAACAACAAGCTCATCGAACAGAGATAGAACAGCAAGGCATAGCAAAAATGGAGAACTGACTGAGATTGAGGGATGGAGGGATCCTCAACCTGCAATACACGAAATTAGAACCCTAAAATTAGCTAAAAATCCCTAAAAATCCAATTCAAAATCAAACCCTAAAACATGAACGAAGGAGAAGGCTGCAATAACAAAGGAGAAGAAGAGAAATCGAACCTAAAAGAGGTGAGAAATCGAAGGAGAATGGTTGCTTTCTGATCGGAAGCGAGAGAGGAGAGATATCGAAGAAGAAGAGGTTGTTGTCTGAAGATGAACGTTGATCGAATGATTTTGGTGAAAGGAAGGGTAAAATGGACAGTTGGTAAAATTTCATTTAATAAACATTGTAGCGTGTTTTCTAAAAGCATAAGCCAAAATCCAAAAGCATGTATTTGTAGCTTCTCAAAAAATCAGTTGGGAGAAGCTAAAAGTGACCAAAAGCATTTCCCTACAATTTTACCAAACACCCTGTCTTTGATCCGAAATCACTTTTGGTCCTAAAAGCAGTTGGGGAAGCAATGCCAAACTGGGCCTAAGTGAGCTTAAGAGGGGTGTTGTCGCACCTTACAAGTGGTATTAGAGCTTTATTTTGGGTTGTTTCCATGGCCAAGAAGCGTAATACATCATCTAGAAGCTCTGATAGGATGAAGTTTGAAGTGAAGCCATTTGATGGAAAATCAAACTTTACATTATGGCAAAGGAAAATGAAGAATATCTTTATCCAACAAGACTTGTATTTCATGGTTGAGGGGGTAGAAAAAAAGGCCAAGGATATGTCAACGGAAACGTGGAAGGTGTTGGATGAGAAGGCTATGAGTTTCATTGAGTTGCATCGTTATGATAAAGTGATACGCAATGTTATGGAAGTGAAGAGTGTTAAAGGGACATGGGATAATCTTAAGATGCTTTACATGGGTAAAACCTTGTCTAACAAGTTGACTCTCAAAGACCAACTCAATGATTTGAAAATAGAGGAGGGTAGAGATGTCATGGCACATTTGAATGACTCTAACTGGTGTATTAGCGATTTAATACGGGTTAGTATAAAGTATGAAGTATGAAGTATGAAGTATGAAGAGGATGATAAAGCTCTCTTGTTGTTGAGATCTTTACCTGAATCCTTTAATCATTTTTGGACTACTTTGTTGTTTGGTAAGGAAGCTCTCTAATGTGATACCATTGTTTCCGACATAATTTCTTGTGCGAAATTAAACAAGGCAAGTGAGAGGGAGGCTTAAGGGGAAGTACTCTTCGTTAAGGAGTCTAGTGAGCAGAGCCGAACAAGAGAAAGAAGTAAGTCAGAGAATAATTCTAAATCGAAATTTATAAAGAAAATTGTTGAGCGCTATGGTTGTAGCAAGAAAGGGCATTACAAGCGGGATTGTAGGAAGCGTAAAGCAGAGATCAAGAAAGGAAAGAAAGCCGAGTCAAGCTCTACGGCTAATGTGGTATCTGAATATAATGGTGAGCTATTGTTGATAGCTTCGACTAGTTATGCTTCTGATACATGGATTATTGATTCCTAGTACTCTTTTCACATGTGTGCAGATTGAGATTGGTTTGATACGTATAAGTCTCAAAGTGGAGGTGAGGTCTTAATGGGTAACAATGCAACTTGCAAGGTCATTGGGATAGATACAATCAAGATCAAGATGTTTGATGGGATTGTGAAAACCTTAGGTAATGTGAGACATGTTCTAGCACTCAAGAAGAATTTGATATCTCTAGGCACACTTGATACAAATGGGTGTTCTTTCATAGCAAAGGATGGTATGATCAATGTGTGTTAGGGATTCATGGTAATGATGCGAGGTACAAAATTGGGCAACAATCTTTATAGGCTTTCATGGAACACAATTTTAGGTGGAGCAGCTATCTCCACGGAAGAAGAAAATAGCAAATATTGTTACGAGGTACAAAAAGCAATGCAAAGTGAGCTTCAAAGTTCCAAGCGAGGAAAATGGAAGCAGGGTTACTCGATTATATACACTCTGATGTGTGAGGGGCCATACCAACTAGATAAAATGGTAGAGCTCGTTACTTTGTTACTTTAATGGATGATTTTTCTAGGAAAGTTATTCAAGGAATGGAAGGCAAAAGTGGATAACCAAACAAGGAGGAAGATCAAGTATTTGAAAAGTGACAATGGAGGTGAGTACAAAAATGGCAAATTTATTAAATTTTACAAAGTTGATGGCATCACAAGACATTTTACCATGAAGAAAAATCCTCAACAAAATGGTGCCGTGGAGAGGATCAATAGAACTCTCTTTGAGAGAGCTAGATGCATTAGACTTCATACAGGGTTGCCCAAATCTTTTTGGGTAGAAGCGAATAATCATACTTGTTATTTGGTTAATCAGTCACTATCAAATGTACTTAAGTTTAAATCGGTGAAAGAAGTATGGACGGGCAAGGAAGTTGACTACTCTAATTTGAAAGTGTTCAGGTGCAAGGCATATGCTCTTATTCCTAGTGATGAGAGGAACAACCTACAATCAAAAGTCATTTGAATGTATATTTCTCGGGTTTGAGAAATGAGTGAAGGGATTCAAGCTTTATGATATGACCCACAAGAAAAAAATTCTTAGTAGAGATGTAGTCTTTGATGAAGCCTCCATGCCAAAGGAAGAAGCCAAGGATGATGGTGAGAAAGGGGTTCTGACTGAAGTTCCTATTACTACAAATTTTTAGTGATAGCGGAAATGAGGAACTATAACAAGAAGTGGTTCTTGAGGAACCTAGATCCATAGCTCAAGAAAGGCCAAAGAGAGTCTCAAAGCCATCGCAAAGGCATGGTTGAGATGATAAGAATGATGAAGTGCATTTTGCACTCGTAGCTAGTGAGGGAGATCCAATAACATTTCATGAAGCAATTAGTTGTCATGATAGAGAAAGTTGGGTGAAGGTTATGATGGAAGAGATGGAATCTCTTGAAATGAACTCCGTTTAGGAGTTGGTTCCTATACCTAATTAAAGACCAAAATATTGTTGGTTGTAAATGGGTATTTAGGAAGAAGAAAGACATACATGAGAATGAAGCACTGAAGTTCAAAGCACGTTTGATTGCTAAGGGGTACTCACAAAAGAAAGGCGTTGATTACAATGAGATTTTCTCACCGGTAGTGAAGCACACATCTATTCGAGTAGTGTTAGCCTTGGTAGCACAATATGATATGGAGTTAGAACAACTTGATGTGAAGACGGCATTTCATCTTAGGGATTTGGAAGAGGTCATTTATATGGCTCAACTGGAAGGGTTCGAGGAAGTGGGAAATGAGAACCTTGTTTGTAGATTAAATAAGTCACTCTATGGACTTAGGCAGTCTCAAAATTCCGTTTTAAATAACTCACAAGTGCACGAATCATGGTGATCCGTATAGCGGCAAGTAGAGTTCGTCCATGGGGAAAAGCTATTATCGATTATCACTAATTCTAATTCTAATTAAACGAGAGTAACCAAGTTGTTTGAGGTTTGTTTTGAATTAAACTAAGAATTTAAACTAATAAAGCAATGTAAAAGAAATTGATGTTTGTGATCAAGATATGAGAAGAACTAGGTCATCAATGATCCCCAAATGTAAATACTCAAAGTAAGGAATTAACTTAGTGAACAAGATTCAATCAATTCAAGGCTTCATTCTTTATCCTTAGTATGACTATTACCGTATGGTTGCAGGATAAGTCACGTATTCCCAATTATTATTCACCCTTGGACTATGGCATAAACAACAATCAAGAACCAATTAAGAATAAGAATTAAAACCAAAATCTATACTTTGCTTTGGTCTATGCAAAAGATAAATTTCATTCATTCAAGTGAGCATTAATCAAGACTAGGTTTGGTCTATACTCTAATCTAAATTCTCTAATAATCCCAACCCTAAATTCGTGTCAATAAATAATCATCCACCCTTGGTCTATGGTGTGAACAACAATCAACACAAATAAGGAATCAAGAAGTTAAGCATAATGAATAAAAGAAGAATTGATCTGATAAAAATAATAGTTAATCCAAAACATGAGCATCACATAAAGTTCAGATTGTGTCACTAGTTATGGAATTAGTTACACATAATGCAATAAAGAACGCAATAAAGAACAGAAGAGAAGAAATAAATAAAACCCATGAGAGTCTTCAACGTCTTCTTCAAGTAGAGGGCATTGGAAAAACTACAAATTAAACGTTGGAGTGGAGGGCTAGAATTTTTTTTTTCTTAGGTGAACTTTGATGTCTCGACTGAACAATAAATATTATTAATTGAAAAACAAAGCTACAGTCTACACCTAAGTTTACAAATTTTGTTGTCGTTTTTCGGATTTAACAATTCTAATATTTAGAATTTTAAATTTCAACCAAATTAATTAATTTACCGGTCAACAAAACACTAGAGGTTTTTTATAAGTTCAAATCAAAATTTAATAAGCCAACCCGATTAAATTCAACTAAATGTATCATTTCTACATGTTTAGACCAATCCAAAACATCAATGAGATTTTTAATAAATTATATATCATATAGTTTAAATTTCATTCACTTAATGTTGCACTCAATTTTTATATTCTTACACTGTATAATGTTAACCTTTAAATTCAAATCAATATAATTTTTGAAGACCAAAGTTTTTATGCTGACATAGAAATTGAATCAGTTTTTTGTAACATTAGTAAATAAAAAGGATGTTTAGGTAAATTTCTTTCATGGATAATTTTGTAATTATAAGAAAAAAAAGATAATTACCCCGGTGGCCATCAATTTAATGACACACTATCAAAATGGCCACTAGATTGGGAATTGATTTCAAAATGACAATTGTTGACGAAAAGTGTGACATTAATGGCCATTCCATCCAATTCCATCTAATGAGTGACATTTTAGTAAATAAGGGGATGCCATTAATTTATTTTATATGGTTTTTGGAAATCAATTTTTTCTTTTATTTTTTGAAACGAACAATAAAAATAAGGAATCATTCATGAGAGACTTACTATATATATATATATGTGTGTGTGTGTGTGTGTGTGTGTGTGTGATATGCTATACGTATACACACACACACAAAATATAATCGTTTAAAAAAACAAAAGAAAAAATTGATTTCCAAAAAACATTTAAAATAAATTAATGGCATCAAATTAATTATCAAAATGTCAGTCATTAGATGGAATTGGATGGAATGGCCATTAGTGTCACAGTTTTCGCCAAAAATGGTCATTTTGAAATCAATTCTCAATCTAGTGACCATTTTGATAATGTATAATCAAATTGATGGCCACTGGGGTAATTATCGAAAAAAAAAAAAAAAAAAATCAAGTTGGGCTAGCGGTCCGTCTCTTTGTGTGTATATCAGTTGAAAAAGACCCTAAGATCGAGACCCTACTCAAAGAATGAGTCATCGAATCCTTAAGAAATTGAGATATAATCTAATAATATAAAACAATACTATGATTGGTTGATGTTCTATGCAAATGAAACCATTATCAGCAGTAAAGCAACAAGTCAAAATTAATCGGTTCAAGACACACCAGCAACTTAGATCAACTAGTAAAAATCAATTTATTTGATAGATCATGTTGAAATATTAAAAGAGGAAAATTAACTTGATAATGGGAATGAATATTGAACTTCACGACCTGTAATGGAGATCGAACTATGTGTACTCATTCACCGCCACAAGAAAATTAGTATAAAATATAAATACAACTTTGGTCCCGCAAAATTTTTTGTTTTTGTATTTCTGACTCAGCCACCATCGTGACGCGCTTCATGATTGTTTTGGCTCAGTTGTATTCTGTAGGAAGTCCTTGAATCTTGATTGCTGTCATCCAATAATATTGCATATATAAGATGAAATGTATATTTAATTACTTCGCAGAATAAATTGAGTAGTTAGTGTTTGTTTGGTTAAGCTTTCTACTGTCTCAAAAGGTCTGTAAAAATTTTAGAGTTGTTTGGTTGGATTTTTAAGGTTGTCTATTTTAAATTAAATAGAGACTAATAGAGTTTAAACTTCTACGGGGCAAAACGTCATGAGGAGGTGCTTCTTCAAATAGATATTTTTTTAATAAATAAATAAATAAATAAATAAAAAGTCTACCAACAAAACAACTATAATTTTTTTATAAAAAAAAAAAACTCTATTTCCAATAGATCTGCTATAAATAGATATTTTAGTAATAGAGGTTTTTCAAAAGCTTAATCAAACAAACTCAAATCGATCTGTCAGCATTATATATCGAGTAACTTATTGAATTACTTCAAATATTTTGGTAGAACCTTGTAAGCAAGAGAAGGCCTTGTTCATGTGTCTTAAGACTACAGTGTCATTTTGATCGTATCATTCAAAACTCGAGAAGAAAATCACGGCTTGGATTTAAGTAAATTGTGACAAAATCGAACATATCTATACACAAAAATTTTAACTATATGTCTGTTCTTTTTGGTCAATTTTTCTATTATCAGTTCGAACTGACAAAAAATATATCAGTTCCTTGTATGTGGACCATTGGATTTAAATACTTTAACTTGGTTGCATGCATTTGTCAAAGCATCTTTTAAATCCAATGGTCCACATACAAGAAACTGATATATCTTTTATCAGTTCGAACTGATAATAGAAAAATTGTTTTATGGATATTTAAAAGAGCATTGCACAAATTGATAATGGCGAGGTCTGTGACGAACAATTAATGATGTTACCAATTGGGTTTTGTACAAAAATTTAGATGTGGTATTTAATACATGCTCATTGAAGAGTAGCAGAAGGATAAAGCTATGCATTGAAGTTTTGATAGGGAAAGTTTGTCATGATTTTACTTGAGTAAAGTGGAAAAAAAAAAAATTATAATTGGGAATTTCGCTTACAATATAATGTTTTTCATTTTACACTTCATTTTTAAAGACACTCCATTTTAAAATTTTAAATTTAAAAAATTTTTAAAGGTATTTCATTTTTTTTTTCAAAATTATCCTTTTTTATTTTTTGACACTCTTATTCTAAAGATACTTTATTTAAAAAAAATAAATTTCTAAAGACACTTTATTTTATTTTAATATTACCTCTTTTGAATACTTCTCTTTAGAAAATTTGAAACGGGAAATGGAAAAGACATGTGAAGTAAACAAACAAAAATAAAACTGAATAAAAGTGAGGAGATCAAAATAATAAGAACACTGTTTTGGAGATCAAAACAATAAGAAAACTGCTTTAGAGATCAATATATGAAAATAGGAAAACAATATTTGTTTTTCTCTTTTGGATTTTAATTTGAGTAAAAAAATATTTTAAAAATATTTTTCTGCAAAAATAAATTCTTTTATATATATTTAATGATGGTGATGATTGAACGTGTGTAGTATTTGAGAAAAAAAAACACTGATTTCAAATTTGGTTGAACTGGAAAACAGGAAAACTTTAAATATATGTGTACTGATGTGAACGGAACCGTATATATATATATATATCACATCAGTACACAATGATGTAAATATGTAAGGACATTGAATGTGAGTCACTGACAAGTGCATACACACTAAGTCAAAGCATGGAAAATGAGTGGCTCATATTCAATGTCCTCATATATTTACATCAATGCGCACTGACTTGAACATTTATATACAGAAATTCTATTATCAGTTCGAACTGACAAAAGTTATATCAGTTCCTTGCATGTGGGCCACTGGATTTAAATACTTTGACTTGGCTGTATGCACTTGTCAGTCAGAGTATTTAAATCTAGTGGCCCACATACAAGGAACTGATATAACTTTTGTCAGTTCGAACTGATAATAGAAAGACTACATATATATATTGGAAATTTTGAGAAATATCACTCTTTCTTGTTCCAAAAATGCCCTTGTTTACTTTTTTTTTTTTTATTATTATAATTCTTTTTTACTTTAACTATTCTCTTTCTTCAACCTCTGAAAATGAATTCTCCAGGGTTTTTTCTTTATTATTATTTTTTTTCAAAAACCTCCATTGATGGAGGACCAATGGAGGTCCTCCATCAATGGAGATGAAAGACCTCCATTAGAGTTCAGTTCGACATTCAATGGAGGCTGAATCGACCTCCAATGGAGGTTGACATAAAGAAGATGACAAAAAAAATTAGAAAATTTCATTTTTGCCCAAAAGTCTCCGAAATTTCAAAAAGTCTTGGAAAAGTCTCGGAAACTACAAAAAAAAAAAAAAAAAAAAAAAAAAAAAGTTCTTGAAAACTACAAAAACAAATCTCGGAAACTATCTGAAAAGTCTCAGAAACTACTTGAAAAGTCTCGGAAATTAGAAAATAAGTATCAGAAACACTAAAATAAGTCTCGGAAACACAAAAAGGTGTGAGACTTATTTTTGTGAGTGTGCTTTAAGGATATTTTTGTTAGATCCACACTTTAGGTGTTATTTAAACTTAAGTTATTAAAACAGTGATACTCTTAAAATTATAACTTGAAAAAGTGCCTTTTAATTTTTAAACCCGATATATATATATATATATATATACAGTCTTTCTATTGTCAGTTCATCATGACAATAAATATATCAGGACGAAGAATGTGGACCATATATTATGGAGAAGTTTTGACAAGTGCATACACTTTGAGTCAAAGTATGTAAATCTAGTGGTCCACATTCTTCGTCCTGATATATTTATTGTCAAGACAAACTAACAATAGAAAATCTGTATATATATATATACAGTCTTTCTATTATCAGTTCGAACTGACAAAAGTTATATCAGTTCCTTGTATGTGGGCCACTGGATTTAAATACTTTGACTGACAAGTGCATACAGCCAAGTCAAAGTATTTAAATCCAGTGGCCTACATACAAAGAACTGATATAACTTTTGTCAGTTCGAACTGATAATAGAATTTCTGTATATATAGGGTTGGTAAAACATGAAAAAAAAAAAAAAAAAAAAACACAAAAGTGGGTAAAAAAAATAAAGATGGAAAAACCTTGTTTTTTTTTTTTTTTTTTTTTTTTAAATGGTTTGTAGTGTCTTTACTCTTTAGAGCTTTCTTGTCTTGTTTAGTAATTGTAAATTGTAATTCAGGTTAAAATTGTTATTAATAAAAAAAAATTAAAATTGAGTGTAAATAACTAATTAATGGATTATCAATAGCATTTCTCTTATAATTTTGACTTCATTAAATAAATTGCACTATTACACCCTTGATTTTCATAATTATTACTACAATAGTAATTTGACTTTTCATAGCACCAAAATTAGTTTTGGGATGAAAATACCCTTGGTTTTCAAATATATATAAAAAAATTAATAGATTGTAAATAGCATCACTAAAAAAAATTAATTTATTAAAGCAATGGCATTCCCAAAATATGCGATGCATTTAATTTAGTGCTACTTACCCCTCATTTTCACTTATAATTTTATCTAAATCAACGAACTCTGGATATATGATATTAGTCTCATTTTCACTTATAATTATATCTAAATTAATGAACTCCGGATACATGAATTACTCTTATAGTCTCTTACGTGAATTATTTTTAAACTACAAATTTTCTGATTATAATTTAAATAATATGACTTGTGACATTTTTTTTTTCTTTTGAAGACAATCTAGCTTTTAGTAGATACCAATTAACTTGGTGAATAACACATTAGAATTAATTAAGATGATTGAAACAGTGGAATGTTTGTTGATGATGATGATGAAGGAACAAAGAGCATAGTTTCCATCAATGGAGTTTTCATGGGTCCCATCTTCCCTACCTTCATCACTGTCCGGTAGGAAGGTTGTATAATTGCTCTTTTCTCTATCTCCTTCACACATTCAACTCCCTCCAAATTCCAATCAATAACTATTAACATAATTCTAATAATCACACCCAACAATCTTTATTACTTGGGAATTATCATGCATAATAATATTATCAATTGACAATTCAAGCAACCATCTGTCTTGTCAAATTATATGAAGAAAAAGTTTCTTTGACTTTCCCCTTGTTAAAAATGTGATAACTATATATGGTTAAAGAAACAAAAAATGATTGAAAACAATGTTGATCATATCCTTAACCTAATCTATATTTGATGGAGTGCAATTTGGAGGATTACCCACCAATGAACTCTAGGCCATATTTGGTTTGTTAGCATATATAATTTCCTTTAAGCAATATTCAATTAATTATTTAACTAAGTTATTTCATTAATTATTAATTATTTATAAACGTAAGTCCACTTGCTTACATTTTACTTGTATCTTGGTTCGTAGTGGAAAATAATGCATTAAATTCCTAAAAGAGTGGAATGGTTTTTTTTTTTAATTTTTTTTTTTTTAAGTATTACGAGTTACAACTATTACAATAGGATTGTCGGGACCTGTCAATATAAGACAATACATGTGCCGAAAACATCTCACTCATGCTTGTAAAATGAACATAGTGGGACTCGAACCCCTCACTACCACGTACTATAGAAGTAGACCTAGCACGGTTCCGATTCGGTTTCGGTTCCACGGTTAGGTGGAACCGGCGGTTCTAAACCTCTTTTTTTTCTTTGTTAATAAAAAAAAATAGATTTGTAAAATTGTAAATAAAATAAAATATATAAATGACAAATTACAAAATAAAATAAAATAAAATTCATTGGGTTGGGTCACCCGAAAATAAAATAAAATAAACAAATGACAAATTATAAAATTAAATTAAAATAAAACTAAACAAAATGACAAATTACAAATTACATTTCATTGGGTATTTGGGTCACCCGAAAATAACATAAAATAAATAAATGACAAATTACAAAATCAAATTAAAATAAAACTAAAAAAAATGTAAAGTTATTAGCTTTGCACTTAATTTTTACCACAATTAAGTTGCCTACGTATCCTCTTGGGGGGTTTAGAGGAATTAAATGCCACGTAGTTCTCTTACCTTTTATTTCAGGTTTGGTGATGACGTGGACTAATTGTTGTCGTGATCCGCATATGCTATTCTGGCTCTGTTGCTCCATTTTTTAGGTTCGTCATCTTTGAAGAAATCGTACGGTTCCTCCTGCTCGATTTCTTGTTGTCGGTATTGCGCCTTAGTCCAGTCATCTACTTAAACTTGCATCTGTAGTGATTTCGGATTCAATCACGAATGCTTTGCATCCAGGATATTTCCCGCGACGCTAAACTCTTGTTCCATTGCCACCGTAGAAACTGGTGTTGAAAAAATATTTTTGGATATCATATCCATGATTGGAAAGTACTTTCCATACTCTTTCCACCATTGTAAGATATCAAATTTTTTATCTTCCGTTTCTTCTATAAACTCAAAAGAATTACTTTGATAAGATTCAAGCTCGGAATACTTGTTGGAGCCTGATAAAGAAGAACTCGTAATTTTTTAGTTTTTTTTTAATAACATATTATACCCTAAATTCATAAATCCAGAAGATGATAGGGACTGAGATACATTTTGTGTTCGTGTAACATTTAAGTTCAGTGAGGGTCCATAAACTGTAACATATTTATCATACAACTCATATAATAATTTCTTAACTCTATCACAACACGCATCAACATCATATTCTATTTTTAAACCTTGTGAATAATAACCGGTTAGATAATAAGACAAATTTTCTAATTTACAACGTGGATCAAAACACATGGCAATCAAATAAATATTTGGAAACTCCTTATAATATTCTAACTATTTTTCCTTCATAGCATTAATGGACTCTGTTAATTCTATGTCGGATTCACAACGAGCAAAGGCATCAACAATATTAAGATTCTCAATAATAAATAAATGAGTTGTAGGATAATAAATACCAGATCAATTGTTAATAGCATTATAAAAGACTTTTAACAAATTAAAAACGTTGCAACAAGCATCCCAATGAGTTTGATAAAGATTAATGTGACTAACATGAAATTGAATAAAAGAAACTAATAAATCCCTATAATCATAACTTCTAACAAGCAATTTATAAGTAGAATTCCAAAGTGTTAGAACATCACAAAGAAATCTAACGACATGCCTACCATTTTGTTTACAATATGATTTCCACGCTTTCATTGTAGAAGGATGTCTCCACAAAAAATTTAGGGCTTTTTTAATAGGTTGAATAAAATGTTCAAGAGTATCTAATCCTTTTTTAACACATAAATTAAAAACATGACATGTACATCTTTGATGAAAAAATTTAACACCAAGATAAGGTTTGCATAAATCAAGTAAAGCAGGAATAGCAGCGGTGTTGCTAGAAGCATTATCAAACCAAATTGCAAAAATTTTGTTTTCAATTTTTTACTCTGCAAAAATAATTCTAAGCTGTCTAAAAATATTATGAGCACTGTGTGATTCATCAAAAATTACAAATGCAAGAATTCTTTTCTGGATATTCCATGCATCATTCATATAATAGCAAGTGACACCTAAGTATGAATGCAATCGCCAATGGTCACTCCATATGTCGCCATGTCGGCACATACGGAAACATGACCGTTATATTTGTCAAAATAATTTTTCAACTTTTTTCTTTTTCATAAATCTTTTCAAATGTTGCTCTGAGCGTGGCTCTATGAACACGACATGCAGCAGGGTTTAATGCTCATCGACAATAATTAATAAAACCAACATTTTCACCAAAACTAAATGATAAGTGTTCTACTGCTACTATTCTAGCTAATTATTCTCTATTTTGTTCATCAATATAACAAAATAATTGTTGGTTAGGAGTAGCGTACTTAGGAATTTGTGATTGTGACCTCAATCTAGTCTCTACTTCTGGATGCTTGGTTAAAATATGCTTCCGATAAGTGTCATATCCTCCAAATTTGTGCCACTTATATACTTTTTTGCAGTAATGCAAACCACTGCATAGCTTCCATCTTCTTGCCTAATTCTCTTCATATGTTTTACGACGAGATCAGATTTTCACTGGCTTGTCAAATTGGGGGGGGGCGGGGGGGTCGGGGTCGGTCATTGGGATTGGGTTCTGAAATTGTTAGAGGGGGAGTATGAGAGTTTAGGCCTAGGTCTTCAGCATAGACTCAGCGTTGCAGATACTCGTGATAGGCGGTGTCGTCATAACCGAGATTATCAGTTATTTGACCCCTACCTTTCATCGAAATGGAACGCCTAGGACCGTCACCCCTTCCCCTTCCCCTTCCACTTCCACTTCCACTTCCACTTGCCATTTAAAAATTGAACTATAAAATTCCTTGAACAAAAAATGTTAAAAAATTAATGGAAATAAATGGTTAGAAATAAATTTGGGAGAGAATTAGAAACTTAGTAGGTAGTAATTGTAAATAAAATAAATTACAAATAAATGAAATTGGAAACTTAGTAATTGACTAATTGCAAATTAAATAAATTGGAAATAAGATAAATTGCAAATAAAACAATTGCAAGTAAATAAATATTAAAAACTTAGTAATTGATAACGAATTGGAAACTTGGAGAGTTGGAGAATTGAGAGAAAAATTAGAATTAGAGAGAACTGGGAGGAAATTGGAGTGGGAAAAAAAATAGTTGTAGATAAGAAAAAAAAAAAGAAAAGAAAAAAAAAAAAAAGGAACCGTTGGACTGTTGGAGGCCCCAACGGTATGCTGATGTTAGCAGGTCGTTGGGCCAACGGTCGAGTAACGTCAGCAAACCATTAGGCCTCCAACGGTCAACCCAACATTTGATTTTTTTTTTTTTTAATAACACAGGAATCGCCGGTTCTGGTCCGGTTCAAACTGGTCGGTTCTGTGAAAACTGGAATCGAAACCGGATTTCTCAGTTTTGGTTTCGGTTCCGGTTCCGGTTCCAGTTTCGATTTTTACGGTTCGGTTCTCTGGTTCGAACCGGAACTGTGTCGGGTCTATATAGAAGGGAGGTGCACTACATCTATACTAAGTGGGAATGCACAGTAGAGATTTGTCTAAGTCACTAAGGGCCAGTTTGGTATTGTTGTAGCCTATAGAATAATTGATGTTAGCTGTGTTGATGAAATAATTAGCTGTAAAGTTAATCGACGGATGTTTGGTTACTTGTAGTTTTAAAACTACTGTAAATCTCAAAAGCAGTATATATATATTTGGTAATTTTATTGCATAAGTGCTGAGATTATTTACAATGACTAAAATATGCATGATTTTAGAACTATACTTATTTTTTTCATTAATTATATAAATAAAATTAATATTTAAGTAGAATATTTAAATTAGAAAAAAAAATCCACAAGAACAATAATGATATTTGAAAAGATTTTATAAATCAAATCAATATTTGAGTAGAATATTTAATTTTAAGATGAAATAATGTATAAATGATTTTATCTTGATTTTAGAAGATTAATAATGATATTTTAAAAGATTCATTAAATGCTGAAATAGATTATTTCATAATTATTTTCAAAAAGTAACTCATCACCTACTTTTCAAAATCACCGTCAAAACTTGTCAGATTATTAATAAATCACTTTTGAAAATTATACCAAACATTATTTTAAGTCAAAATTATTAAATAAGTAGATTTTAACTTTTTAAAAGTAATACCAAATCGGCCCTAAAACGCATGGAATACATTGCTCTAGCCGGAATTAATTGGGTTGATATATTTTAGGTTAAAATGTATCAATCCAAACAGAAATGAGAAAGCATAGATGCATCTAAGTCATGCATCAATGTTGACTTAGACAGATATATGTTATATGTATATTTACAGATAAGATATATATATATATAATGTTGGAAGATGGTGGGTTCATGAGAGAGGCAGAAAGACATGGAATGAGGCCTCAAACAATCACAAACATATCTCCATAACAGTAAAAAGTCCTACACTTTTGGAATGCATTTTCAGTCATATGGCCAGCTTTATGTTAGAAATGGGACACAATACATTCCCATCATATATATATATATATATATATATATATATATATATATTAAAAATACCATACTTGTTCATTTATAAGACAACTAAAAATTCTAACAAAACACAATCATATATCATCCATCAAATGGACCTACCATTCTGATCACAGTAAATTCAACTTTTAAATCTTTTATACTACTTGAACATTGGGGACCCATAAAAAATGACCTTTCTTGAATGGAGAGGAGAATGTAATTTGGACATTTTATTATTAAATTGAGTAGCACAGCTCTATACGTATATACCAACATGTTATTGCTTAACTATATAAATGATACATAAGTAATGACAAAATTAATGTCAACAAGAATTTACAATCAATACATGTGTATAATGTATAAAGTTTTTCTTTTTTAATAATATTTATTAATTCAGGACTGGGTATGACAAAAGCTTCTAAAAAAATACCTGATCCTAATTAATAGATATTGTTAAAAAAAAAAAAAAAAAAAAAAAATCATTCAGAGACCAAATTGTGTTATTAAAAATACTATATCTTTTTAGACAAACTCCGAATTGTGTTGTTAGAAAGATTCATTCAGAGACCAAATTAATGTCAAATCAACTCACAATGTATCGTAGGTAATACTCAAATCTTTTGTAGTGGTAATTTTTTTTTTTTTTTTGGTAAGATGTTCAAAGTTCAACTGCTAGATATATTCATGAATGATTAAATCAAAATTCAAATAATATTGATTAAAGGTAATACATGAAAAACCTCTACCACCTACCCAATGAAAAATTAAGTCTCTGTTCAATTAGAGTGTAATTGCAGGATTTCAACTTAAAACCTCTCTAACTTAATTATACATTTTGATTTGATGTTGTTTTATATATTAGAGATTGAAGTAAATTTGTTGGAAAATGTAACTGGCTTGTTAATCTACCTTGTTACTGCTAAATAATCATACAATGAATTATGAGATTGATTAGAGCAATCAAATCAATGAATAAAGTTTGTTGGAAATAAAGTTGGGAAAGGGAGCTGAAATTTTCGACAAATCCAACATCGAAGTTGACCCACTCAAACATGATTTGAAATGCTCGATTCAATATGTATTATATAAATCAAGATATTTACATCATGAATAGGTTTTAGATGTGAGGGATCCTCACCTGATAATTCTTATTTATATCATTAATTTCCCAAAAAATTTCAAGGTTACATCATCCTTATATATGGAAATAGTTTTTAGAGTTAAAAAAGGTTTTTTACTGAAAAAAGAGAGAGAGAGAAAGCAAAAAAAAAAAAAAAAAATGGAAATTAGAGAAAACAATAATTTAAAAATTGACACAAACAAATTCTAATTTGTGTTTAGGACGCGATCCTACAGTGATAAATTATACAATTTAAATAGTTATACTTATATCAATTATGATTTGAACTCATAATAGATCATTGTTTTAAACTTTTAATTTTATTTTTTTAAAACTCATTGTGTATGTGTGAAGGGTATACCACCGGACCAACCTTATCTCGTCTTTGTATTAAAATATTTAAATTTTGGTTGACAAAATTTGAACCTACAACTTCATTATGTAAAAGTATTCATAATAATCCAATGGCCTCTGTTAGGTTTTGGCTTGTATTCTCAAGTGAACCCAATGATAACCAAACGAGACTCAACTGATGTGAAACTTCTTGAAAACATAGAAAAACGTTTGGAGTTGGAGATGTTATTAGAGGGAGGTTGAAGACCAAGAAGAACTGAAGAAACGAAGTCTGAAGAAAACCGTTATGGGTAACACGCTGTGGAATTGGACTGCGATTCCCACGGCAGTTGATCCTAGAAATAAGCGATGTGTCTTGTGATGTGCAATTGCATAACGGTGAGGACAACTGTCCGTCACCGAAAGAAAAGCGTTGTTGTGAGCGTTGTGGGAGTGACAACGGTTTCCTACAGTTTGGTAAAATGTGGTGCATTCCACGTGACTTGTAACGGTGTAGGATGAACGTGACCCAAACTGTAGTCAATCATAAGCACGTATGAAACGGGAAATCTTCAGCGGAAAATGAAGTTATTTCTTTTGGGAAGTTCTTGTGCATAAAGGAAAAGGAAAAGGAAAGAGTTTGTCTTTGTGCTGAATGGGAAAGTCTTATCCATAAAGGAGAAGGACTTTGCGTGGAACAGGAAGTCTTATACATGAAGAAAAAGGGTTTCCTTGTAGGTCTCAAACATCCCTAGCTAGTACTCTAGTATAAATATATGTAATGTTTGTTTATTGAGATTAGAGTAAAAATAACACATATAACATCAGAGAGTGAGTGGATCCGGGGGGAGAGCCTTGAGAATATCTGAGGAGGGATCCGGGGAATATCTGGGGATCAAGAGGGAGATCTGTATGTGATATTCAGGGGAGACCTATGGGGATATTCAGGAGGAGGTGTACTCGAAGGAGAACCCGGTGAACATTGTGAGTCGAGAGCCATGATATAAAGCTCGGTTGTAAGCTTACGGACTTGGTAAGGCTCAGTGGTTTGAGGTTTGGGTGAGAGAGAGAATCCTAGAATATATGGTTGTAACAATTTATCATATAGTGGAACTTTCTCAGTCGTCCTAATGGCCCGTGGTTTTTTCTCTATTAGAGTTTCAACTGTTGGCGGATAATCCTATAATACCAATGAACGCGGAAACGCCGTGCCTAATATATGCCTATAACTCATAGCAAATAATAACGGCAATAAGCAGAAAAATAGATGAGAGAGAATAAAATAATCACAACACAAGATATACGTGGAAAACCCAAATCGGGTAAAAAACCACGGGCCGTCAGGACGATAGAGAAAGTTCCACTATATGATAAATTGTTACAACCATATACTCCAGGATTCTCTCTCACACCTAACCCCAAACCCCACTCACAAGATCCTTACCAAGAACCCCACAATATCCCCACCAAGAACCCCACAATATCCCCTAGGTCTCCCCTAAATATCACCCACGGATCTCTAGCTTGATCCACCGATATTCCCTTGGATCCCTCCTCGGATATTCCCTTTGGGTCTCCCCGGATCTCACTCACACTCTCTGATGTTTACATGGTGTTTTAACTCACACATCAACCTAATTACAAGGTTCTATTTATACTAGTTACAGAGAGTATAATATAAAAGAAAATCCTACTCCTAAACGTACAAGACTTACTTGTTCCACATAAATACTATTTCCTTTTATGACAAGTCTTCTTGTAGGGAGCAAATCATTTTCCTTCAAGCACAAGAACTTCCAGAAGAATACATTTTCCTATTATGCGCAACATTCCCGATCTCAACAATACATCGTCTTCGCCATATTGGTTACGGTGTGCACCCCGCTTCCAACACGTTGAAAAACACGTCAGCTCTTTTGACAGCTCTTTTGACCGCTCTTGTTGCCGCTGTCCACCACGACCGCTGCCGGTACCACTGCCGGTACCACTGCCATGACCACAGCGGTACAAACTGGAATTGGACCGCTGCCTTTGCGCTGTTGAACAATTGGCAGCGGTGTCCTACCGCTGCCATAAGCCACAGCGGCTTGGCAGCGGTTTGAGCTAATCTCCGCTTCTTCAGTTCTTCTTCAATCTTCAACTTCCCTCGGACACCATAATTCAACTTCCAAACGTATCCCACGTCTCCAGGAAGCTTCACATCAGTTGAGTCTTGTTTGGTTCACATCGGGTTCATTCGAGAATACGAGCCAAAACCTAACATCAACGTATATCTTGTGTTTTGTGTGTGATTGGTTTATTTTCTGTCTTCTTATTTTTCTGCTAGTAGACATTATTATTTGTTATGTTGTGAATATTAGGTATGTCACTTTCACGTTCATCGGTTCAAATTCCCAACAGCCTCTTGCCTCAGTGGTTGGAGTCTTCAATTCAAGTGGAAGTTCCATCACCAAGGTTCAAAAGTCTTGGTAGTTGTAAATATTTATCCCATATTTGGCCATAAACTCCCAAAGTGTGGGGAGCCCTCTCCCAAAAGTGGGAGCAGCCCTCTCTCCGGAATCCGAATGTGAGAGTTGTCCCAATAGTGGAAGTAGTATTTCAAACCGTGCTTATAGGGTCTAATCTCGACAGGTCTCGGTAGTAGTTGTAATTCAAGAAAAAATATATATATAGTAAAAATTGAAGTACACGAACATATATTTATTTGGTTTGCATTATTTGGCTTCATGGAGACATTGTTCTTGAGAAGTTAAAAAATGAGTGGATAAGATAAATATTCAGCAAGTTTTTCGAAATACAGGTTTAAAAGTTTTGAAAAACAAAATAATAATAATAATAATAATAAATTGAATATCGTCACAAGGAAATCAATCTCAAGATTTTGGCAAATCTAACGATTAGAGATTCTCATATAGTCATATCTAGCAAGATGGTCATGAAACAAGTATCAGAAGTCAAAGAGAGTCTAGTCCACGCTTTCAAATTGCAGCATGTTGTAAATATTTTTTAAGATTTTTTCTCTTTTCTTTCACTTTTCGTTTGAAAATATGATCTCTAGATACACTCCCCAGTCCCTATGGATGTCAATGGTCAAATGGGGATGTGGGGGAGGTTTCCCTACCCCGCCCTTACCCCTTTTTCGGGAGAAACAGGGTATGGCCATTTGTAGGGAAGTATCTCGGCCAGTGCCAACTCAACAATATTGGAGGCCCTAGACGAAAACTTTGAATGAGGCTTTATTTAATATTTATCATAAAATCATTTTTTTTAGTAAAAAAAAATTACTAAATATTTATTTTTCTTTCTTTATGTGATACAAAAATATTAGTTATAGAACCCTGAAAATACCAAAGTAGAAAGAATGATCCTAATAACTAAATTGCCTTCAAAGAACTCAAAATATTAAGATTTGATTTTGAAGAAAGTTATTGAAACATGTGTTCTAAAGAAGTATTACTGTATTAGGATATCATTAAATGAATAATTTTTTTCTTCATTACTATGTTATTCAGGAACGTTTAAGAGTAAGAAAGTATTAAGAGTTCTTTTGGAAATAGGAAATAATTAAATTCTAAATAAAGAGTTTTCCATAATATATATATATAAAGAGTTGTTTTGGAATTAGAAAACAATTAAATTCGAAATAAATAATAATTTTTTCTAAGAGAAAAAAAAATACATATAATAAGTTGTTATATAAAAGATGTTAATATATATTTAAAAGGAATTTGTATCCTTAACTTTAGGAGATATTTATATTTTCATGGCTATATATTAGAAGGCCTTTTAATTTAATATTATATATAAGTAAAAATTGAAAAATAAAATAAAAATGAGGCCCTTAAATTTTGGAGAAATTTAGGAGGGCCTAGGTAACTGCCTAGCTGGCTCTGAATTCTCGGCCCCCAATCCCCTATTTGACCCTGTTTAACTCTATTCTCTCATTTCCCACATAAAAGAGTAATATCTTAGGTTCGAATATTAATAATACAGATTGCATAAATAAAATAACGATAATAAGTAAGGGATAGTTTGGTAATTAACAATTATGGTTGCTATTTCACCATATTTTATCACACTCCAAAGTCCAAACCTGCCACTGCTGTGCAAATTCTCTTCTAACTAACAGAGGAATGTTTTTTGGGATTGCAATAAAATTTCAATTAAAAATAAATAAAATAAAAACAAGAAAGAGAGAGAGAGAGAGATAATAAAGAAAGAAAGAAGAAACTGAATCTCTCACTCTCACTGTTTATGCATAGAGAAAAGTATCTAAGAAATCAAAAGCTGATTATCACAAAGAAAGAAATGCAACTCCAAAATAATCAAAAAAATCATCCAAAAACATTGCTCCAATTTGCCCATTACTTCACAGCCTGTAATTTAATCTGTTACAAGCCGACAATTTCAAGATAATTCCAACCATCCCATGTGAGATTTCTTCTTCCTTTTTTTGGCACCCATCAACTCTCTTGTGTCACTTTGTTTTTCTTCTTCTTCTTCTGATATTATAGTGTCACTTTCTCGAGAAAAAAAAAAAAAAGAAGAAGTAAAACTTGCTCAACTTTCTGGGATTTTTTATTCTCATCATGTGGGAGTCAGAGTCTGAGTCACTTGGAGGAAGAGAATATGGTAATGGAGTCCTTACATCAACAAAGCATACAGTCAAGACTGATGGATTTGAGCTTAGAGGCAAATCTTGGTATGTAAAAAAAATAAAATTGAAATAACAAAAACATGTTCTTTTCTTGCTTTTATGAAATTATTAATGTTTTGTTTTTCTGATAGGTATGTTGCTACTGATATTCCAAGTGATCTTCTAGTTCAATTTGGAGATGTAAATTTCCACTTACACAAGGTAGCTATAGCAATTCTTTGTATTCATATGTTTGAAATTCAAGAATCTGATTTCTAAGTACTAACACATGACTAATTATTTCTCTTGTTTGATGTATAATTTTGAATAGTATCCCTTGCTTTCTAGAAGTGGGAGGATGAATAGATTGATATACGATTCGCGAGACCCGGATTTGAACAAGATAGCTCTTGATGATCTCCCTGGAGGTCCTGAGGCGTTCGAATTAGCCGCGAAATTCTGCTATGGAATTGCAGTTGATTTAACAGCAGCCAACATCTCAGGCCTGAGATGTGCTGCAGAGTATCTTGAAATGACAGAGGACTTAGAAGAAGGCAATCTTATTTTCAAAACAGAAGCTTTTCTGAGTTATGTTGTCTTGTCCTCATGGAGGGACTCTATAATAGTATTGAAGAGTTGTGAGAAGCTTTCGCCGTGGGCAGAGAATCTTCAAATTGTGAGAAGATGTAGTGAATCTATAGCTTGGAAGGCTTGTGCTAATCCGAAAGGAATCAGATGGGCGTATACTGGAAAACCCCTTAAGGTTTCGAGTCCAAAATGGAATGATATGAAAGATTCAAGTCCAAACAGAAACCAGCAGGTTCCTCCTGATTGGTGGTTTGAAGATGTTTCAATCCTCAGAATCGATCACTTCGTTAGGGTTATAACGGCAATTAAAGTAAAGGGTATGAGATTTGAGTTGATTGGAGCTGCAATAATGCATTATGCAGCGAAATGGCTTCCGGGTTTGATAAGAGAGGGTTGTGGACCAACAGAGGAAATAAGCAGCAGTAGTGGTGGGAGTAATAGCAATAGTAGTAGTAACAGTTGGAAAGGAGGACTTCATATGATAGTTGCCGGGATTAAAGATGATCCTACGACCGTTCAGTCCAAGGATCAACGGATGATTATCGAAAGCCTAATCAGCATAATTCCACCGCAGAAAGACAGTGTGTCGTGTAGCTTCCTTCTTAGGCTGTTGAGAATGGCAAACATGTTGAAAGTAGCACCAGCTTTAGTCACTGAATTGGAGAAACGCGTTGGGATGCAGTTTGAGCAAGCTACATTAGCAGATCTTCTGATTCCAACTTATAATAAAGGCGAAACTCTATATGATGTTGATCTTGTTCAGAGACTTTTGGAGCATTTTCTCGTTCAAGAACTGACCGAAAGTTCAAGTCCTGGTAGACAATCATTTTCGGATAAACATATGTATGATGGAACTCAAAGGGGTAACGGCACAAGTGCTAAAATGAGAGTGGCAAGGCTTGTTGACAGTTATCTTACAGAAGTGGCCAGGGATAGAAACCTTTCTTTGACCAAATTTCAAGTATTGGCCGAAGCTCTACCTGAGTCTGCTAGGAGCTGTGACGATGGACTCTATCGAGCAATCGATTCCTATCTTAAGGTGATCCTTTACTCTTCTCTAGAATGAATGTCGATTTGTTACAAGTTAAAGAATTTGTCGATTATAAAATGTGCCTAATTTACATAGTTGAATGTCTCGTGTTAGTGAAAACTATGCAGCATATTAGAAAGATTTCAGATTTTCTATTGCAGAATAAACTATATGATACGGTCTATTTCCTATACAGTGTAGATTTAGTTCCTGATTTGATTGCCCTGCATAAACTATAAATAGGTCTCAAATTGTACGAATTCATTATTATTGTGAAATATCTAGACTTTCATCAATTTCACTCGCACTGTAATTCAACAAGAAGAGTTGTGGAGGTTTCATCGAAACATTTTCACAGTAGCTATGTATGAGTGCATAATTGTTATACATTGAACTGATTACAGGCTCATCCAACGCTATCTGAGCATGAAAGGAAGCGACTATGCCGAGTGATGGATTGCCAAAAACTGTCGATTGATGCTTGTATGCACGCTGCACAAAACGAAAGACTTCCTCTAAGAGTTGTGGTACAAGTTCTCTTCTCCGAGCAAGTAAAGATAAGCAATACAATAGCCACAAATTCATTGAAAGAAGCAGGAGATGGTCAGTATCAGCCCATGATATCAAACCGAAAAACACTACTTGAAGGGACACCACAGTCCTTCCAAGAAGGATGGGCAACCGCCAAGAAAGACATTAACACACTCAAATTTGAGCTTGAAAGCGTCAAGGCTAAGTACCTTGAGCTCCAAAATGATATGGAGAATCTGCAGAGACAATTCGATAAAATATCGAAGCAGAAACAGACCTCGGCTTGGACTAGTGGGTGGAAAAAATTGGGCAAACTCACCAAGATGACACCTTTAGAAAACCATGATAGTGGACCTCAGATTTCTACTGCAGCTGATCAACAGACTAGAAAGACACCTAGAAGATGGAGAAATTCAATCTCTTAAGACACAAAAATTGATTTCCAGGGAATAATTTTACATTTGGATTCTGTGTTTCCATTATTTTCTTTTTATAATTCTCTCTTTCTCTGTTCTTTATAGCAATTACCTTCCCAAAAAAAAAAAAAAAAAAAAAAAATTAGTGGAACCCAAATTTGTTTGTGACTTTTGTTAGTGAGTTTTCTTTTTTCTGCAATTCTCATATCACATGTACTTTCGGTTTTCACACCCTGATGAAATACAGTACTATTGTTTCTTCCCCATTTGAAATCCGAATAATACTATCGTTTGTTGTCTTATCAATCGTTTATTGTAATGTCCGAATAAGTATCATCTGGAATTTTGAGCTTGGTATCCCAATAAAATAGATTGGGAATCATGTAAAGTGAATATGGAGACATGTTGGAGTATGGTAAGGGGGTTTAGTACCTGAAAATTCTCCCAAAATTCACAGATAATGAAACAGCTAGCTTTGGTGACGTGCCCTGTGTGAGTTAACCAAAGTCATTGTTCAAACTCTCTCTTAACTCTTAAGTCTTAAGTCTTAAGCAAGAGCAAACACTAATGATTACTTAATCAATTTTAAGATTGAAAACATTTACACGTGTCTCACTACGTGTTAAAATTTTAATTATTTTAGTTTTTTTTTTTTTTTTTTACAGAACAATTTAAATATTATTGTTATGTTCTTCTTAGTTGATCTTATCAATAAAAGCTTTCGATAGATATAAACGTATAGATTCAAATTAATTAAGTGATTTGGACATGTACATTAGACACACTGAAACATTTCTGATTTGTCCTATTGCCTACAAATTTCCAGCATTCAAGTTTTTGGTTATTTAATAGGTCAAAATTTATAAATAACTCCCAAATTCTAGTGTTTTTTATTCTAGCTAGCCATCCAAAATTAAGGTTTCAAATTATTTTAGGTGGGTTTCAATGGACAAATTTGCCTTTAGTTGTCTTTCATTTTTTTTTTTTTTTACATAAATTCAGAGTTTTGAAAAGGAGAAAACTACTCGTATCCACAACCTCATGATATAGGTGCGAGGGGCATGCCGCTATATTAATTTCATCTTGTCTTTCCTGTTGAAAAAGCATAATTTGACACTGTCAATTATTTAATTAATTTGACATAATTACACTGTTCAATAATTTGACACAACTTTTGGAATTCTATCGTTTTTCTTTTAGAAATCGCGCACTTACAAACACAGAGGCTTGTTATCAAAAATCAAAATGAAACAATATTCTACCGTTGTATATGATTTAGCTATCCTTGATGTGAATTTAAAATTTTAAAGATGGCAAACACACTAAGTTTGAAGTAAGATTTTTCAAAAAAAAATTATATATTTTGTTGAGTTTTGGCTCTGACCAATAGATCTGTTGATTAAATTAGTTCAAATGTGTTTTAAATTTGAAAGATTAGTGATTCAACAAGAGAGATGTGGCGGAAATAAATGTGTAAGCTTGTGCAAGTGAGTTGTGTTATTTTATAAAAGGTCATTTCTGTCCATAACAACTAAAAGCTTGATAAAATACTAATCACTTTTGTATTTAGTATTTACTTATATTAACACGATGAAATGATTAAAAATATTAAACAAATAGAATAACGGATTTTTTTTTTTTTTTTTTCATATATCGTCTTACAGTGGTGGCGACATAAATCTGAAATGTTGCCAAGTTGAATGAATATCCTTTACTATCAAATTATATAATCTTTGGAAATTTGATTATATATTGAACTTATGAATCATGATGAACAAAAGATTCAATCAGAAATTCTATATAGAGGTCATATATAACTCTTGATTTCTTGGGTCCACTCCACTGTGTTGAGGCTCATGATCTATAATATATATCATAACAAAAATAGAAAGAAATATATACATTACATGCGAAGATATTGACAATTTACTCTTCACATCCACCTTACATGAAAAGTAATATGTCTGAAATCAAAATCTCAAATTTCCGTTTTCAAAATGACCCCGAATGTCTATTAGATGAGAAATTCTTCAGTGCACCGAGCAGAGTCGGCTGAAGCACTAGGCAAGCAAGCTAGGCGGTTGCATAGGCCTCCTAAATTTCTCTAAAATTTAAGGGCCTCATTTTTATTTTATTTTTCAATTTTTACTTATAGATAATATTAAATTAAAAGGCTTCCTAATATATATCCATGAAAATATAAATACATCCTAAAGTTAACTATAAAAATTCCTTTTAAATATATATTAACATCTTTTATATAACAACTTATTATACGTATTTTTTTTTCTCTTAGAAAAAAATATTATTTATTTAGAATTTAATTGTTTTCTAATTCCAAAACAACTCTTTATATATATTTTTTTTTTTTATGGAAAACTCTTTATTTAAAATTTTATTATTTTCTGGTTCCAAAAGAACTCTTAATACTTTCTTACTTTTAAACGTTCCTTAATAACATAGTAATGAAGAAAAAATTTATTCATTTAATGATATCATAATACAGTAATACTTCCTTAGAACACATGCTTCTGAACATTGTTTTTTTTTTTTTTTTTTTTTGAAAAACACGTCATTAGGTTAACAATTTTGTCTTAGATCTATAACTCTATTTTCTCCCTAACTTAGCTCCAAGTTGTTTCAATAACTTTCTTCAAAATCAAATCGTAATATTTTGAGTTCTTTGAAGGCAACTTGTTTAGGAGGATCATTCTTTCCACTTTGGTATTTTCAGGGTTCTATAACTAATATTTTTGTATCACATAAAGGAAGAAAAATAAATCTTTAGTAATTTTTTTTACTGAAAAACATGATTTTATGATAAGTATTAAATAAGGCCTCATTCAAAGTTTTCGCCTAAGGCCTCCAATATTGTTGAGCCGGGACTGGTACCGGGTACACTACTGAGTGGTACACCCGACAACTGAGGATGAGACATGTGGCAGCCACATGTCCCATACTCAGCCACATATCTCATCCTCAGTGGTCATGTGTAGTGACGAAGCCACATGGAGATCTGGAGGGGTAATGGCCCCTCTAAGCCCAATTCTTTTTTAAAAAAATATATATTGAAGTCTTATTAACTTTTACTTCAAAATTTATTTATTTACATTTTTGTTTAAAAAAATTTTTACCATAACCCCCCAAACCCTCAAGATTTAATGAAAATGGCGATCGGAAGCACTACTCTATAGTGCACCGGTTATCTTCTCCTATTAGAGTAGGAGTATGGAAGATACATATATATGTTCATGAGGAGTGCTAGATACACTCTCTCAACCCACTCTTTGTTCATATGATGACATGTGGACAGTATTAACTTTTTCACATTAAATTTGTAGCCTTTATAAATGACCTCCATTTTCATTTTATTTACAATACAAACCAACAACTTATTTCTTAGATTGCCCTTCTTCTTTAACTTTAACATTTCCATTTAATATCAATCTATATATATACATCACAGACTAATTAGATGGTTGTTGTATGGAATAAATAAATAGTTAAATAAATTAGAGTTAAATAGTTTAAAAATATATTATAAAAAATTCATATAAACTGAAATTCATTATTTTAATTTTTAACATATGAGGAGAGGAACGTGAACCTCAGTTTCCCTTATTGGGTCCACCCTAATTGTATATGTGTTTGAGCCGAAATCTTTACCTTTCAAGATTTAGCTAATGAAAGAAATTATTATTTTTCTCTTTCTATGTGATTAAAAAAAAAAAATGAATGGTTAGATTGACAGGAAAATTAAAACAAATCAATTTTAAATTAAAACATAAAAATTATGTAAGTATATGTTTAACAGCAGATTTTTTTTCTTTATTTTTTATTTTTAATTTAGATATAGACCATGTCTTATGATTTTTTTATAATATATTTTTAAACCATTTAACTCTAAATTGTTTTACTATTTATTTATTTTATACAAAAACCATCAAGTTAGTTAGTGATGTAAAAGGAAATGTTTGAGTAAATTTGGTAAAAAGAAAAGATATTTGAACAATACGTATATTTAAAATAAAATAAAATAAAAAACATATATTAAATGATAATATGTTAAAATTAAAAAAGAATGACAATTTAGAAAATAAGTTGTTGGTTTGCATTGTAAATAAAATGAAAAATGAGATAATTTATAAATACTATAAATTTAATGTGAAAAAATTAATACTGTCCACATGTCAACACATAAACAGATAGTGGATTGGGAGAGTGTATCTATCACTCCTCTATGTTCATTCTTCTAATTGCTATTAAATATTTTAGCATGAAATTCAGCAAATTTAGCCTATGAGTTGCTGGCTCGGAGTCCAAAAATAATAAAATAAAAGGAGTAAAAATTCACACAATCTTATCGAGCCAAATGTACAGCTTTTATGAATTATCAGTACTCATTGAAGATCTCACAACCATCGAACAAATGTCTTGATAATTGAAGCCTAAATGACTTTGTAAAAACACCAATACAATTAAATAACTTCGGGACCACAATGAGGAAAGTGTGCTTGTATAAATAATTGAAGCCTCTCATTAGGTGCAACGAATTCACTAGTAACTCATTTTTCAAGATTCAATCAATTGCATAACAATTCCAAACTTGAATTCAGGATTTTATTTATTTATTTTTTTACTTTTTTAACTTTCATGCATCCAATTCCATTAACAATTCCAAGATGCATGAAATCATATAGGTTGCCTAGTACCTACAGTGTGGCCATTTACAAAAGTAATTCCTACTAACATTGTATATCACGTGAGTCATTCCGATGATATATATATAAAGAAAACATCGATTTGACTTCTTTCTTTCGATTGGTTTACCATCGGATCAACCTCCCCAACTTAACTGTTTATATTTACATTTTTTTTTTACTTTTTGTTTTAAATGTGAACTAAAATAAACACATTATCGGTTGAAAACTTACATTAAAGTCATAGTAAAATTGCAATAAAGGCCATATGTAATTACAAACAAGTCCTTTTAAAATTAGATTAAATTCTAGTAATTACTAAGATAAGAGAGATTACAAGGGCGTAGCTCAGCTGGTAGATTGACAAGTTTGAGGTTTGGCAAATTACTTCCAGGTCAGCGGTTCGAATCCAACCAATGGCGAAAGCTTTCAAAAAAATACTTTATCCCGAATTAATAGATATTGTAAAAAAAAAAAAAAAAAAAAAAGACTTTCAGTACAACTCAAAACCACAATCACATTGTCGTAAGTGTGAATCGCTTACCACCGAACAATATTTGTAACCTAATAATTTCTAGTCATGTATATATGATAAGGTTAAGAACATAAATTATATACTTTCATTCTTATTTATTTATTTATTTTCAAAAGTATTACAAATTTGAGGGTTGAAAAATGGGACATAACTCGAATTCACAATTTAGTTGATACGATCATGAGGGGTTTACCGTTTCACCACCCGATCAACTTTTGTCTATGTTGAATTCAGTTAATAAAAGCATATTGCTTTCTAAAAAGCCCTCTTAATTTGTTTAGTTACATGATCAGGTAGTGTGAACTGTGAATTTAATAATAAAAAGATGGTTAATGACTATTCTTCCACTAAAGTAAAGATTAATTATAGATAATGGCCACTGTAATTATAGAACAGCCGTGAATGGTGATGGGTTTGTAATTTTTTAAATAATATAAAGAATTAATATTGAAACATTTTTAAAATGTAATTAAATAACTTTTTTCTAGTGATAGATGGCCCGAAACTTTGTAATTTGTGGTCTTGTTTAATTATTACAATATTAGAGATGAATGATGATTACCTTGCCCTTTTATATATGGGTCGGACAATATCAACTTAAAAATCTGACTTAAATTAGGTGACTTCAATTCTCATCCACTCATTTGTGTGGTTGTCATTTACTTCTCTTCTCCACCATTGGATTTAGACCAAATGAGTGGATGAGAATTGAAGTCACTAATTTAAATCAAATTTTTAAGTTGATATAGCCTGACCCTTTATATATATATATATATATACACATATATGTTTAAGTCAATGCGCACTGATATAATTTCATCAGTGTGTTGGATGTGGACCATTAGATTTACATACTTTGACTTAAAGTGTATACACTTGTCAAACCTCCTCCATAATTAGTGGTCTACATGCATTGATACTAATATAGTTACATCAATGCGCACTGATGTGAACATAACTGTATATATATTAGAAATTTTCAAGTTAGTACATCATGATATAATTTTATAAGGATATTGAATGTGAGTCACTAGTTTTACATACTTTGACTCAGGTGTGTATTCGCTTATCAAAGTTTCTCTATAATGAGTGGCTCACATTCAATATTTTGATGAAGTTATATCAGGACGTCCTGACCAGATCGGGACTGATATATATATATATATATATATATATATGTGTGTGTGTGTGTGTGTGTGTGTGTGTGAGAGAGAGAGTTGATTTATTTTTATTTTTAAAAAAAAAAAAAAATCAAATCCTTAATTTTTATACACCCTTGTATTGAAATCTAAAGATCGTAAACTATCCAGTAACATTAATGTAAACAGTAACTTAACTAAACCCATTATACCATTTTCGAAACGTCTCAAACTTAAAACATTGAGATAATAAAATTAGTGTCATTAATTTAACACTAAACCATATTGACCGATGAAATAATTAATTGCCTTTAAGTCAATGCCACAGTATCACAAAATCTTATTAAGGTACGTACATACATCAATGTGGGGCTTTTCATTTATTTATGTTTTTATTAGGAGGGGACCGAGTCCTCTACTAAGTAGTTGGATTTTTAGGGATTACTACTTTTTCTGCATAGTAATTAGGGAATTTGGTACAGATATTAAAGTAGTGAAATTGTTTTAAATCCAAATCAAACAATATAATTTAAAAATAATGATAGATATTTCAATTTATATCACAACTCAAAGTGTCACTTTAATTCAATTGATGTGTATCCACATTACAATAATGGTCATATATTCTTTTTTTTTTTTTTTTTTTTTTAAGTTGCCTGGTATAGTGGTATCTCAGTTGAATTTAAAAGACAACTCACCGAGTTAGGGTACTATAAGTTGAAAGGTCTACCATTATTATTAATTTAAACTACGCTAGTTATAGTTGTATGATTGTAGGATTTTGACCCGCGTCCAATGTGATTAAATTGTAAGAATGTATATTTAGTATGATAATGTTCGAATCGCCGTCATTGTATGTAGTATGTTAAAAGAAAAAATAATAAATAATTGTAGGATTTAGATTCTTAATAGAGAACCTACTGTAAGTTGTTGGATTAAAATCTATACCAAGTAAAATTAAAATTTTGACATGAATTTATGAATTAAATATGAGTAATACTATATAACCCAAATAATTAACCCATAATTCAACACAAATGATGTGTCAAGTGGGTTGTCATTACCACACACAATATGAGATCATGTGTGACTAATTTTTTTGGTTGTTTAGCATTAGTGATTAAATATCAATCAATTCATTTTCGATTAATCCAATGGTGGAGAAGAAGAGCCAATGACAACCTTTAAATTTAGGGAAATTATCATTTTCCTCCCTGAGGTTTACCATATTAGATAAACTGGTCCCTTTAGTTTCAATAATGACCAGTCAACCCCCTAAAGTTCTAAATATTGGTCATTTTTCTCTTTCTATCAAGTTTTCCATCCAAAATCCCTTCAACCATTAATTAAAATGCCTCCATCAAGGATTAAACCTCCAACCATGTGGTTAAAAGCCACACGCTCTAACCAACTTGTCGATGAAATATTACATTTGTGCTCATAATATGTCGTTGAAATCATCTCGATGAGGATGAGGAGAATGAAGTTGTTAAAAAGAGAGAGAGAAACCTAGTGGAGGAAGGGAAAAAGGTTGTAGAGAGAGGCATAAACGGATGTGAGAGAGAGAGAGAGAGAAGGTTTTAAGTGGGAAAAGGGTTATAATTTACCATATGGGAAAAAGGTTGTTAAATATGAAGGCATCAGAAAATTGGCGAAATATAGGAAAATTCAAGAAAAATAGTTGTAGTGCTTGAAAAATTCTCAAATTTTATTCATATGTAGATTTCATTGAACATATCATCTACAAAAAAATTCAAATCAAAATTCACAAAAATGGATATAATTTCATCAAAATCCTTTCTGAAATTAAAATAAGGATCTCTTATAAAAGAACCACTGAGATTTCTGCACAAATAAACTACACTTTGGCTATCACAATTGACCGTCACTGCTTCCTGCTTAATACCAAGCTCCATAATCGAGCCTTTTAACCATATAGCTTCTTTAGCAGGAAGCAGTGACAGTCAATTGTGATAGCCAAAGTTTTATTTATTTGTGCATAAATCAAGTTTTTCATGAAAGAACGAAACACATAGATGTTCATTTGCATTTCAGAAGAGAATTGGTTGAGAAGAAAGCAATGAAAGTGGAAAAGATTGCAGGTTCTCATAACCCTGCAGATATGCTTACTAAGCCTGTTATTATAGACAAGCATAGGCTCTGTATGAGCCTACTTCAAGTGAAGAAATGATGACTTGAAGGGAGAGGGCAAATGCTAAGTCTGATGATGAATCGGGTGCTAAGGTGGAGAATTGTTATGACGTGGCCCCTGATTAATCATGATATAAATCCACATCAACAAAGTTTGTTACTAGATATTTTTGTAGAGAAAAATAGAAAGATTCTAGAATACTCTTCAGTTGTTTTGACAACTCCTTTGTGTGTGACAAAAAAGAGTAAGTCAGAGAGAATTGAGGTGTGGGTCTTTGAGAGGTTTTTTTGTGTATGTTTGGTAGCCGAGAAAATTGAGAGAAAGAGTTAGTGCTATTGAAATTGCATTTCACTGTTGTAATATTTCTCTGATATAGTGGATTTATTCTCTGCTCTCTCAACTGGATGTAGATTGTCACAATGACAATCGAACCAGTATAAATCTCTAGTGTTTGATTTTCTTCATTATCTTTCTTCTTCATTCTTTTTCGTGTGAGTTCATAGAGTGTTCAAAAGTGAGATTCGATATAGATTCTGAAATTCATTGATTAATTGAATTAGAAATCGTAACAAATTGGTATCATATATATATATATATCAACACTTAAAAAAAATTGTTTATTTCTAGTTGTAAATCATTCTCATCATTTCGAAATCAAATAAAACTTTAATGATATTGAAAAAAATAAATGTTAGAGCTCCATCATCTCTTTTTTTATTTTTGTTTTTTCAATTTTTTTTAATAGAGATGTCCGGTAGAGATCCCCATTTTTTTTATATCATTTTGTTTATTTTAATTTTTAAAACTTTTTAAAAATACATTTCCTTCGTCCATCTAAGGGACGTTGGAGAACCAATTTTTTTTAATTTATTAAAAATATATATTAAAATTGATTGAAAGGATAAAAATACCCTTATATTTGTTAAGTTTGACTAAGTTTGATTAACAATAAGAGATGTCAGTTTCAATTAACGGTAAAGTTGTTTCCATATATAAAAATGCAAACCTTATAAAAGTTTGGTGTTATTTTCTATTGGACAAAAAATCTCCAAGCATTAATAACCTAAGCCATCTTAATTGTAACTTTTCATTTATTGAGGAGAGATAAAACAAACTTGAAGAGAGAGAAACTAAAATTGTAGAGACTAAAAAACCAAAAATGAACTTTTAATTATTTTGACTTAAAATCATGATTTTGTGTGATATCGTTCTTAAAATATTGGATCTACTGGTTTCATTGGGGCTCAAAAAAATTTTAGCACTATTTGGGGCGGGTTTTGTAAGAAACTCACCACATTACTAATTTAAGTTTAAAAGGCATCTATTTAGGTGATCAGACAAAAATACCATTTTTTTTGTCACTTTGTGTCATTTTCAAACCTAGAGAGAAAACAATTGAGAGAGAAAACAGTAGAGAGAGAAAGCAACCGGCTGCAACAACATACGCCTGAAAATCTGACGGTGAACTCACCGGCAGCTGCGCTACAGTCTTGAAGTCGACCAGAATCTGCAAAACGATGAAGATCTGGGTTTCTGAGCCTTTTAACACTTTTTCCGAGCCTTCTCAAACAGTCTCCGAGTTTTTTTTAAGGAATATGAATAAGTTTGTCAATTTTGAATCTCCGAGCCTTTTCACACTGTCTTCGAGCATTTGCATACACTGTCCAAGCCTTTTCAACAATAATCCGAGCTTTTTCATTTTTATGATAGGTTTGCCGAGCCTTTTAACACTGTCTCCGAGCCTTTTCATATATTGTTCGAGCCTTTTCAACAGTAATTCGAGCTTTTTCATTTTTATGATAGATTTGTCAATTTTGAATCTCCGAGCCTTTTCATACACTGTTCAAGCATTTTCAACAGTAATTCAAGCTTTTTCATTTTTTATGAATATGTTTGTCAATTTTGAATCTCCGAGACTTTTAACACTGTATCCGAGCCTTTTCATACACTGTCTGAGCCTTGTCAACAATAATCCAAGCCTTTTCAATTAGTCTTCGAGCCTTTTCAATTATCTTCGAGACTTTGTAAATAGTCTCCGAGTCTTTTCCAAGCCTTTTTAACCATCAGATTTTTTTGTTAATTTTGTATCTTCGAGACTTTGTAAATAGTCTCCGAGCCTTTTCAATTAGATTCAAAATTCACACAACCAACTTAAGGTTTACAAAAGACTCGAAGAACAAATGAAAAGGAACCCAATCCGAGCTCGACCCTAATTGCGTCTGCGTAGCGCCACTAAACTAATTATCCAATGAAGATGCATTGATAATTTTATCCACTTCTTTATAAGTTGAAGAAGAAAAGGGGAGGACAAGTTTATTGTAGAGAGAGAGAGAGAGAGAGAGAGAGAGAGAGAGAGAGAGAGAGAGAGAGTTACTGAGTTAGGACTGTCGTTTTTGTTTTAAGTGTGGAGAGGGAAGTACAAACAGAATAAAAAAAAAATGATTATCTAAAGGCAATTTTGGTAGTTCACCATAATATGTACCTTTTAAACTTAACTTATTAAAACACTCACTTTTCCACCAAATCATTTCAAAAAGGTGACAGTTTCCACCAATTCCACGGTTTCATCGATTGATTTGCTTGACTTGATCGATTTCATGTTTCGATCGATTTCATGTTCTAATAACATTACACGTTATTCATATCTCAACCTGTAAACATTTTTTCTCGAAGTGTAAACATTTTTACAGTCTCCCTTAGAAACCCCCTTAAATAAGGGTGGATGTTGTTATAAGAGACTATTAAGAGCATCTCCAATGCAAACGTGACTTGTGAAAAAAAGAGATACCACGTATGATAAATAGACGTTATGTTAATAATTGTGTCTTCAATACAACCGTGCATATTCAACCTCAAACTAACGTGGCAAAAAAAATATTAGACATTGTCAATATGACCGTCTACTTTCAGATGGTCTGTTGCACATCTATTTTTTAGGTTGACTCAGTAAACATTTAAAACTGACATTAATTTTTCTTATATTTTTGGTAAGGAAATAAAATAGGAAAAAAAGATAGACACATCATTAAAAAAAATTGTGTTTTAAACGGAAGCATTGGAGACCAAATTTTGAGTTGATTGTCTATCAAGTCTGTTTATATGCCACATAGGAAGCAAGTCTTTTAACATTGTTGTTATGCTAACAATTATTAGTATACAAGCCACTTTTGTATTGGAGATGCTCTAAGGAAGTATTTATAAATCAAATTATTTATTAGATAACAAAAGAACTGTTGGCAATTGGTATTTAAAAGTTAAATATCTAGTGCTTTTAAAAAAATAAAATAAATTTAATTATGTGAAGCCCACTTAAAGGGGATGAAGCCACTACTTAATTAAGGGAGTGAGTTCCACCAAAACACATTTAAGGGAGCTTTTAAGGTAGGAGAGGTCTCCAAGGGAGATTGTTGGAGATGCTCTAAACATATGTTCTCAATATGTCAGCATTTTGTGTTCTTATTGATTTTGAGGGGCAACAATATTACATTTGTGCTCATAATATGTCGTTGAAATCATCTTGATCTGAATGAGGAGAACAAAGTTCTTAAAAGGTGAGAAAGAAACACTCAGAAACCTAGTAGAGGAAGGGGAAAAGGTTGTAGAGAGAGACACAAACGGATGAGAGAGTCTCTAGATGGTTTTAAGTGGGAAAGGGTTATAATTTACCATATGGGTAACTCGGTCAACATAAATATTATCTAGGGACATTTTTGTCAACTAAGTAAAAAAAATGTCGAGGGAGGCTAGTTTTAATTTGCTAGTATTTGAAGACCGAAGCAGAGAACTTCCTCGTATAATGGATAGAATGTTCCTGGAATATAGAGGTTCCATATCCATAAATTTAGAGGATATATGATATAATTCATTTCACTCTCATTTTCAATGATGGCTTTTCACACTCTCACATCCAGCTTCTTCTGATCTTCACCGACTCCATGGAGTATCTGCACAATGTTGTGTTGCTGCTTCTATAATCCTTCTTATGTTCATTATCTGAATCATCACAATGATCGACTTTGTGTCTTCGATAAAGGAATCACAGTACATTGCTTACATATACAAACAGGAGAACAACAACCAAGCAACAAGAAGTGTAAAAATACATTACAAGTACAATCAAACCAAATTCACACTCCAATTATTTGATACAAACAACACACAACATAACTCACAAACCCAACAATACACACTGTACAAGTACAGCATCATCATCATCAAGATGGGCCCAACAATTCAAGAAGATTAATACCAACATGATGTGATTTCAGGGTAAAGTGAGCAGACAAACAAAAGCATAAAATCAACAAGAAAATAGAGAGTGTGGAAAGTGGGACCCAAGTTACCTAACGCGCATGCTTTAGAAATCCATCCATGGAGCTTCTCACTTCTCACTTCTCAGCACACCCTCCTAAAAGAGGGTCCTCATACCACTATCAGCCTCCCCCATGCGTTCAAATCTTTGTGAGACTTGCTTTAATTAAAATCTTTACCATAAAGCTTTAAGATAATCATTCCTGGTCAACAAACAAAACTCCATTTTTTTCTTCACCCCTTTGAAAGCAAATGCACACACATTGTCTATCTCATCACTTCTTTTCGTTTTCCTTTATTAGCCCCCTTATATACAGCTCTTCACATAATAAAAAGACGGGACCCACATCACCAAAGTTCATCATTCAAACCAAGAACTCTTGGCTTAACACAACTCACCATCCTTCTTTACACTCACCATACATGGAAGGTGCGAGCGAGCACAACTTAATGGTAATTACACTCCTAAAGCCTTGGCTTTCAGCTTTAAAGACTGCAAGAAGTCTACAGCTTCATCGAGAACTAACAATGGGTCCTTTCCCTTTACACCGGGAATTATGCTTTCCAGAATTCTTAATGTCTCGCGAATCTTGCCCTTTCTTGACCTTTCGTTCCCCGAAATGAAACCCTCTTCTTCCTCTCTTTGAGTCTGACCATCGACATAGCTTGATTCTGCATCATGGTCATACTCATTGGATCCTTCTAATTTTACTAAACAAGCAGTGACAACTTCTGATGATTTGTTGTATCCACCATCCAGCAATTTCTGCCTTTTGTTTGAACTATCAGAGGTAGCAATTTCCTCTGTTATCATCTCAATGCGTTCATGCTTCTTATAGCTTCCTTCATTTGCAATTGGAGAGTGATCAGTGCTCATTACTTCATCATCGTCGTCGTCATCATCACTATAACCATCATCTTCATCTGAGTAAAGTAAGGCGTTTATTTCATCAGTGTCTTCATGCATCTCACTCTCATCAACACAAATATGATTCTCATCAGAATCTTCGGAGAAAATGGGATTCACTGGATTAAACTGACCAATCTTAACTGCCTGCTCCTCAGGCAAACCAAAACCCGAACCGGGATTCCTGGTAACAACAGGTGGACTCAATACAGAAGGGAAAACAGAACTATAAAGTAACTGTGTCCCGTTCCCTGATTGATCAAATACTAAGAGTCCCTTCTGCAAAGACCCAAGTGTTGCATTTGGCATGGCCTCCCTCGTGAACCCACAAGTAAAAGCAGATTGCTTTTCTTCGAGATATGACAATGTATTGGGAACCAAAGTCTGGAAGTGGGAGGGAAACATTTTAAGCAACATATTAGCTCCATTTGTTTGCCCTGTCTTCAATTTTGCTAATCCAGGTGCTGCAAAACCTGGCAACGACACATTCTCAGGAAACATGCAAGTGCCAGGATTTATATTTGTAGGCAAACACTCTGGTTGCCCAGGATCTAGCGATGAGTTCATGCAATTCAAATCAGGCAATTGCAAAGCAGAATTTTGAGGATAAGGCCAAGTTTGGTGGACCTTAACCATCCAACCAGAAAATTACCTGTAAATAAGAAAACAATGCAATGAACACTCAACCAAAAACTTTGCAAGAATGAGCAAGACATATTTTAACTGTTTAAATACCTCAAGATGGCTGGTGCTGTTATCTGCAATATACTCACTTACTAGCAGCTTCTTTCAGGATCAAAAAGTAAAAATGTAAAAACTAAGAATTCCAGCTTGATACTAAACACGGATGCGGGATTAATCTACGTGACAGGTTTAAGCAAATTACGGAAATATTGAGCCTGGGAAAGAGCAACACAAACATGATATTAGTTACAGCTTCCGATGAACTATAAGTACATGTCATTTTATAATTCACAATTATACATGTGTCAAGAAAGTAATTAATCCATGCAAACAATCTACTGACAAAGCAAGTATTGAATACTATTAACTTGCAAGCGTATGTAGTACTAACCTGGCAATCCTCCATTGGTTTAAAGCATGCTACAACTTTAACTATAATTGTTGGTTTTCCAGCAATACCATTTTCATATTTCAACTCCCGAAATCTTGTTTGGCCGGCTGCTTGGCTTACCATAACTTCTTTAAACCCTTGAATAAACTACTGACTTGATCGAAATTTATCAGAATGTAGGACAAGACACGACAGTATCCTATAATGTGAGAGTAAGAGACGAAGAAAGATACAATGGTTGACAAATGACAATAAATCCAACTTATATTGAAAGGCTATCGAAGATAGAATACAATCAGAGGAAAGGACTTAGAATTTGAAATAAATCTAACTTCAAAGGTTTTTTAGCTCGTCCTATAATGATCACTATAGAGGACAGAAAAGTGAACGGATCCCATGGATTAAGCAAAAAGCAACACCGAGATATGAGATTTAAGGTTCGACAAAAAGAGTAACAGTTTATAGAATAACCCTGCAATAAAAATTCATTCGCACAACTCTGTGGTGCACATCAACAGATAGATTCAACCAAGGCATAGTGTTTTCTGTACTATCAAAAGATCCACCTTTGCTGTTTGCTCAACCCTAATGTTTATACCTGAAATTCAAGCAAAAAGACATTATAACCTAGTATGCAAGTGAAAAAAAAAGTGGCATGTATCTTTAAGGAGAAAAGCTCAATTAGAACATCATTTCTCAACTAAGAAATTAACAATTTTGTAGCTGAAAAAAAGAGAGTAAATAATAGGTTAACTTTGTGATTGGTCAATTATCCTCGATTATGATAAAACGATCTACCACTGAACTGTCTTCGATACATTTATTAATCGAAACACCATAACACTGCAACAGCCTAAGAAATATATGATATATCAACAACCAGCACACAGCAGTTTTCAGTTTCTATTTCCTTTTCCATTGAAATATGCACCAAGAAAAGCATTAGATGTTCATATTGATTTTTATATTATATGTTATATTCATTTCCAGGAATCTTTTAGCAACCAAAAAGATGATTAAAAAAACCCCATCAAACAAAAATATCATGAAGTCTTAAGAACTAACAAACACACAAAAAAAATGAAAAAAATTAGATCTTTTACGTTCTGGTAAATTCCGTCAATAAGTAATGGAAAAATAATTAAAAAAAAACAACACAAAAAGCATCAAAGAAAATTCAATATAATTGTTTGGTTCTTAAATTCTAATTTCTCAACAGTTTAGCAGAAAGTAAAGAAAATTCAATATAATTTTTTGGTTATAACCCACCAATTCACCAATCAATTCCTTAACTTGTTCATATATAATCAAATTAAATTAAGTTTCTTCCTTTCCTTTCTCTACACATTCCCAGAAACCATCATTTTATTTTGTGTATATTAATTCTAATAAGTAAAAAAAAAAAAAATCCCAGAAACCAAACAGCAAGGAAAGCAAAATAATCAACCAAAACAGAGTGAAAATATGAAAATAAAAAACAGGGAAAACAAAGAAATTGGAAGAGATAAACTTACAGCGATAAGAATAGAGGATGGTAATTCAAGATCCAAGAAAAAGAGTTTGAGAGGTGAACAGTGAAGAAGAAGAAGAATGTGTGTGAATCCAAAGAAGTAAGTTAGTAAAAGGATAGTAAGATTATATAGAAAATTGGATGACAATAATACCCTTAACTTTAGTTTACTGTTGTATTTACTGTGTGAGCACAGTCATTTTCTGTGGTGGATGATGACATTGACGACCCCACGGCCACGCCCACACTCAGTCATTTTGTTTGTTTGTTTTCCCCGTTGATTGAGGAACTTCTAGGCTTTTCATTTTTATTTTTTTTTTCAAAACAACTTTTAGCTATGACCCTATGATTATATATTATCATGCTTTTGATTTTTTTTTTTTTTTTTTTTTAAGTATAAAATCAAATGAAAATTGTTAACCATGAGATTTGACTTAATATATCCACTTTTATCAAAGTGGTTTTGTAATTTTTGTTTCATATATATGACACATTTATCGATATGGGATAAGGTAAATACATTTGAAACCCCGTAATATTTGACATAAATACAGATAGAGCATATATATATATATATATATGTTTTTGTCTTATATATATGAACATTGAGCAAATTTTGGGACAAATTGTATTTTGTTATGACAAATGATTATATTTTTATTTCAAAATCTCAGATGACTTTATTATGTTTGTATTTGTAACTTATGTTTAATGATTATAATTTGTTAGACTTTTTAACTTTAAAGTGTACAATCATATATAGTTTTTATGTTAATTATTAGTTTGTTAATTTTATTGGAAGTATCATATGAATTAATAATTTGATTTTGTTAATTTAAGGAATATTTTAACTTCTATATATTAAGGGGGGTGTATTCAATTAGGATTTTTGAGGACATTTAAAGACATTATAAATCCTGGTGTATTCAATTTGGACATTTAAATACTTTAAAAGAGTCCATATGAATCTAGTGGTATTCAATTAGGATTTATATAGACTTTTAAAGAATCCTTCCAAATCCAGGTGTATTGAATTGGGACTTTAAAAATGTCTACAAGAATCAAGGTGTATTCAATTAGGACTGGATTTTAAAGGATTTTCTTAAGTCATGGATTTTGATGGATTTTGGTGGATTTGATGGTGAAAGATATAAATATCAAATGTCATAACATGTCCAGCCTTCTCCCCAAAGATTTTGATGGATTTTGCTTTCCCTCTCTCTCTCAAATCAGAAACGAAAAGCACTAATATGTAAAAATTAAAAAAACCGATGCATGTGAGAATAATAAGCTTCCATCCCCAGTATGTTCTGTGAATTAAAAAAAAAAAAAAACTGCATATAATTATATATGTGAGAATATGTTGCAGTCACATAATTATATACAGAATAACAAATACAAAACTCACTACGTGCCAGAATTGCACAAAACAACACCAAATTAATCTGTAGAGCCTTCAATCAAACACCAAAATGCTCACTCTTTATTAGCTTTTTTTTTTTTTTTTTTTTTTTTTTTTTTTTTGAAAAACTCTTTATTAGCATTTTATTTTAAAGAAAAATAATTCATCTACACTTCATGCAAGCAGTGCCTTTACGCAGATAAGCCTTAACCAATTTTGGGTTCAATTCAATCGCTTTGTTTGCATCAGCAACAACCTCAGACTATATATATACACAAATATAGATTGACTGGTATATCAAATTTTGCTCATTCTAACTTCAAAGGTTTTTTTAATAATTAGCTTACCATTGATAAGTCGGAGATAACAAATTCATGAAAGCCTAGCCAATTTTGGATTCAATTCAATCGCTTTGTTTTCATCAGCAACAACCTCAAAAAATATATACACGCAAATATGGATTGACTGGTGTATCAAATTTTGCACATTCCAACTTCAAAGGTTTTTTTTTTTTATAATTAGCTATAATTAGCTTACTATTGATATATAAGTTAGAGATAACAAATCCATGAAAATCATTGGATGTCTAAACAAATCCATAAAAGTCTGAGATAGATGTCTAAACAAATCCATAAAAGTCTGAGATGGATGTTTAAACAAATCAATGAAAGTCCATGTGGATTTATAAAAGTCTGTAGAAATCCATGAAAATCCGTCACTTAAAAAATGTCTTTAAATGTCTTCAAGAACCCTAATTAATCCTAATTGAATACACCCCCTAAGAATTGTTTCATATGAATTCGATCTATGGGATTGAATCAGATCAGATCTGATTTAAGTATTTTATAATTGGATCGGACCGGATCTAATTGCAATTGGATCATATTGAATCAGGTTAGATTCTGTTATAAGATCGGATCGGATTGTAATTTCTTCGATCGGATTGATCGAATCGAATTGAATCTTGGATCATGGAAAATCCAATGGATCAGATCTGCCACATACCCCTACCATGTGTATGTTGCTCGATCTCTTTCAACTGATCCATGAATTTGGTAGTTTGTTTTACCAAACTTGGTGGATATTGCTGATCTACATGCATGGATATCTCATATAACATTTGTGGCGAAAAATAATCAAATACATGTTTTACATATTCACTCTTTAGTAAAAGATAGCAAGACATGTTTTACACAATCACTCTTTAGCTATGTGTCCAATTCTACTTCAATAATTCTATTAACAATAATTTGGTAATGCTTCTTCTAAAATAATTTTCATTCTATATTATTTGAACAATAATTTAAGTGTTTAAGATTAAAAAAGTTAGTTTAATAATCTGTAAAATATCCATAGATTTTGAAGGTGATATTCACAATATTTCAGGAATATCAAGATATTTTATGGATATTTCGAAATCGTTCGGATATTCCACCGGATATTGGATATTTAATGAGGGCATTTCCATTTTCCAAGCATGTAGCGATGTCATAATAGCAATATGAATGACATAGACATAAACATGTGCATTTCACTTATTAATAATCTAATATATTCAATAGTAATCTAATATACTCATTTGATTATTCATCACGGGTACAATTTAATTATCTCAACAGACAATCATATTTCCAATATATAATCCTCGTGTAATAAAAAGCCAAAAAGATATTATTAAAGAAATTAGATGAGGTATTTTAGTGGAACTAGTGGAGAGATCTAATCTAACCCATAAAATAATTTAAGTATTATTTTTGTAAATTATGAATAACAAAATGCCATTTCTTCATAAGTTGCTTAGAGTGAAGGGAACAACAACCATTGCACACCCAATTAACTTATTATTCTTTTATATTATTATATGGTCTCCTCTTTTAGTGACACTAGAAAGTGCTTCCAATTCCATTGAGATTGAGTGCAAAAAAAAAAAAAAAAAAAACAGTGAATATATAAACATAAATAAAAATAATGTAGAAATCAATTACTTCAATCGATTTAAAGCATTGCATTCATCAATTAGAAGTTGTTTATGGGAAGTGCTTGCTAAAAGTAGCAGCACTACCTCGGTTTATTTTTTATTAATTCTAGATAACATTTGAAAGTGATTTTTTTTTTTTTTTTTTTAAAGCTGACATTATTATGGGTCAGGAGTCTGATGGGATCTGACGAGATTAGGCTTTACAAGTACGACCTAAAATACAACTTCCACTCAATGGGAGGGGTTTTCCTGCATTTTGTGGTTTAATCAGTAAATATGAGCTTATATTTATAATAATTAATAACAGTGTTTGAACATGGTGGTGGAACTTTATTTTGAAGTTTTCAATCATAATGCAATGGACCTGGATATTTGAGAGTGATTTCACATTAAACAATTTTAACTATATATAGCCTTGTGAATATATACTATTATTTGTTAGTAAAATTCAACGTTATTTTTTTTATGTCAAATGTATATAATGTGTACATTCAATGTGGAGTAGGGATGGAAAAATAACCCGTGGGGACCCACACTTATGGGGTGGGGATGGGGCGGAGATAAAGATAGATAGTAAAACCAGCAATGGATATGGGACATTGATGAATTTTTTAATCCCGCCCCGATCCGCTTAAAATATAATCTTTATTTATTTTTATTATTTAGTTCAAAGATTATGTTTTAAAATGATTGAATGTATTTGTTTAGTTTTGTGATTTATGTTTATGAGATGAATTTCAATAGTTTTTTAGAATTATTTTATATATTATATCATATTCGTTGGGTTTATATTTAATATTTTAATAAATAATTTTTTTATAAGATTTTAATAAATAATTTTGATAAATGAGTTGGCACAATTTTGTAAAGAAATAGCCCACTTGTTTATCGAGAGGAGATAGGCAAAACGTTTGATATAATTTGATTGAATAGTTGACACAACTCCTTGTTTGAAGAAACCTTGGCAGGAGCCAAGGCTCCCTTGCCTAAAAAGATTTTTTTTATTTTTTATTTTTTTTATTTTTTATATATTTGCTTATAAATTTTGTAAACTCTACTCATCTCGGAAGTAGAATGCTACATTATTTGGGAAGCTGCACACAAAATCTTGTCCACTAAAAAAAAACAAAAAAAACAAAAAAAAACACAAAATCGTTTATAGTTCATGTCAATTTTAATTATTGTAAAATTATTTTAATTTAATTTAACAAAGAAATTAAATAGTAAAGAATGTGAGGCGGCCAGTCGATTGAGGAAGTGATGAGGATGGGGAATGATGATTTTCAACATTCTTGGTGGAAATTTAGTTGAGAAACTGGAATGACATTGAAATTTAAAAGCAGAATATTTGGTACAACTATTCTCTCTCATTTTTTTAGGTTATTATCAAGAACGAATTACACCCACCACCCCTGAGGTTTGCTAAATTACAGTTGAAAATGACTTTATCATTAACTAACACTCACCTCCCCTCTCGTCAGTCAACGTCCGTCAGACTTAACCTTTGACCAAATCAAGAAGGGTAATCTTGTCTTTCAACTTATTAAACCCACTAAAAGACAAAAAATATTTAAAAAACGAAATAAACTGGGATTTAAATATTTAAAAATACAAACAACATTTAAAAAAAGTTAACAAAAAATATCCAGACTTTAAAACTAATTAAATTTATAAATAATTAAATTTAAAAATAAAACTAATTCAATTAATAATTAATAAATATAATAAAATTAAATAAAAAATAAAAAATAAATGTTTTTTTAGAGTTAGAAAAATTATGTTTTTTTTAATAATTAAAAAAATTGAAAAATGAAACACAAAAATGAATTATCCAATCAAACATAGCCACATCAGCCCTAACAATAATTTAATTAAGTATACTACTCATTAATAGTAATTAAAAATTAAAAAACAAACATAAAATCTTCTTCTTAACAGACTCAAATCCTCCGGTCTCCACTCCAACAACCACCATATATATCAATCGAAAAATATCTGAACTTCACAAAACACAAATTGAATCCCAAAATAAAACCTAGAAACAAAAATAATTCACCATCTTCAACATCACAAACCTATTTGAATTCCAAAACACAAACCAGAAACCAAAATAATTCCAAACAAAAGAAAGTTTGCAGAGTTTCTTTAAACCGGAAAAAAAAAAAGAGCATATTCAATCAAATACAATTTTTCTGCAATCTGGACAAAAAAGAAAAGCATATTCAATCAAACATCATTTTTTATGCAATCTGGAAATAAATAAAATAATAATAATAATCTTCAATCAATAACCATTTTTCTGCAATCTGGAAACAACATAAAAAAAAAAATAAAAAATAAATTCATCCTCAATCAATCACCATACATTTTCTTGGCCCCCAAACACCACAATCCAAGAACAAAATCCTATATTTTAATCTTCAAATAAAACTCCACAACCCTTTCCAAAAAATTAAAAAAAAAAAAAAAAAAAATCGAACTCCACAACCCAACTTCATCTTTAATTATCACCCAAAATCCAATATCTCCATCACAGTATCACACTATCAATCTTTCATCATCAACAAAATGATCCGCATCGTTGATGTGGGCGCGCGGAGGAGCGATCTGCTCTATTGGGCGATCCGCACCGACACGGAGGATCGTGCTCCGTCTCTCGATCGCGTGGAGGAGCTGTGCTGTGGACCGGAGATCTCCCGCGAGCTTCATCTCACCAGAGATGGAGGTCTCTCCTCCATGGATCTGGATCTGGAGATCTAGATCGATTTCACTTTTGAAAGAAAAAAAATCTGGAAATTTTGAGATTGAGGATGTTGACTATGGTGGAGAGATGAGGGAGAGATGAGAGATGAGGGTGATGCTATAGTCTGGAAAAAAAAAATCGTGATAAGTCATTTACTCATTTTAAAGATTTTTAATTTTATTACTTTTTCATTTTTATTAAATTTTTTTTGTAAAATCTGTACTAATGAAGCTCCTATTGTGATGAGTCAAATCAGATTTTTTTTTTTTCTATTGCTTTGGATATGCGTGAAGTTGATAATTGTTTTTATTTCTTTTTTATTTTTTAATTTCTGTTTTTCAAATTTAATTAAAAAAAGTTTTAATTTCTGTTTTTGGTTTTTTTTAATTATTTGTAATATTAATTGTTTTAATAAGTTTAGGGGTATTTCGGACTTTTAAACAGTCTGATACGGTCAAAGGTTAAGTCTGACGGACGTTGACTGACGGAAGGGGAGGTGAATGTTAGTTAATGATAAAGTCGTTTTCATCTGTAATTTAGCAAACCTCAGGGGAGGTTGGTGTAATTTGTTCTATTATCAAATGAAAGAGAAGTAGCCAACGTTAATAAATCCAGAGTAAAAAAAAAAAACCCTTGAACAGAAAGAAAAAGATGAGCCGATGCCACGAATTTCTGCAGAGTTGATTCAATTTTCATTAATGCTGTCATATTAGATAGTCGTAAATATTAAGAGAATAAATTCAATTTTCATGGAACAACCACCATGCCCTCTAAAATACAAGACAGCCCCACAACAACTGCAAGCAAAATACATGTATCTCTGATTTTGTAGTTATATGTGACAACTGACAACAGTAACCTACGAAGAAGGGCATACATTTTCAATTCTAAGTTTCCATTCTTGTATGTTTAAACATTTCAAAACAGTTCATGTGAGCACATCAATGTAGAAGGGTTAGAACTTGCCTCAACTTTCTTCCTCTGCAGCAGCAGAAGAATCCGAAAAATCTAATGAATGGCCCTTGTAAGCTACCAACAAGTCTTCGGTATCGTCTCTAAACCTTGTCACATACCTATCCAAGAACTTCTCCTCAGACAAAGTCACCACATGAACAAAACTTGGCTCCTTCTTTAACAACCTTCTCGACTTGAGAATTTGCATAACTTTATAACGAGGAATCAAACGATCTGCTGGGCTAAAGCACAAACAACAAGGTCTTCTAATCAATGCCTCCTTTTTAAGCTCAGGCTTATTCAGAAAGAAATCAATCCCTAACTTTAACTGCTCCTCAGATCTGCTAAGCATCATAGGTTGCTTATGAAACATTTCCATGATTTCATGCTCTGTAAACCCAAAACTTGTAAATAATTTCAATTTTCTCTCAAATGTTTCTTTGCTTATTCCACCAACTGCGATTAGTCCATGGACAAACATCCTCGAATTAACAGAAAATCCCAAATCCGAAACCCGTGAAACAAGGTCTCTGAGTTTGGATTCATCATGAATGAACAACCTAGGTCTAACCTTCAATAGTCCCGAGAGCTGAGAACCAACAATGCCACAACTTTCCAAGAATGCAATGTTACATAACAAACTCCTTTCCGGGTTCGATTGAATAAGCCAACTACATCTACTTATAAGCCTAATCAAATCTTTATTGTTTTTATTATCATTCACTAATATTTTCCTAAGAATTTGAATGCAAGGAATCAGTGTTTTCTCTAGACTATAATTTAAAACATTACAGTGGTTGGAAATGAACTTACCCAGATCGGAACCGACCAAACCCATATCTTGAAAGAAGTCCATCTTCGGTTTAAGATTCTTGTCAACATTACAAAAGAGAATTCGTAGATCTAAACGGGTTGATGATTGAATATCGGTTTCGGAGAATCCAATACTTCGAAGATAGTGGATCACAGAATGTGGCTTTTCAAGGGATTTGACGTTAGAATAGCGTGTTGAATTTGAGAATGATTGGGCTGGTGCTTTGGGGAAATTTAGGGTTTCGATCAGGTAATTGAAGAGCAAAGCGTTTGGTGGTGTCTGAGTTGGGGTTTTGGTGAAAGAAGAGTACATATACAAATTGGGTTTCATTGCTTTTCTGGGAATTTTCTGTAAAAGTTGCAGCGAATTCAAATTTCTCATTTTGATTCTGGAGAGCAGAAACAGGAAATTAGGTTTTAACGAGAACTGGAAATGAACAAAAACGCCGCCGTTTTAACGTTAACTCTATTTCCTACTGTTTCCGATTAAGCAAGTATACATTTATCTATTCTCAGGGGCGAAGCTCAGTCGGTAGATGGACGAGCTTAGGGCTTAGGTAAATAATTCCTAAGTCAACGGTTCGAATCTTGCCAAAGGTAATGCATGGTCTACATAGGTGGATAAATAGATACCGTCAAAAGTATACATTTATCTATTTACGATGTAAAATTTCCTTGTGACCCTCATTTTTTAAAGAAATTCCATCATAAAAATTTAAATTAAAAAAAAAAAAAAATTGCTAAAGACACTTTATTTTCTTCCAATATTATTCTTTTTATTTTTTGAACCTATGTTTTGAAAACATTTCATTTAACCAAAAAAAAAAAAAAAAATTTATTTTTGACGATCACTGTCACACTAATAGTCATTTTATCCAATTTCATCCAATAAGTGACATTTTAGTAAATAAAGGGATGACATTAATTTATTTTAGATGTTTTTTGAAAATCAATTTTTTCTTTTGTTTTTTGAAACGAATAATTATATTTAGTGTGTGTATATAAGTATAGCATATCTATACATATATACGTGTGTGTGTGTGAGAGAAAAAGACTTTATCAGTAAAAGATAATGGAGAATTCATGACAGAAATTACTCAACAATATTTCATTAATATAAATTAATAAATCTCTCTTAAAAAAAAAAAAAAATCACAGAAATTACAAAAAGTGAGTAATTAACAATCACTTTTTTTTTCTTCTTCAAAGTCGCTCAAATTCTATTGACTCGCCTCCGATTTGAACCCAGGACGATTCGGTGGATAACTCATCCACCCGAGCCACCCCAACTTAGGGATGTCAATGGTACGGGTCGGGGATAGGTTTTCCATTACCATCCCCAATACCAATTTGAATGAGAAATACCATTCCCGATGAATACCCTCCTTAAAATAAATGGTGTAGCCCCATTAGGGGATCGACTTTTTGCCATATACCATCCTCATCCCATTAATGTAATTTTTTTTTTTTTTTAATGACTTTTTGATAAAGATCATATAAATATTATTGAATAATATGAAAATAATACTGTGAAGGGTATATTATATAATGATCTGGAATGGAGTAGTGCTTCAATTGAGAGAAAAAAAGAGAGGGAAATAATGTTAGTGGGAGGGAAAAATATGATGGAAAATTATGTTTATATATATATATATTTATATTGATAGCGGCTATGGGGATGGGGTAGGACGGGAATTAAATCAGGGATTGAAAAAAATACCGGTCCCATACCACAACTTAAATGGTACGGTTAAAACCTCCCCTAACAGGGTGGGTCCCCACGGATCCCCAGATCAATGGGTAATTTTGACATTTCTACCCCAACTGTGCCATCTCCATGCATTCTAATACAAAGCAATTTTTTTTCGAATCAATTAAATTGGCAAATCAATCCTTACATCTATGTGCATTGTTCTAATCAGAGTAGTGACCTCCTCAATTTGATCTTCAGTTAAACAGGTTAAGAGAAGTACTTTTGCAATTCCTGATCCATCTGGGTAACAAGCAAAATCAATCATTCATAAGTTTTCTTTGAATTAATCTGTGTTGCTTTTGGTTGCATATCATTTTCCATAACTTTTGAATCAAACAAAACTTTAAATATTGGACATTAGAAAAACAAAATTTAGGGTTTGTAAAACAATATTGAATAGGAAGAAAAATATTGTTGGTGTTGACAATGATTTTTGGATTGTAGACAGATCAGCTGCCAACAATGACACGTACGCAAGTTGTTGCTTAGATTGGCTGAGAGACATCAAAGCACCATCCCACTACATGGAGACAATATAATATGAATAAAATAGAAAAAAGCAATAATGACATCAGAGTTTTTACGTGGAAAACCCTAAGGTAGGGAAAAAATCATGGTCGTCATAACAACATGAAAAGATGATTACAATTACAAGCTTAATGCCTTCTCTCTAATGTTATATTGCTCTCTTCCTCTCACCATCGCTCGATACATGTATTTATATGGGAACTAGGGTGTTGCCCTAATCCTTGTCATGCAAGCAAAGATTTGAGGAAATCGTATCTTGGCAAGATCCTAGGAGGATCGTATCTTGGCAATTCTAGGAGGATCGTATCTTGGCAATTCACATGTGTTTGGGAGATCTCTTTCCTTGTTGGAGTCAATCTTTGTGATTCTTGGGATTATTTCCTGTATAGGAGTCTTGGAGAGATTATGATTGTGTTTCCTTGTTGAAACTTGATTTGGAGAGATTAATACGGGATTTTGTATCTATCACAATCTTTAGAATTATATGGGGTATCAAGGTTGGACTTGTGCTTATAGTCTAAGTCTTATTGAGTTGAAGAGCTGAAGACCTGAATAGTTGGCCGAAGTGCCTTGCTGAATATTTGGCCAAGGTGTTTAGCTGAATAATTGGCCACGGTACCTAACTGAATAGCTAGCCGAGGTGCTTTGCTGAAGAGCTAGTCGAGGTGCCTAGCTTAATAGCTAGCCGATATGCTTTGCTGAAGAGCTCTTAGCGAGCTGAGTTGCTCTTGATGAGTTGAATATCTCCAGTGACTAGAGCATGTCTATACATGCGAGTATATTTGATATTGTAAGTCGCAAAGTGGAAAAAAGATAGGTTTTAAAATTATCTTAGACCTTTTTGGTATACACGAATATGAGGAGGGATTTGATTAATACCTTTGAAGCTTTCTCCTTCATTTGTTTTTGATTCTTTATCACCAAGCCTTTCGAGCTATGACCCGCGATCTGATAACTTGCATGTGGACACGTCACGGATGCAGTCAGGACTAGACAGAGATATACAGAAACTTGGGAAAACAACACTTTGCCCTCATCCTTGGATTCAGCCGGCCACTTGCAAGAGGAAATAAAACACTTTTTCTTTTCTTTTCTTCCTTGCCTTTGTCACACCCTCTGTTCTATATTAGGTTTTGGCTGTGTTTTGTTTTCTGATAAGTATATCTTATATATCAGGATCCTAGAGTTTAGTTAACCAAGTCAAAATAGGATTATAAATTTTTTTTAATTCGGTCACCACTAGGATTTAAACCTTTGACCTTTAGGATTTAAAATAATCTTTATTATTTTTAATCTTTTTGTTTTAGTCATGGTTCAAACCTGTAACTAGTGCTGTAAAAGTGGAGTGGTCCGGCCCAAATAAGTCCGGCCCGCCTGGACCGTTTTCGTAAAACGGGCCGGACCAGGTCAGCGCCACACATTTGGTGGACCGGACTAGGTCCGGTCCATTTTTCGAAATGCCGGTCCGGCACGGCACGTGGCCTGTTTCCGGCGGACTGTTCAGGCGGACCGGACCGGGATCACTTTTTTTTTTTTTTAATAAATTATTTATTTGTTTTATTAATATTTCTTTTTCATTTTGGGTTCTAGTGAAAAATAAAATACATAATTAAAAATTAAAATACTTAATATCAATTTAACAATTGAATTATGTAAATGTAGTTAGATAGATTTATTATTTTTGGTAAAAAAATAATTCAAACAATGAATAAAGATAAAATAGTAAAAAAAAAATATAAAATACATGATGTGTGTTGGTGGAAAATGTAGAGAGAGAGAGAGAGAAACAATGAAATTGAATGAAAATGTGTAGAGATTTGGAGAATGGAGAGAAATTGAGAGAATGAGAGAATGAGAGAAAGTGATTGAAAAATGGAATGGATGGGGTATTTATAGAAAAATTGAAATTGTGGGTGAAAATATAAAATAGAAGAATTGAGGGGGTTTTTTGTAATTTGATTTGGCTGTAACGGTTGGATTTCAAAATCCAACCGTTGGTTGACGTCAGCCAACGGTTGGATTTTGAAATCCAACCGTTACAGCTGTCAACATTTTTTTTTTTTTTTTTTTTTACAACAGCCGGACCGGTCCGGCGGTCAGTCCGCCTCCTGTGATCCGCCGGATCCACATGCCGTGGCGGGCCGATCCGGCGGACCGGCACCCTGTAGCATGCTCCGCGGCCCGCCTACGTGCCGGACTTGGTTCGCACCGCGTCCTCCGTGGACCGGACCTGATCCGGCCCAAGCTCCTTGGTAGGCCATACGGACCGGCCCTCTTGGGCCTGGTCCATTTTTACAGCACTACCTGTAACCTTCTATTAATAAATAAATAACTAATAATTCTCAATTATTAATATAATTGAATTATTAATGTACTAATCAAATAATCATATTAGTTAATTAGTTTCCTGAATCAATTCATGTCACTTTCGTAACATAATTAATTTGGACTATCCAATTAATTAACCGTGACCCTTGTTACCAATAACCATAAGAGCTAGTAAGGGGACCTAATGAACCCACAGTTTTGAGCTCCAATAATACTTAGAAATAATTAATTAAACTCTTTAATTAATATTTCATGATTATTAACCTTGGAGTTACTCCACTAAAAACCCGATGTTGCATTTTCGTAACTGTAGATGTTTTACACAAACCAAAATGTTAGTGTCCATCGATATAGCTATTACATATGGTATGATCCTCCACAAGAAGTTCATAATTAGAGCTAGGTCATAAAGTCCGTTATACCCCTCTAATTATATCTTTTCCTTTAAGTACTATTGATTCTCTGATGAATAATTATATCTTTCCTTCCTTTACAGAAGAAGGAGAGCGCTCTTAATCATTTAAGTCCCGAATCAACCCTTAATGGAACTACTTCTCTACTTCTCGCAAGAAGGAGTTGATTCTTTTATTATGTGCATACCTTCCTAGCCACAAGCCAAACCGTAATTCCAAGATACGGAGTTATTGATCGGGAATGCTACTCATGGTATGTCAAGAAAGACGATCTAACTTGAAGGAGTGAGTAAGACACTCAGGATTTAGATCACCCATATACAGCCATCATTTGTCGATATATATGAATCTCTACATGAAACGGATCTTGGTGATAAATTCATATAGATCGTGGCCCAGTCTTATATGATCACATCATATAAAGTGCATCCATTCTTATATCACCATATGAGTAGTCTAGGATAAGACCACCGTACATTACGGAATGGACCGCAGCTGTAGATTATCCATAAATAAAGTACCCAGCTTTATTTGCTTTCTACGGACTCTTTAGATTGCACATCTCAAATCGAATTTCTCTGTATATTCATATACTCAGTTTGAGATTACATCTAACAATCTTGGATGTTTAACACATATGATATAAGTGTATGAGTCATATTTATTGAATGAAAATACTACTTCTTTTATCAATGGATTTATAACATTTACAAATTACAAGATTTATGTCATAAATCTCAACAGATATATGCAGTTGTTTCTATATGTGGTACTTCCATGTGTTTTTGCTTTGACCATTTGATGACATATCTCAACTTTGACTTTTGGATGACATAGATTGATATGTAAAGTATTTCCCACCAATTATGCAGACGTGTCAGACCCACTGAAAATTCCCCTAACAATTGGACTCTAAAAATTTTGTTTGGGCTGTCTTATGAACTTTTTTGTCCTCTTTAGTAATTTTAATTAAGGTTAAAATCAACATAAACAAAAATATTTAAAATGGAGTGTAAAAATATATTTAGTGGTGGATTGTTAATAGTATCACTCTTTCGCTATTCAAACCTCCCCTACCCTTAAAATTGAATTAATAAAATAAACAATTAATCGAAGATAATTCTTTCAGTGCAATATAAATTAAAATGGAAAAATAAAAATCTATTTTTAAAGTTGTAAGTTATTTTAATTTTTAATTTTTTTTTTTACTATTTTTAGAAGAAAATAAACAAAAATGTTTTTATTTTTAAAAATAATTATATTCATTTTAAAATTTAAATTTTTGTTTGATTGTTTTCAAATATAAAATTGTAAAATTGTAAAAAAAAAATAAGTATTTATGAGCTATTAAATTATTTTAATTTTTAATAACTAACCTTTACAAATTGTTAAAAAAAATGAAGGTAAATTAAAATTTTAAAAATATATTTTTAATTTTCCATTTAAAAATTAATTTATAAATTATATTCCATTGAAAAGATTATCTTAAATTAATTTAATTTAATTGTTTTCTAGAAAATGATTATCTTTATTTTTAAAATTTTAATAACTAAGAGCAATTAATCTTTTTATTAGTTTAATTTTAAAAGCAGAGGAAGTCTGAATAGATAAATACATACTTACTCTCTGATTGTATTTATGCCAAACTTAAGAGGATGTGAATGTATTTACCCCTGAAGATAATCTTAAGGTTCTTTTTAGCAATTTTTTTTTTTTTTTGAAAAGAAAAAATATTTTTTGAATCATAAAATTATAATGAGATTTTAATAAAGAGGAATGCACTCTCCCAATACACTCTCTCTTTTTACTTGGACACATGTCAATTTTTTTACTTTTTAACATGAAACATAATAAATGGAATGTATGTTCAAATCATTTACAACTCAAACAAACCATTTTCTTCTCAAATGGCCCTTTGTTTTTACTAACTATAATTTGTAATCTCTTTCATCTGACTCTTTCTAAAAATCTTTTGGACTTTTTTGTTCAACAAAAAAAAAACAAAAAAAGGCTGTGATGTTTGATAGTAAACACACACACCATATATACATACATATATTATTAATGATTTTTACTATCAATTTTTCATATTAAATAAAAATTGAACGAAATAAGTGGCAATATAAATTATGTTATCTTTTAAAGAGAATAAATGATGTTTAGAAGTAAAAATATCAACTCAAAAGATTTTTTTTTTTTTTAAAAAAAAAAAAAAAACTTAAAAGGATTTCATAAAGAATAAGATGAAAGAGATTGCAAAAATATATTTGGTATAAATTATGTCTTTAAGGAGTATAAAAGATGTTTAGGAGAAAAAAAAAACTCAAATTTAAAATTTAAAAAAAAAAAAAAAAAAAAAAAAAGTCAAAGGATTTTTGAAAAGAATTACATGATTTCCTCTTAAAAAAGAAGAAAAAAACAGTTCCATTAGAGACAAATTATTTGCTTAGGGAAAATTTAAAACCACGCAGGCTACACCGATAAACTGGAATGAGCCAATGAGGTGCAACATCATTGAAATTTAAAAGCAAAGACAAGTAGCCAACGTTAATAAACCCAGTAAAAAATGAAAGAAAAAGATGCGCCGATGCCACGAATTTTTGCAGAAGATTCAATTTTCATTAATGCTGTCATATTAGATTGTCCTAAATATTAAGAGAATCAATTCAATTTTCTGCAACAACCACCATGCCCTCTAAAATACAAGACAGCCCCACAACAACTGCAAGCAAAATACATGTATCTCTGATTCTATTCACAACATGAGCATATATAGCCTTTCCAATTTGGTTTTTGTAAGATTTTGTAGTTATGTGTATGAAAAACTTGAGGATTGGTAGCAGACAACAATAACCTACGAAGAAGCTGTGATCCATAAAATTCAAACAAGGGCATACATTTTCAATTCTAAGTTTCCATTCTTGTATGTTTAAACATTTCAAAACAGTTTATGAGAGCATATCAATGTAGAAGGGTTTGGACTTGCCTCAACTTTCTTCCTCTGCAGCAGCAGAAGAATCCGAAGAATCTAATGAATGGCTCTTGTAAGCTACCAACAAGTCTTCAGCATCGTCTCTAAACCTTGTCACATAAATGTCCAAGAACTTCTCCTCAGACACAGTCAGCGCATGAACAAAACTTGGCTCCTTCTTTAACAACCTTTTCGACTTGAGAATTTGCATAACTTTATATCGAGGAATCAAACGATCTACTGGGCTAAAGCACAAACAACAAGGTTTTCTAATCAATGCCTCCTTTTTAAGCTCAGGCTTATTCAGAAAGAAATCAATCACTAACTTTAACTGCTCCTCAGATCTGCTAAGTATCATAGGTTGCTTATGAAACATTTCCATGAATTCATGCTCTGTAAACCCAAAACTTGTAAATAATTTCAATTTTCTCTCAAATGTTTCTTTGCTTATTCCACTAACTGCGATTAGTCCATGGACAAACATCCTCGAATTAACAGAAAATCCCAAATCCGAAACCCGTGAAACAATGTCTCTGAGTTTGGATTCATCATGAATGAACAACCTAGGTCTAACCTTCAATAGTCCCGAGAGCTGAGAACCAACAATGCCACAACTTTCCAAGAATGCAATGTTACTTAACAATCTCCTTTCCGGGTTCGATTGAATAAGCCAACTACATCTACATATAAGCTTAATCAAATCTTGATTGTTTTCATTATCATTCACTAATATTTTCCTAAGAATTTGAATGCAAGGAATCAGTGTTTTCTCTAGACTAGAAGTTAAAACATTAGAGCGATTGGAAATGAACTTACCCAGATCGGAACCTACCAGACCCATGTCTTGAAAGAAATCCAACTTCGGTTTAAGATTCTTGTCAACATTAAAAAAGAGAATTCGTGTATGTAAACGGACTGATGATCGAATATCGGTTTCGGAAAATCCAATACTTCGAAGATAGTGGATCACAGAATGTGGCTTTTCAAGGGATTTGACGTTAGAATAGAGTGTTGAATTTGAGAATGATTGGGCTAGTGTTTTGGGAAATTTTAGGGTTTGGATCAGGTAATTGAAGAGCAGAGTGTTTGGTGGTGTCTGAGTTGGGGTTTTGGTGAGAGAAGAGTACATAAACAAATTGGGTTTCATTGCTTTTCTGGGAATTTTCTGTAAAAGTTGCAGTGAATTCAAATTTCTCATTTTGATTCTGGAGAGGAAGATACAGAAAATCAGGGTTTAGGTTTTAACGACAACTGGAAAGGAACAAAAAAGCCGCCGTTTTAACGTTATCTCTATTTCCTATTGATTCCGGTTAAAGGGTAAATACACTCACCTCCCCTGGAGTTTAACATAAATGCAGCTAGAGAGCAAGTATACATTTATCTATTTACAATGCAAAATTTCCTTTTGACACCCATTTGTTAAAGAAACTCCATCATAAAAACTTAAATTTGAAATATATATATATATATATGTATACAGTCTTTCTATTATCAATTCGAACTGACAATAAATATATCAGGACGAACAATGTGGGCCATAGATTATGGAGAAGTTTTGACAAGTGCATACACTTTGAGTCAAAATATGTAAATCTAGTGGTTCACATTTTTCGTCCTGATATATTTATTGTCAGTTCGAACTGATAATAAAAAATCTGTATATATATATATACCAAAGACACTTTATTTTCTTCCGATATTATCTTTTTTTATTTGGGGTATTATCATTTTGGTCCCTATATTTCGCAACTTATGACTTTTTTAACTGTCTTTCCATTTTTGAAGCCATGTACCCTATGTTTTCAAAATCCATCAATTTAGTCCCTCAGTTAGTCAACCAATAGTCAAATTTAACGGTTAAAGGGTATTTTTGTTCTTAAACCAAGAACATGCCACGTGTTAACACAAAAAAAAAATATAGAAAAAAAATATTTTTATAATAAAATATATATATATATATATATATTATTACAAATTATAAACATTAATTAAAATTAAAAAAAAAATAAAAAAACTCTATCCCAATCTCCATCTTCAACATCAACAAACTCCATCTTCATCTTTCAATATCATCACCAATCCACCAAATTCTTCATCACAAACAACCAACACAAAACACAAATAGTATAATGTAATTCATTAACATCTATGTAAATTAGGCTGGTGTAAATCGTTGCACCGTAAACTATCAATTTCGATGAATAAATAATTAAATAAATATATGTGATAGTGTATCATTTGAGTATACAAGTGACTTGATAAATTTTACTTAATTATTATTTTAATTAATTATTTAATTTAAATTTTGTATACTTTTTAAATTTGGTTTGATTTGACGATTTAAGATCAAACCTAAAATAGTTTAATTTTGTTATATTTTTTATATATTAAAATAAATATAAAACAAATACATTATTTTTTTATTTAAACAAATATTATAATCAGGGTTTGTAAAATCGACATATCCACCGATATATCTATATTTTGGAGGGACCGATATCGAAACAAGGGTAATATCCAATATCTAGCAAATATCCGGTCGATATCGAAATATCTATAAAAATCTCCCGATATTCCCGAAATATCCCGATATTCCCGAAATATTGTGAATTTCATCTCGAAATCCAGGGATATTTTGCAAAAAAATTAAAAATTAAAAATTAATCTTAAACACTTAAATTATTGTTCAAATAATCTATATTGAAAATTATTTTGAAAGAAGCATTAACAAATTTTATTTCGGATTGTTTATCATTTATAATTAATATTTAGTATAGTATTTAATTATTTATACTAAAATTAATATTTTTTATTCTTCTAGTTTACTATTTGAACCCAAAGTACTAATATAGAGATAATATTGGGGATAATTCAGATCTTTTGAAAGCCGTACATATTATCTATTCGCAATTAGACCCTGAAGCTGTAGGGATTGCTAATTTTAGAAATGAGGTAAAAAGTTACAACTTACAATCAATTTTATAATTCCAATATTATAACTTCTTTGCATGAGAGTATTGTGTCATTTACTCATATATATATATTATTTACATACTGATCTTATGAGTCATGAATGTAGCTCATATACTTTAATGATGGAAAGAAAAATTTTAGTAAACGAGCAGCCATAGCAGCTAGAAGCAAAATGTAACTAGGTATATAAGTTTTATTACAAAAATCTATGTAATAATAATAAATAATAATATCATTGAAATGGTATTCATACTTATAATACTTAATAATTTTAATTGCAACTGATTGGTAGGTAGTGTATGGAGATTGTGCTCCATCATTGCGTGCAATAGTAGTTCGCATATTGTCACAAATAGCATCATCTTCTACATGCGAAAGAAATTGGTCTACATTTGCTTTAATCCACACAAAACAAAGAAACCGTCTTGCCTATTCTAAGCTTGAACAACTTGTTTATTGTTATTATAATATAAAGTTGTAAATTAGGGATATGGCAGCTGAAAAAGATAAAGTAGATGAAACTGATTTTATGGATCTACTTCAAGTAGCAGCTGAGGTAGGGGACGACAATGAGAATCCTTTTTTTGACTGGGTTAGACCTGCTTATTTGGATGATGATGAGGGAAATCCTGATCCACAAATTGCTTCTTATGCTCGAGACATGGGAATAAATGTTGAACAAGTGATTAGAGAAGAAGTTGTTGTAGATCGTGGAGTTACTGTTAGCAGTTCTTCCGATGACCAACATACCTCTGATGGAAATAGTGGAGGAAAAGATGATGGAGATGATGGAGGAGTTTGGGATTCTAGTGCAAGATGTTGGGATACTGGTGCAACAGGTTGGGATGCTCATGCTAATTTTGATCAAAATCATGGTAGACAACATGGAGGAACAAGTCAAATTGATAAAGATTCCTTGAATATGTCTCTCTCCTCAATGAGTATGGGCACCGAAAATAGTTCTTTAAGTGATTCGCAGACAAAATCAGGTTCTAATATACCATATTATGGTAGTTATGGTAGTTGTAGTATATTTAATTATCCTTCTCCACAAATGCCATATGCAATACCTATACATGCAGATCAACAATATCTACCAAGTTGGGTAAATCCAAACTACCCAATTCATGGATCAGTTGGAAGAGATTAAGTAACATACGTGTGACATATTAATAACTACCTTGAAAACTATGCTAGCACGTTTTCCTGGGAAAATTATTGTTCGAATCAATATAGAAATGTATCTTATGTATTTGAACCAGCAAAGAATTCATTTTGGTTTTAAATTTCAGATATGCAATGTATTATTATGTATGAATTATGATTTTTGATAGAATCTTGGAAGTATGGAACTATATATATTTTATTGATAATTTTGCTTATTAAATATTTAATCTCTTTATATTGTATATAATATTGTAAAAGTGAAACAAAATATTATTTTATTAAATACTCAATTTTAAAAATTATATACAGACTCTATATATGTTATAATTTATAATAAACTCATAACTATGCTAATTTATTATTGAAATATGATTCATTTGATGTATAATTATTTGTTTAAGCTTGTCCTAAAGTTTCACAAAAAAAATTCTAAACTTTAGATGTAAATATCCATCATTTTGTTAATTTTTTACCGAATATCCACCGATATCGATAATATCCCCGATATATCTATAAATTTAGAAGCCCGATATGGATACCGATACCGATATTTTATTCCTTGATTATAATATTTATATAAATAGCTAAACTTATTATTATTATGATAAACAATAATACTAAATTTAACTAAAATGTAGAACACCATAAACTTAAAGAATAAAACTAATTCGTTTAAACCAAAATGAGAAAACTGGTTTGCTAACAAAGGACCTTGATTTACCATAATGTACCTGAAGCAATAAAAAGAAAAAAAAACAAAACAAAACAGAAACTTAAATATCAACTACAAAACTCAAAATTATAGCATATAAGCCATTAGCTAACCGTTAAAATTAAAATTTTCACATTTTGTCACATTTCATACCATTTCATATTCCAAAAAGTCTCAAATCTCTTGCAAAATTGAAATAAAAAACCAATCCTTTCTAAATACAGCAAAATTAGAGTAAAAAATTATTACTGATCATTTTCTCAGGTATCTATAACTACTGATCATTTTCTCATCCAAAACTTTCTCAGCCACCAAACAGAACATTAGAAGAAAAAAAATATAAAAGAAAATGATCCTTTATAAAAACCGTAACATTAGAGTAAAAATGGTTCAATTACACTCAACAGAGACAATACTTAGCTTCATCGGATACCGATCATGTTACCTTCACGGATTTTCTCAGCAACCAAACAGGACATAAGAATAAAAACCTAATCCTTTCTAAATATCTAGTAATTAAAGTCAAAACGATTAAAACACACTCAAAAGAGATAATAATCAGTTTCATCAGCTAGTCTATTTACAAACATTGATCAGTTTACTTCTCGAATTTTCTCGGTAGCCAAACTCATAAAAATCACTGATAATAACACAAAAAAACAAAAAACAAAAAAACAAAAAAAAGCAATCGAAATCTAATAAGAGAAACTAAAAAGAGAAAATTACGTGATCGAATAACAATTAATTAAACTACTCACAGAAGTTCGTCGACGATCGATTGAAGAGAGAATGGAAAAACCCAAATAATTTGAAGACTCCCGCGATCGGTTTCTTAAAACGAGACACTGTTGAATTAGTTTGAGCGGGTACTTGGCGACATGAGGACAGTACACGTGTACGCGATCGGATATTTTTGTATTGTTGTTAAGATTTTGAAAATGTGAAGAGGTTTCGCTGTTATGCTTCGCATGCCTATGAGGCCCGATGTTGACTCAACGATCCACGTCGATGTGATAAGGGTGTTGACTTTTAATAGATTTTTATCGGTTTTAAGTACATGTGTTATTAAGAAAATAACGAGAGGATATGAGTGCACCGTGTATCTAATTTCGTGATTATCGTTAAGGTGTTGTGATATGAATTTCGTTAATTTTTTGTTCATCCAAAAAAAAGACCCTTTAAGTTTATTATGTAATCAAAACTCAAACAATTCATTAAATTAACATAATTTAATTAACTATAAAATGTCATTTATCTCTCTAAAGTACTTGTTTTTAACATATTGACCAAATAGTTAGTAACCTCAATCTAATAAGATCTAATTTAAACCTCCTAATTTTGTGTCATGTATGTCATTTCGTAACTTCAATTACCACCCCTAGAACTTATGTTATCGTTGAAAATATAATAAATATTATATTAATTTCCTTAAAGAAAAACTTCTATATATATTTTTCTTTGGAAATGGGGATTAATTTAAACTTATTAGGACCTCAACAAATGTTGAAGGTTTTTTTTTTTTATTTTTTTATTTATTTATTATTATTTATTTATTTATTTATTTTAAAAAAAATGTTGAAGGATGTTTAGCGCCAGGCTATCCTTCCTAGAAAATAGTAATTACCTTTTTTTAGAGAGGATGGAAACTCATAAAACCCTAATTCATATAGGTAGCCCATCGACACCTACTCTAACAGTCCCAATTTGGTCAGTATATCCTGATATAACTTTATCAAGATATTGAATGTGAGCCACTGGTTTTGACAAGTGCATATACACTTGAGTCAAAGTATGTAAAACAAATGGCTCACATTCAATATCCTCACAAAGTTATATCAGGATGCACTGACTTGGAAATTTTTCCCTACCCTAAAATAGCTAACCTAAAGTATAGAATTAAATATAACCTAAATATTATATGTATAGATAGGTCTTGCTACCGAGAAAGTAAATTTATGAAATCAATCCAATAATAAATAGAGAGAAAACCAAAAGTAGCCATCTAAAATATTAGAATTTTGTTTCTAACCACATGCGAAATTTTAATTGTTAATAACCACATTTTTGAGAAATTACATGAATACCCATATTTAAATACCACAAAAACCAAAAACAACAGTAGAGAGAAATTTGGAACAACCGAGAAAGAGAGAAGAGGGAGGAAGAGGTGTTGTCGGTGAGAGAGAGAGAGAAGAGAGCATCATTGCCATCGTTGGAGCAGCTAGAAGAGAAGAGGTTGTCATCGTAGTCCGGAAACAAACCTACCATTCGCCTATAATCCATTTACCTGGAAAAAAAAATTGACTTCCAAAAAAAAAATTACGTTTTCAAAATAATATTAAGATTTTTAGTTTTTTCAAAACATTTCACGTTTTTTGTCAACATTTTGAGTTTTTATAGAAGATTTTAAGTTTTAACAGAAGATTTAAAGTTTTCAAACTAGTGAAACTTGAAATCTTCCGGAAAAAACTTGAAACTTTATTTAATTTGATTCTTCACAAAAACACACAAAAGTGATGCAATAACGCTAAAATCATGTTAAAGTAACTGTTTGCAAATCAATTAATGAACAAATAAAAGATATTTACACACCTTAGACCGATTTAGAGCAAAACGGAAAACTTTTTCTTCATTAACATCTTCAAATCTTCAACGCGATTTCGAGAACAAACCATCCTCTAGTTAGTCGATTTGTAGGAACAACAATGGTGCGGCCACTTTTAGCAATTTCCACTAGTGTTTGATTTGCAGGAACAACGATCATAATTCGATGATGAAGAACGAACAAAGAAGAAGGAAGAAAACGGTAAAAAAAAATAACAAAAGAAAATAGACAGTAAAAAAAATAACAAAAGGAAATAGAAAAAATAATTTGGAAGTATTTTGGTAATTTATGGATATAAACTAAATTTTTTATAAAAAAGTGGTTATTAACAATTAAAGTTTCGTATGTGGTTAAAAATGAATTTCACATGTTAGATGTGGTCATTTTTAGCAATTTCCACTAATAAATATTAAAAACCACCATATTACAATTTGTTAAGCGCCAAAAAAAGCCAAAAAATCAAATAAGCATTTTTCCACAATATTCAGTACTGGGACCTTAATTGGACTCGGTCCATATCAAACCCGGATCCCTCCGAATAGCAGATTTGTACCGAGGTACCATGGTACCGGGATACTAGACTACCGGATTCTCAATTGAGCAGCGGGTCTATACAAATGCAGCTCCTTTATATTAGGCCATCAGGGCCATCGGAGCCACCATGGTACCGAGATACCATACTACACCATGGTATAGTAGTATGGATTTACAGCACATTTGATAAAATTTTCTGAAAATATAAATAAGAGTTTTGTCCTCTGTTTTTTCACTTCTTTGGAGAACAGGTCTGAGAACTCTCCTCTGATCTCATACGAGTTGTTGTGTTGTTCTAGTTGTTCTCATTTTAGTCGGTCTGCTCTGTTGATCTAGTTCTTCTCATTTTGGTATGTTTGCTCTGTTGTTCTAGTTCTTCTGTTCTAGTTGTTCTCATCTCACCAATGCTAGTTGTTGTGTTATGCTCTGTGTTATTTGAAACTAAAAACTAAAATACCAGTGCTGCAGCACTAATACATGGAGGCGGAGGACGGTTACGTGACGATCGATGTTCTTGAAGATACCGAGTTGTAAACTCCGACGCGTAGACAACCTAGGTACGTATGTGTCGGTGTAATAGTTTGCAAGTACACACACACACACACACACACACACACACACACACACACACACACATATATATATATATATATATATATAGTACCATGGTACCGGGATACCATACTACACCAAGGTATAGTAGTATGGATTTACATCACATTTGATTAAATTTTCTAAAACTATAAATAAGAGTTATATTCGATGTTTTTCACTTACAGGTATGAGAACTCTTTTCTGATCTCATACGAGTTGTTGTGTTGTTCTAGTTGTTCTCATTTTGGTCGGTCTGCTATGTTGTTCTAGTTCTTCTCATTTTGGTATGTTTGCTCTGTTGTTCTAGTTGTTCTCATCTCACCAGTGCTAGTTGTTGTGTTGTGTTCTGTGTTGTCTGAAACTAAAAACTAAAATACCAATGCCGCAGCACTAACACATGGAGGCGGAGGACAGTTACGTGACGATCGATGTTCTTGAAGATACCGAGTTGTAAACTTCGATGCGTAGACAACCTAGGTACATATGTGTCGGTGTAATATTTTGCAAGTATACACACACACACACACACACACACACACACACACACACACATATATATATATATATATATATATATATATAGTACCATGGTACAGGGATACCATACTACACCATGGTATAGTAGTATGGATTTACATCACATTTGATTAAATTTTCTGAAACTATAAATAAGAGTTATGTTCTATGTTTTTCACTTCTTTGAAGAATAAGTCTGAGAACTCTCTTCTAATCTCATACGAGTTATTGTGTTGTTCTAGTTGTTCTCATTTTGGTTGGTCTGCTCTGTTGTTCTAGTTCTTCTCATTTTGGTATGTTTGCTCTGTTGTTCTAGTTCTTTTGTTCTAGTTGTTCTCATCTCACCAGTGCTAGTTGTTGTGTTGTGTTGTGTGTTGTCTGAAACTAAAAACTAAAATACCAATGCCGCAGCACTAACACATGGAGACAGAGGACGGTTACGTGACGATCGATGTTCTTGAAGATACCGAGTTGTAAACTTTGACGCGTAGACAACCTAGGTACATATGTGTCGATGTAATATTTTGCAAGTATACATGCATACACACACACACACACACACACACACACACACACACACACACACATATATATATATATATATATATATATATATATATATATATATATATATATAGTACCATGGTACCGGGATACCATACTACACCATGGTATAGTAGTATGGATTTACATCACATTTGATTAAATTTTCTAAAACTATAAATAAGAGTTATATTCGATGTTTTTCACTTCTTTGGAGAACAGGTCTGAGAACTCTCTTCTGATCTCATACGAGTTGTTGTGTTGTTCTAGTTGTTCTCATTTTGGTTGGTCTGCTCTGTTGTTCTTGTTCTTCTCATTTTGGTATGTTTGCTCTGTTGTTCTAGTTCTTCTGTTCTAGTTGTTCTCATCTCACCAATGCTAGTTGTTGTGTTATGCTCTGTGTTGTTTGAAACTAAAAACTAAAATACCAGTGCCGCAGCACTAACACATGGAGGCGGAGGACGGTTACGTGACGATCGATGTTTTTAAAGATATCGAGTTGCAAACTCCGATGCACAAACAACCTAGGTACGTATGTGTATGTGTAATATTTTGCAAGTATACACATACACATACATATATATATATATATATATATATATATATGGTACCATAGTACCAGGATACCATACTACACCATGGTATAGTAGTATGGATTTATAGCACATTTGATAAAATTTTATGAAACTATAAATAAGAGTTATGTCCTCTGTTTTTCACTTCTTTGGAGAACAGGTCCGAGAACTCTCTTCTAATCTCATACGAATTATTGTGTTCTAGTTGTTCTCATTTTGGTTTGTCTGCTCTGTTGTTCTAGTTATTTTGTTCTAGTTCTTCTCATTTTGGTCTGTATGCTCTGTTGTTCTGTTCTAGTTTTTCTCATCTCACTAATGATAGTTGTTGTGTTGTGTTCTGTCTTGTTTGAAACTAAAAACTAAAATAGCAATGCCGCAGCACTAACACATGGAGGCGGAGGACGGTTACGTGACGATCGATGTTCTTGAAGATACCGAGTCCCAAACTCCGACACGCAGATAACCTAGGTACATATGTGTCTGTGTAATATTTTGCAAGTATACATACATATACATATACATATACATATACATATATATATATATATATATAGTACCGTGGTACCAGGATACCATACTACACCATGGTATAGTAGTATGGATTTACAACACATTTGATTAAATTTTCTAAAACTATAAATAAGAGTTATGTCCTCTGTTTTTCACTTCTTTTGAGAATAGGTCTAAGAACTCTCTTCTAATCTTATACGAGTTGTTGTATTGCTCTAGTTGTTCTCATTTTGGTTTGTCTGCTATGTTGTTCTAGTTCTTTTGTTCTAGTTGTTCTCATTTTGGTATGTCTGCTCTGTTGTTCTAGTTGTTCTGATCTCACCAATGCTAGTTGTTGTGTTGTGTTCTGTGTTGTCTGAAACTAAAAACGAAAATACCAATGCCGCAGCACTAACACATGGAGGCGGAGGACGGTTACGAGACGATCGATATTCTTGAAGATATTGAGTTGCAAACTCCGACGTGCAGACAACCTAGGTACGTATGTGTCTGTGTAATATTTTGCAAGTATATATATATATATATATATGGTACCATGGTATCGAGATACCATACTACACCATGGTATAGTAATATGGATTTACAACATATTTGATAAAATTTTCTGAAACTATAAATAAGAGTTATGTTCTATGTTTTTCACTTCTTTGAAGAATAAGTCTGAGAACTCTCTTCTAATCTCATACGAGTTATTGTGTTGTTCTAGTTGTTCTCATTTTGGTTGGTCTGCTCTGTTGTTCTAGTTCTTCTCATTTTGGTATGTTTGCTCTGTTGTTCTAGTTCTTTTGTTCTAGTTGTTCTCATCTCACCAGTGCTAGTTGTTGTGTTGTGTTGTGTGTTGTCTGAAACTAAAAACTAAAATACCAATGCCGCAGCACTAACACATGGAGACAGAGGACGGTTACGTGACGATCGATGTTCTTGAAGATACCGAGTTGTAAACTTCTACGCGTAGACAACCTAGGTACATATGTGTCGATGTAATATTTTGCAAGTATACATGCACACACACACACACACACACACACACACACACACACACACACACACATATATATATATATATATATATATATATATATATAGTACCATGGTACCAGGATACCATACTACACCATGGTATAGTAGTATGGATTTACATCACATTTGATTAAATTTTCTAAAACTATAAATAAGAGTTATATTCGATGTTTTTCACTTCTTTGGAGAACAGGTCTGAGAACTCTCTTCTGATCTCATACGAGTTGTTGTGTTGTTCTAGTTGTTCTCATTTTGGTTGGTCTGCTCTGTTGTTCTTGTTCTTCTCATTTTGGTATGTTTGCTCTGTTGTTCTAGTTCTTCTGTTCTAGTTGTTCTCATCTCACTAATGCTAGTTGTTGTGTTATGCTCTGTGTTGTTTGAAACTAAAAACTAAAATACCAGTGCCGCAGCACTAACACATGGAGGCGGAGGACGGTTACGTGACGATCGATGTTTTTAAAGATATCGAGTTGCAAACTCCGATGCACAAACAACCTAGGTACGTATGTGTATGTGTAATATTTTGCAAGTATACACATACATATATATATATATATATATATATATATATATATATATGGTACCATAGTACCAGGATACCATACTACACCATGGTATAGTAGTATGGATTTATAGCACATTTGATAAAATTTTATGAAACTATAAATAAGAGTTATGTCCTCTGTTTTTCACTTCTTTGGAGAACAGGTCCGAGAACTCTCTTCTAATCTCATACGAATTATTGTGTTCTAGTTGTTCTCATTTTGGTTTGTCTGCTCTGTTGTTCTAGTTATTTTGTTCTAGTTCTTCTCATTTTGGTCTGTATGCTCTGTTGTTCTGTTCTAGTTTTTCTCATCTCACTAATGATAGTTGTTGTGTTGTGTTCTGTCTTGTTTGAAACTAAAAACTAAAATAGCAATGCCGCAGCACTAACACATGGAGGCGGAGGACGGTTACGTGACGATCGATGTTCTTGAAGATACCGAGTCCCAAACTCCGACACGCAGATAACCTAGGTACATATGTGTCTGTGTAATATTTTGCAAGTATACATACATATACATATACATATACATATACATATATATATATATATATATAGTACCGTGGTACCAGGATACCATACTACACCATGGTATAGTAGTATGGATTTACAACACATTTGATTAAATTTTCTAAAACTATAAATAAGAGTTATGTCCTCTGTTTTTCACTTCTTTTGAGAATAGGTCTAAGAACTCTCTTCTAATCTTATACGAGTTGTTGTATTGCTCTAGTTGTTCTCATTTTGGTTTGTCTGCTATGTTGTTCTAGTTCTTCTGTTCTAGTTGTTCTCATTTTGGTATGTCTGCTCTGTTGTTCTAGTTGTTCTGATCTCACCAATGCTAGTTGTTGTGTTGTGTTCTGTGTTGTCTGAAACTAAAAACGAAAATACCAATGCCGCAGCACTAACACATGGAGGCGGAGGACGGTTACGAGACGATCGATATTCTTGAAGATATTGAGTTGCAAACTCCGACGTGCAGACAACCTAGGTACGTATGTGTCTGTGTAATATTTTGCAAGTATATATATATATATATATATGGTACCATGGTATCGAGATACCATACTACACCATGGTATAGTAATATGGATTTACAACATATTTGATAAAATTTTCTGAAACTATAAATAAGAGTTATGTTCTATGTTTTTCACTTCTTTGAAGAATAAGTCTGAGAACTCTCTTCTAATCTCATACGAGTTATTGTGTTGTTCTAGTTGTTCTCATTTTGGTTGGTCTGCTCTGTTGTTCTAGTTCTTCTCATTTTGGTATGTATGCTTTGTTGTTCTGTTCTAGTTCTTCTCATCTCACTAATGATAGTTGTTGTGTTGTGTTCTGTGTTGTTTGAAACTAAAAACTAAAATAGCAATGCCGCAGCACTAACACATGGAGGCGGAGGACGGTTACGTGACGATCGATGTTCTTGAAGATACCGAGTCGCAAACTCCGACGCGCAGATAACCTAGGTACGTATGTGTCTGTGTAATATTTTGCAAGTATACATATATATATTGAAACAAATACTCGGTGTGTACAATATTATCTAGAGAGGGGGGGGTGGGGAGAATAGATTTTAACTAGTTTTACCCAATTTTCGTGTATAGTTAATGAAACAAATTAACGGTGTGTATAAAACTATCTAGAGAGGGGGTGAATAGATTTTAATCGTTATTACCCAATTTTCGCGTTTAGTCAAATTTACGAAAATACCCCAAACTAGACAATATAATAATCAAGTGTAATATGGTGCGGAAATATAAACGACACTTGATTTTTATGTGGAAACCCTCACAGGAAAAACCACGGGCTGGTAAGTGCGCCACACTCGAACCTCGAATCCACTAATTGTGATAACGTATACAACCTAATCCAGGTTTGACAGCCTAATCCCGGCCAGTATCCCGCTACCACTACCCGCAGGCCTGTAAAAGTGGACCTAGTCCAATTTGCTCATGTGACCACCTAATCCCGGTGTCCGACCTAATCCCGGTCTATCACACAAGACTTACTTCTCCGAAGAGATCAAACACCCTATGTGAATATGCAATGAATATTCAAAGAGCAAATAAAGCTAGGGAACCTTAGATGCTTATCTAGGATTATATGATGACAATAAAATCAATCCTAGATATCAAAATAGCTATATGACATGGCATACAACTTTAGCTATGTTAAGGATGACCAATCCTAAATACAATAGTTATCACAAATAACCCACAAACATTCAAAAGATTAACTAGTTGATTAAAATACAATCTATCATCAACCTAGTTATCAATAAATCACACAAGAATGTTTATGGCATAGCTTTTAGGCAATAATGACCTAATCAATTAAGCTATCAAAAATAATCTCAATCATATAATGAAATTAATTAGCTAGATATAAAATAGGCATGAAAACCTAGCTAACATAAATAACCCAATCAACACATAATCTCAATCATGTATGTAGAAATTACTCAAAGAACATACAAGTGATAAAAGAGATAAATTGATAAGTAAAAACACTAATTATGTAAGATAAAAGTGTTCAACAAATCATACCATGTGTATTGAAGAAGACCCATGCATTAGCACATGCTAGATGAACCTAGATGATGCCTAGATGATGATTTGTGCATGTGGGAATGGGTTTAGAGAGATAAAGATGTAATCTTTAAGCTTTTTCTCTCAAGTCTCTCTTTCTCTCTCAAGAATAAGGAGCCTCTCTCTCTAGGGTTTGATTTTGTGGCTCTGCCCTCAAAATGATGAGAAAGATATGTATTTATAATGCCCAAGTGAAACTATGTCGTTTTGGAAGAAATGGAAAAAATATGGGCATTTTTGCGGTACTCGCGTCAGTGCAGCGACTCAAGATTCGAGTGCTTCGAAACATGACCAAACGACATTGAAACCTTTCATATGATATATCGTTGGAAAGGTATGGATGTCTACTTTCTACTCGTTTTTACAGAATGACATTTCGATGTCTGTAGAAACAGTTATGATTAATTGAGTGACCAAATGTCAGAAACGGACAACAATAGAGTTGCCCTGTTTTGGTTGTAACTTTGGAGATTTTAAAACCAATCCAAACGGTCATGCAATATTACGAATAATATACCATTGGAAAGGTATGGGTGTCTAGTTTGTATAGAAATTTTCAAAACTCATTTTCAAGCTTTGTGTAAAACGTTATGGTCACAAGACCATGCAAAGGTCAGTTTTGAAAACACTTAAAATATTGAAATCCAATAGTTTGAAACTAGACATCTTACTCCAATCAACCAAACCAAAACTACCACTTATCCAAGAGAAGGATGAGACCTTCTCAAGTGGTCAACCATCACGCTAAGACATGCACACCATCGTGCAAGCGCGGACGTTTCCGATCACACAAACGGAAACGAATTACACCACACCTAAGACTAATCATGAAGTGCAAGTGTGGGTATTGAATGCATCATAATGCCTAATATGTCATGGCATTATCATTGAACAAGATGCACTCAATTCAAACATGCATGAATAAAATTCATGACTTTGCATCCTAATGCCTAAACATGTCATGGTATTTCAATAAATTAGATGCAATTAAATAAACATGCATGAAGAGATATTCAACAATTATGAATGCACACATATGAAAACACACAACATATAAGAATAACATTTATGCATGAGTTGTGTGTGTGTGCAACTAGATCTCTTCAAAGCACGTAAGCACTAGAAATTTACCTTTGGTGCTTATCAAGATGAGGTCTTGAAAGGGCCTTGAGCTTGAATACCAATACCTAAGCTACCCTTACAATAAACCCCACATGTGGTTTGTCCACGAAACAAGCCAATCAATAAATGGGAATCCTTACAGTCAAGATTACGAAAATACCCCTAATAGTTAATATAATATAGCAAGTGTAATATGGTGCGAAATTTAAATAACACTTGATATATACGTGGAAACCCAACCACTGGGAAAAACCACGGGCTGTTTAGTGCGCCACACTCGAACCTTGAAATCCATTAATTGAAATGGAGTTTACAACCTATGTAGAACTCGTCTAACACTCCGGTCAATAACCCCCCACTTCTACCATGCATGCCTTTAAAAGTGGCTCTAGTCCAACTTGCTTGAGGCCTAAGCAATCTTAGCCCCAAGTCTTAATTCTCAATGAAGAGATTATGCAACCTATTTGAATATGTAAAATATTCAAAATGCAACAAAAGCTAGGTCAACCCTATATGCTTATCTAGGATTATGATATATCAAATAAAGCAATCCTAGATATCAATAACTAGATAACATTTCAAATAGCTTAGCTAATCAAGATTAAGCAAAACCTAAATAGCTATCACAATACAACACTCAATCAATTCATCACAATCAATTCTCTATTCTTGTATTTAGCATATGATCTAAAACATACAAGTAATTTAAAGAGATGTCTTAATATGAAAAACATTTAAAATATATGAAATTAGTGAAGAACATACCAAGTAAGATGTGATGATCCAAAACCATGCATGGATGCATTCTATATAGACATAGAAGATGCAATATGAAATTTGATGCAAAAGGGATTTGATTTGAGTGGTTAAAAGTGAGTTCTTGATTTGATTTTCTCTCAAATATCTCTCTTTAAAGTTTAGGGTTCTAAGGAGTAAAAGAACTAATTCAGATAATGAGAAAGTGAGATATTTATAGACATCAAGAACAGGGCATGTAAAAAGACAATTTTACCCCTGAAACGCACCGATCGGCGGTTTCAATCGGCGGCCAGGCCATCGATCACAACCACCGAATAGAGCCTGTGAAGAACAGAGCATCAACGGCGGTTTCATTCAGCTGTTTTGTAACCGCCGATTCAACCGTAGAATCAAACCTGAGAAATTAAATCGATCAGGTATGAACGGCGGTTTCGAACGGCTGTCATGACCGCCGATCTTAACTGTAGAATTTCTCCAGACACTTCTGCACGCAAACGGCGGTTTCATTCGGTGGCCAGGCCGCTGATCATATCCGTTGATCACCAACAGAGGTGAAAACCAAGGAGAAGCCAAGGGTATTCTCCGTAGGCGGTCTTCACACAAAACCAAGCACATTCTAGTGCAAGCGCGGATGTTTCCGAACAATATCGGGAAACGAATTACCAGACCCAAAAACACACAACAAGATATAACAATCAAAGTGCTAGTGTGTAATGTGACATATGAAGAAAATGCACACAATTGTAAGAATGCAAAGTGAGTGTATGCTTCTAAATCTCTTCAAAGAAAGTTAAGCACTAGAAGTATACCTTTGGAGTGCTCGACAACCTTGAGGACTTGAAAGGGTCTTGAGCTTGATAATGAATCACTTAAGCTACCCTTACATACAATCCCCAACACGTGGTTTGTCCACGAAATAAGCCAATCAATATATGGGAATCCTTACATATATATATATATATATATATATATATATATATATATATATATATATATATATATATGGTACCATGGTACCGAGATACATACTACACCATGGTATAGTAATATGGATTTACAACACATTTGATAAAATTTTCTAAAACTATAAATAAGAGTTATGTCCTATGTTTTTCACTTCTTTGGCGAATAAGTCTGAGAACTCTCTTATAATCTCATACGAGTTATTGTGGTGTTCTAGTTGTTCTCATTTTGGTTTGTCTGCTCTGCTGTTCTGGTTCTTCTCATTTTGGTCTGTATGCTCTGTTGTTCTGTTCTAGTTCTTCTCATCTGACTAATGATAGTTGTTGTGTTGTGTTCTATGTTGTTTGAAACTAAAAACTAAAATAGCAATGCCGCAACACTAACACATGAAGGCGAAGGACAGTTACGTGACGATCGATGTTCTTGAAGATACCGAGTCGCAAACTCTGACGCACAGATAACCTAGGTACGTATGTGTCTGTGTAATATTTTGCAAGTATATATATATATACAGAAATTCTATTATCAGTTCGAACTGATAAAAGTTATATCAGTTCCTTGCATGTGGGCCACTGGATTTAAATACTTTGACTTGGTTGTATGCACTTGTGAGTGAAAGTATTTAAATCCAGTGGCCCACATGTAAGGAACTGATATAACTTTTGTCAGTTCGAACTGATAATAGAAAGACTGTATATATATATATATAGTACCATGGTACCAGGATACCATACTACACCATGGTATGGTAGTATGGATTTACAACACATTTGATTAAATTTTCTAAAACTATAAATAAGAGTTATGTCCTTTGTTTTTCACTTCTTTGGAGAACAGGTCTGAGAACTCTATTCTAATCTTATACGAGTTGTTGTGTTGCTCTAGTTGTTCTCATTTTGGTTTGTCTGCTCTGTTGTTCTAGTTCTTCTGTTCTAGTTGTTCTCATTTTGGTATGTCTGCTTTGTTGTTCTAGTTGTTCTCATCTCACCAATGCTAGTTGTTGTGTTGTGTTCTGTGTTGTCTGAAACTAAAAACGAAAATACCAATGCCGCAGCACTAACACGTGGAGGCGGAGGACGGTTACGAGATGATCGATATTCTTGAATATACCGAGTTGCAAACTCCGACGCGCAGACAACCTAGGTACGTATGTGTCTGTGTAATATTTTGCAAGTATATATATATATATATATATATATATATATATATATATATATATATATATATGGTACCATAGTACCGAGATACCATACTACACCATGGTATAGTAATATGGATTTACAACACATTTGATAAAATTTTCTGAAACTATAAATAAGAGTTATGTCCTATGTTTTTCACTTCTTTGGAGAATAAGTCTGAGAACTCTCTTCTAATCTCATACGAGTTATTTTGTTGTTCTAGTTGTTCTCATTTTAGTTTGTCTGCTCTGCTATTCTAGTTCTTCTCATTTTGGTCTGTATGCTCTGTTATTCTGTTCTAGTTCTTCTCATCTCACTAATGATAGTTGTTGTGTTGTATTCTGTGTTGTTTGAAACTAAAAACTAAAATAGCAATACCGCAGCACTAACACATGGAGGCGGAGGACGGTTACGTGACGAACAATGTTCTTGAAGATACCGAGTTGAAACTCCGACGCGCAGATAACCTAGGTACGTATGTGTCTGTGTAATATGGATTTACAACACATTTGATTAAATTTTCTAAAACTATAAATAAGAGTTATTTCCTCTATTTTTCACTTCTTTGGAGAACAGGTCTGAGAACTCTCTTCTAATCTTATACAAGTTGTTGTGTTGCTCTAGTTGTTCTCATTTTGGTTTGTCTGCTCTGTTGTTCTAGTTGTTCTCATCTCACCAATGCTAGTTGTTGTGTTGTGTTCTGTGTTTTCTGAAACTAAAAACAAAAATACCAATGCCGCAGCACTAACACATGGAGGCGGAGGACGGTTACGAGACAATCGATATTCTTGAAGATACCGTGTTGCAAACTCCGACGCACAGACAACCTAGGTACGTATGTGTCTGTGTAATATTTTGCAATTATACACATACATATATATATATATATATATATATATGGTACCATGGTATCGGGATACCATACTACACCATGGCATAGTAGTATGGATTTACATAACATTTGATAAAATTTTCTGAAACTATAAATAAGAGTTCTATCCTCTGTTTTTCTCTTCTTTGGAGAACAGGTATGAGAACTCACTTCTAATCTCATACGAGTTGTTGTGTCGTTCTAGTTGTTCTCATTTTGGTTTGTCTACTCTGTTGTTCTAGTTCTTCTGTTCTCATTCTTCTCATTTTGGTTTGTTTGCTCTGTTGTTCTAGTTGTTCTCATCTCACCAGTGCTAGTTGTTGTTTTGTGCTCTATGTTGTCTGAAACTAAAAACTAAAATACCAATGCCACAGCACTAACACATGGAGGCGGAGGACGGTTACATGATGATCGATGTTCTTGAAGACACCGAGTTACAAACTCCGACACACAAACAACCTAGGTACGTATGTGTCTGTGTAATATTTTGCAAGTATACATATACATACATATATATATATATATTTGGTACCATGGTACCGAGATACCATACTACATCATGGTATAGTAGTATGGATTTACAGCACATTTGATAAAACTTTCTGAAACTATAAATAAGAGTTCTGTCCTCTATTTTTCACTTCTTTGGAGAATAGGTCTGAGAACTCTTTTCTAATCACATACGAGTTGTTGTGTTGTTCTAGTTGTTCTCATTTTGGTTTGTCTACTTTGTTTTTCTAGTTCTTCTCATTTTGGTTTGTCTGCTCTGTTGTTCTGTTCTAGTTGTTCTCATCTCACCAATGCTAGTTGTTGTGTTGTGTTATGTGTTGTTTGAAACTAAAAACTAAAATAGCAATGCAGCTGCACTAACACATGGAGGCGGAGGACAGTTACGTGACGATCGATGTTCTTGAAGATACCGAGATGCAAACTCCGACATGCAGACAACCTAGGTGCGTATGTGTCTGTGTAATATTTTACAAGTATACACACACACACACACACACACACACACACACACACATATATATATATATACATATTATATATTATTGGTTCGAACTGATATAAAATATATCAGTTCCTTGCATGTGGGTCATTGGATTTAAATGATGCTTTAACAAGTGCATGCAGCCAAGTCAAAGTATTTAAATCCAATGGCCCACATGCAATGAACTGATATATCTTTTATCGGTTCGAATTGATAATAGAAAAAATATATATATATATACTGTACCATGGTACCGGGATACCATACTACACCATGGTATAGTAGTATGGATTTACAGCACATTTGATTAAATTTTCTGAAACTATAAATAAAAGTTATGTCCTCTATTTATCACATCTTTGGAGAACAGGTATGAGAACTCTCTTCTAATCTCATACGAGTTTTTGTGTTGTTCTAGTTGTTCTCATTTTGGTCTGTCTGCTCTATTGGTCTAGTTCTTCTATTCTAGTTCTTCTCATTTTGGTATGTCTGCTCTATTGTTCTAGTTCTTCTGTTCTAATTGTTCTCATTTCACTAGTGCTAGTTGTTGTGTTGTACTCTATGTTGTCTAAAACTAAAAACTAAAATACTAGTTCCACAGCACTAACACATGGAGGCGGAGGACGGTTACATGACAATAGATGTTCTTGAAGATACCAAGTTGCAAACTCCGATGAGCAGACAACCTAGGTACGTATGTGTTTGTGTAATATTTTGCAAGTATACATACATACATATATATATATATATATATATATGTGTGTGTGTGTGTGTGTGTGTGTGTGTGTGTGTGTGTGGTACCATTGTACCGGGATACCATACTACACCATGGTATAGTAGTATGGATTTACATCACATTTGATAAAATATTCTAAAACTATAAATAAGAGTTCTATCCTTTGTTTTTCACTTCTTTGGAGAACAGGTCTGAGAACTCTCTTCTAATCTCATACGGGTTGTTGTGTTGTTCTAGTTGTTCTCATTTTGGTTTGTTTGCTTTGTTGTTCTAGTTCTTCTGTTCTAGTTCCTCTCATTTTGGTCTATCTACTCTGTTGTTCTAGTTCTTCTGTTATAGTTGTTCTCATCTCACCAGTGCTAGTTGTTGTGTTGTGCTCTGTGTTGTCTGAAACTAGAAACTAAAATACAAGTGCCGCAGCATTAACACATGGAGGCGGAGGACGGTTACGTGACGATCGATGTTCTTGAAGATACCGAGTCGCAAACTCCGACGCGCAAACAACCTAGGTACGTATGTGTCTGTGTAATATTTTGCAATTATACACACACACACACACACACACACATATATATATATATATATATACAGTTTTTCTATTATCAGTTCGAACTGATATAAAATATATCAGTTCCTTGCATGTGATCCATTGGATTTAAAAGATGTTTTGACAAGTGCATGCAGCCAAGTCAAAGTATTTAAATCCAATGGCCCACATGTATAGAACTGTTATATCTTTTATCAGTTCGAACTGATAATAGAAAAATTGTATATATATATATGGTATATATATAGTACCATGGTACCGAGATACCATACTACACCCATGGTATAGTAGTATGGATTTATAGCACATTTGATAAAATTTTTTGAAACTATAAATAACAGTTTTGTCCTCTGTTTTTCACTTTTTTGGAGAACAGGTCTGAGAACTCTCTTCTAATCTCATACGAGTTGTTGTGTTGTTCTAGTTATTCTCATTTTGGTCTATCTGCTCTGTTGTTCTAGTTCTTCTGTTCTAGTTGTTCTTATCTCACCAGTGCTAGTTGTTGTGTTGTGCTCTGTGTTGTCTAAAACTAAAAACTAAAATAGCAATGCCACAGCACTAACACATGGAGACGGAGGACGGTTACGTGACGATCGATGTTTTTGAAGATACCGAGTTGCAAACTTCAACGCGCAGACAACCTAGGTACGTATGTGTATGTGTAATATTTTGCAAGTATACATTTATATATATATAATGTGTCCGAATGGGTCGTTTATTTTTTCTACTTAAAACTTATTGGGTCTGAATTAAATTCATTAAGTTGTTTTGTTTGTTTTGTTTGTTTTTTCAAGTGGTCAAACTACTTAAAAATATCAAAAAATAACTTAAAAACTAAAGTAAGAAATCCTGACTTTTAACTTAATTCCAAATCACTATACTACAATTAAAATATTATCTTTCAAGTCTATCCTCCCAATGATGATATATTTCCAAATTTATCCTAATTTGATATGGTGTATAATTCTTTCTTTTATTATATTTCTTATTTTAAACGGTTTATAGAAAGAAAGAAAAAAAGAACCATAATCACTTCTCATAGAGACCGGTGCATATAATTCAAAAACCTATTAAAAAAAATCAATAATCTTTTTTTTTTTATTTGGTTTCCGGTGCATATGATCTAGGAAACCAAAAAAACAATAATGGTTTTCTCAATTATATACATTGGAAACGTGGACAACATGCAAAATAACTTGAACTTTTTTTTTAACAATAAATTGAATTTGAACTTTGTTTGCAGAATATGCAAAATCTTATAAAGAATGGTACATGTTAAATTACTTCTTTTAATTTAAAACTAAATTGGCATGAGTATAAATGTAAAATTACTTATTTTTAAAAAACAATCATGTTGACAATACATTCAGATATGAGGAAAAAAAAAATATGTCATTCAGGTTCAGATTTCAGTCCCTATTCAGTCTTTAGAAAAATTCAGGACTAACCCCTTAGTCTTCAAAGTACCATATTCAAGTAGTATTCTATCTTTTTTTATTAAAAAATAAAAATAAAAATGGAATTGCAATAAGAACTTTGACAAGTGAAATTTAAAGATAAAGTGAACTTTTTTAAATTTTCAACTTATTAGGGCCAGTTTGGTATTGTTGTAACTTTTATATTAATCACTTTTAGATGTTCTGGAAAAATAATCAGCTGTGCAGTTAATTAGCAGATGTTTGGTTAATTGTATTTTTAAAATTACCGTATCGCTCAAAAGAAGTATACATATGTTTGATAATTTTATTGCAAAAGTGTTGAAATCAGTTACAATGACTAAAATATACATGATTTTAGAACCCTACTTCATTTTTTTCATTGATTATATATATTAAATCAATATTTAAGTAGAATATTTAAATTAGAAAAAAAAAAAATCCATAAGAACAATAAAAATATTTTTAAAAGATTTTATAAATCAAATCAATATTTAAGTATAATATTTAATTTTGAGATGAAATAAGGTATATAAATAATTTTAACTTGATTTCATGGGGTAATAATGATATTTTAAAAAATTCATTAAATGCCAAAATAGATTATTTCATAATCACTTTCAACAAGTAACCCCCGCCTACCGCCTACCGCCTACTTTTCAAAATCACTGTCAAAACTTGCCAGATTATTAATTAATTACTTTTCGAAGTTTAACCAAACATCATTCTATATCAAAATTATAAAATAAGCTGATTTTAACTTTTCAAAAGTAATACCAAACTGACCCTTAATCATGATTAGAGCTAACTAATGATCAATTAAATACTACAAATTAAAATGTTAAAATTGTCAATAAATTACCTATTTTATCTATTATTTTTTAAAATATTCCTTTAAAACAAGTGATTTTTTTTTAAATTAATATTTAAATAAAAATATTTTTTGTAAGAAATCAAATAACAACAATAAAAAAAAAAAAAAATTAAACATAAGATAATAATAATAATAATCAGATAACAATATAAAAACTTAAATATAAGATAACAACAGATTTTTTATAAAAAAGAAATATTAATTATTCATATCAAAAAAAAAAAAAAAATTTATTTAACAAAAAAAAAAAAACCCTACGTACCACATGTCCACATGCCGTCGTTAGAGGCTTTGGGCCCATTAATGCTGATGGCTATTATTTCACCATTTTATCTTTCTTTCATGCAATAAATAATCTTCCGATAACATTCATTTCAAAATTCACTTAACAAAATAATAAACTCTTCATTTTCCAACTCTTTTCACCCAAATAAATAACAAACCCTTCATTTTCCTTTCATGCAGTTATTCAAAAGTGTATTCTGGATGCTGCCAAATTCAGGTATGGGCAAACATTGGCTGTGAGTGAGTGGGTTTATTATTATTATTATTTTGTGTTTTAGTTTGTTAGTTGGGTCAATTTTGTTCATTTTATTTAATCTAAATTTGGGAAGCATCATAATTTTATTTAATCTAAATTTGATCCCTCAACAAAATTTAAAAAGCATTAGAGCATCTCCAATGCAAATATGCATTTTGAGAAAACTGAGTGTCATATATGATAGATAAATAAAAATTTAGAAAAACCATCTCCAATGCAATTATCTAACTTTAATTTGGAGATGATATGGCAAAAAAAAAAAAAAAATGTCAGAGAATATAGAGTTGAGTTTTTAATTTTAGAAACTCTCATAGAAATGTTGATTAAGATTTCTAACTCTTTCCACCAATAATATTAGAGCCCATTTAATTCAAAAATAAAATAGGAGAGAGTGAAATAATTGTTTTATTATGATTGGTCATAAAATGGATGCATATTAGATTTTAGATAATTGCATTGGAGATGTGAATAAGCATTTCTCTATTTTATTATTTTTTTCGGGGTATTATAACTAAAGTCCCTACTTTTTCTTGAATTGTCACCTAATTAAACGTCTTTACCTTATTAGTCACTTAAGTCCCTTGTTTTTTCAAAATGCATCACTTTAGTTCGTTTGACCAAAAAACTAACGGTCAACTATAAGAGAGTGTGTAAAAAATACAATTTTACCCTTATTGTTATTTTTTAATTTTTTCTTTTAGTCCCTCTAGTTTCAATAATAGCTGGTTAATCCCTAAAAAAATTAAAACGTCTCCATCAGGGATCGAACCTTCAACTTTAAGGTTAAAAGTCACAAGCTTTAACCAGATGAGTTACTCTATCTCATTGTTGAAGGTTTGTTGATTTAAATGTATATTTAGTTATATAATATGTTTAAACTAATTTAAATATGTTTATATAATTTAAAATAAACTCATATTTAATAATAATATATAAAAACATATTTATGAAAATGAAAAAGAAAACAATAAAACAAAAGGAAACCCAGAAAATCAAAGCCCGTAATTTTGTTTTTCTTTCTTTTTTTTTTATTTTTTTTTCAAAAAATATATTATTTCAATTTGATAAAAAAAAAAAAAAAAACCCAGAAAATCAAATCCCATAAATTGAAAATTTCCTTCTTTTTTTTCTTTTTTTTCCTTTTTTTCCTTTTGTTTTGTTATTTTCTTTTTCATTCTCATAAATATATTTTTATATATTGTTATTATATATGAGTTTATTATTATTATATATGATTTTTTTTCCCTTTTAAATTTATAGGCTTTGATTTTTTGGGTTTTTTTTTTATTAAATTGAAATAATATATTTTTTGAAAAGAAAAAAAATCCAAAAAAAGAAAGAAAGAAAAAAAAAATTACAAGCTTTGATTTTAAATTATATAAACAAATTATATAGCTATATATATACATTTAAATCAACAAAACTTCAACAATGAGCTTGAGTAGCTCAGTTGGTTAAAGCTTGTAGCTTTTAAGCTTAAGGTTGAAGGTTCAATCCTTGATGGAAGTGTTTTAATTTTTTTCAAGGGTTGACTAGCTATTATTGAAACTAAAGGGACTAAAAGAAAAAATTAAAAAATAACAATAAAGGGTAAAATTGTATTTTTACACATTCTGTTATAGTTGACCGTTAGTTTTTTGGTCAAAGGGACTAAAGTGATGTATTTTAAAAAAACAAGAGACTAAAGCGATTAATATGGCAAAGAAGTTTAAATATGTGACAATTCATGAAAAAGTAGGGACTTTAGTGATTGTTAACTGAAAATTGTCACCAGGGCGAAACTCCAATTAACAACTTTCAAGGGACCACGATCGTAATAGACCACGGCCTGGAGGGGTATCACGTAGTTCGATACCTATGAAAATCTCTGAAAATAACTTGATGTAACAAGGGTGGAAAAATGGGACAGATATTTTATTATTTTGTGATAAAGAAAAATACAAATCCTTATACTATCAAAGCATAAAGTACAACGTCGGAATAATTCTTGATAGGTCTATGTAGATAGCGACATGGTTTATAGGTCTTGATGGGTAATCATAGGCGAAGTCTGACACAGTTGGTGATGGAGCTTTCGTGTATGTCGATAAGTGGAAAATATCAAGTAGGGTTTTGGACTCTGAATTGCCTCCCTTTTTATGTGTGATAATACGATGTATATATAGGTCCTGTTTATTGCCATGCACTCCTATAACTTCGGTCTTGTGACCTAGAGTTTTTCGGGACATTCCGTGGCGATTGACAAGAAGATCGTCTCTTCCCTTCTAGGAATCGAGCGATCCCTTATTTGGCTGAACTTTGATGGAGTTGACTTGTATTTCAAATAGGACTCTTGAGTGGCGGGAAATGAACCACTTCTTTGTTATTAAAACGTTGTCATTACTCTACCTTTCTATGTAGTTTGTTATTCAGCGTACCTGATCTTGCCTTGATACTTGATACTTGGTAGTCTACTAGCCTGATACTTACTACTTGGTTGGCTGGTTTTAGGCGGGATCGGAGTACTTGGGCATCCTTCCCTCTTCATAATTATTAAGCATAGTATAAATGCTCTGGAGTATCTGGATCCTGGGATTCTGGATGGTGGCGGGGTACTAAGACCCCGTTGTAGTGGAGTCCTTGGAACTTGGCTTCTTGGTTTCCTAGTACGTTTTGGGTCTAGGAACCCTTGATCTTGATTTGGGCTGGAAGGAGGTTGTACCCGGCCAATTTATAAAGGCGGGGTAGGCCAATTACGATATCTTTCTATCTTGGTTGTCCCCCGGTGTTGACGGAAAATTCTTCTTTGCACCCCCGCCATTTTTGGCGGTTAACAGAAGTCCCTCATGACTTGAACACCGGTACCTTGCTGGGGTTGGAGTCAGGATATCAAGACATATGAAGAGTTTTCCTCGTTTTATCTGGCTGGTTTCCACTATCTTGGAGATCTTTCAGCACACAAATCTTCCTTCAGCACGCTCGTAATAAATGGGTAATCCACGTGTCAGGCTCTGAGTGGTTCATTTATTTGAATGGGTCATTTTTTGGCACGATTTTCTCGAAACCGTCTCCTATACATTTCCGGTCATCAATTTCGGTTTCCTAGCTTATTCAGGTAACCGCCTACCTTCATCTATAAATAACTTAAGCTTCCTCCTTCCATCACACCTGATTTTAATATTAAAAAAAGCACAAACTGAAAAAATTAGCCTTCTCGCTCCTTCTTCTTTCCTTTCACCAGCAATCTTTCAAGTTTCCTTCTTCTTTTTCTTCACTATGCAATGGCGAATCCATCTGACCTCCCTACAACTTCACTAAACCCTCTTCCAGCTTCATCAAATCCTTAACCCACTTTATCAAATCCTCAACCCACTTCATTGAACCCTTGTCCAACTTCTCCTAACCCTCCTGATAGCCTTGACGACCTTTTGAATATACGGCGGGCGGATTCAGAGGAGAGTTCCCCGACGACCAGAGGAAAGAAATGAGGCCGGGACGAAGGCGACGTCGTCCGTGATGGCACCTTGTCTTATCGCCGTCGCTGATGCAGTAAAATCTGTGTTCAATTTACTAAGAAAGTTCGTTCACTGGGATCGGCGATTTTATCGGTCAAAACCAATTAATCTAGCAAAAGGGTACTCTAAATACGAAAATTAAATTGCATAATGCTTTTCTTTGGAAGATTGTTTAACTCTAAAATTAACCTAAATTATGACTACTTGAACTAAAAACTAAAATCAATTAAAATCAAATCAAAGAATAATCAAATCAAAGAATGAGTATATGGAGAAAAATACTAGGGAATCGATGCACCTTTCTTAGACACTCAATGCTCACAATCAGTCTCGTTAAACACTTCAATCCAGTTACGGGCTTGTTTTCAAGATAATTCAATTAGGTTCGAAGATCCTTTCCAATACTCGCACACGGTCATGCAACAAATACCGATTAATGATCTAGGGTTCTTCCTACTACTCACACACAGTCATGTAATGAGCAATTGTCAAAACCCATATTTTACACAAAACTCTAAGCCAAATTAACATAGCACGGTCATGCATATATTGATTTTCCTGTTTATTAAGCTTTTGATTCAGATTTAAATGGAACGGTCATCCACACCTAAACCCTAATCTCATAGATAAACTAAACTACAAAACTCAAATCACTTGCGGTCACAACATAATCAGAGAAAGTAGAATAGAGCAATTAATTCAATAAACAAAACGAAACCAAATTGATTAACAAAAGATAGACTAATTGTTCACATAGAGTTATCCAAAATCGGTTACATCATCCCCTAGTTATAGGTTTAGTTACACATCAATGGAGAGAACAAAAACATAGAAGAGAAGAAGAGAAAACCCATGATGGTGAGATGCTCTTGTCTTGAAGTCTCCGTCGTCTTCTTGTTTCCAATAATCCTCAATTGATGGAGCTTATGGTAGAATGAATGAATGGAATCGGTATCCTCCCTCTCTGTCTTGTGTGTCCTCTATTTATATATCCTCTTACGGCCCCCTTATATTTTCCTTTTTATTAGGTCTTCTGACCTGGCTCGAGGAACTGAAAAGGCGGGTTACCACTGCCCGTACCGCTTATGGTGCACTTGCCTGGGCAGCGGTAAATCAAACGGCGACAAACTGATCTGGCTCGCTGGGTGTACCGCTTGTCGTGCACTTGCCTCCTGAGCGGCATGGGCTGCGATAAATGGCCCTTCTTGACCGCCTGGCGTGCCGCCGATGGAGCATATGCCTGTTGAGCGGCATGGGCCGCGGTAAATGGCAAATTTAGCCACTTTCTTCATCTTATTACTCCATTTCTCCGAAATAAGATCGGATCAATCCTTCTATGGAAAGAGACCTACAAAGGCTTTAACAAACACATCAACCCACCAAAAGGACTCAAGAAACAAGCATATACAAAGGAAAAACGGGCAAAATATAAGCATAGACTTAGACTGATCAGTCGCTCTAGCAGAAACCCTCGAATCGGGTCAGGCTTCAACAACAGACCAGTCAACCCGGACCAGATTATCGACGAAGAGGACGATGAAGACATCGATGATGAGTAGGAGGATGATATCCCGGCTATGGATTCTAGGGGAGTCATTGTCGGTCCTCTGACCTCCTTCCATGATGGCTGGATTGTCCCAGATTCGATCTGTACAGTTGACACCCTGGCTCGTCTGAGGAGGGTTATAGGATCCCGGATACCATCATTCTGTCTCTCCATCACCAGGGTTATGATCTATACACCCCTCCTCTGGGCCACCTTCTCATTCACATAGCAGCCTTTGAGCGTGGGGTCAAGCTTCTCCTTCATCCTACCCTTCGTAGATCACTCGTTGCTCTGGAGCTGGCCCCCTACAAATCTCTCCTGGGTTATGGAAAAACTTGACTGGGTTCTTCGTTCTATGAAAAGAACAGTGCGAGAAAGATGATGTGGCGAGGGAACCCGGTTTTGATGAGATTCGCTACCTCTTCCAAGTAGCCAACTTGGTACCCCGTGACCAGTTCTACTTGAGAGCTTACAACAAGATGAAGTTCTTCGTACCTAGGGCGAACGTGAAGTTTAACCAAACCTAGAAGGATGAGTGGATCGTGGTTGAAGGGGATTGGGGCCACTCAGTGCACATAGGGGGAACTGAGTATCCAGTCCCCACCCAATTTACAACGAAAGAAAGGTGGGATAAGCGGGTGCTTTCTGCGGAGTCCATGGGGGTTCTTAAGAGGATCCAGGATAGGAGTTACACTAACCTAAAGTATCCCAACTGTGATGCCTTTGAAGGTGCCCGGCTAGACCGGTATCTTAGGATATCCATCGCGCACCCGGGTAGGTGTTTCTGCACCCTATTTTCTTCTTATTATTATATATTTTTTTTATATAGTACTAATCCTTCTTCTGGCAGTTTCTGCCACTCCTCTCCTATCCCTTTCTTCTTCTTCTTCTTCAGGAACGGTATTCCTGGATTCCCTTCCGGCCAATTCTCCTGCTCCTTTTCCTTCCAGCGCTGGTGCTGCATCCAAGTCTCAACTGCCTGCATCAACCCCTCCTCTGGCTATTAGGGGGTTGCCATCGCATTCTCCTGCTTCTCCTCCTACCAAGATCCTAGCACGCCCGTCTCTGGGCGAGATGTTGGCAAGGGCTGCCAAAGCTAAGGTTTCTCTAGTTCAAATCCTGAAACAAGCTCCACTTGCTACTCCTAGTAGGCCTGCTGTGACTGCTTCTTCTCCTCCTCTTCCTTCATCAATATCTGTCAGGCATCCAGCCCGGGTAGAGAAAGCAAAAAGTGCTGCTATTGCGGCCACTCTTTCCACTGACCTTCCCTCCGGATCGGGCCCGTGGGATCATAGCCAGGAGGAAATCATATCTAAGTTTATTGCTGCTTGTCCTGTAGGAGGCTTGCAGTCAATGTCTTCCCTGCCCACTGACATCCTAGTTACCAAGAGGGCTTCTCTACTTGCCGAGGTATGAGCCTTGACTCTCTAGCTTGCTTGGTATGAACTTCTTTGAAGATACTTACTGTCGTTCTTTCCTCTTGTAGGGCTTTAAATTCGCTTTGGTTATGGGGTAGCAAGTCACAGCCCTGAAGGAGGTGAACCTTGCACTTCAGGCTGAGTTAGAGGAGGTTAGGAATGATCTAGCTCGAGCAGAGGAAAGTGTAACTTCCCTAGTCCAATCTGCCACTGAGTCTGAAACCGGCAGGTAGGCTGCCTTGATGGAGTTGGAGTGAATGAAACGTGCTTATGACATAGAGACAATCAAGTCAGCATGCCACCGGGCTGAAAGGGAAACAGTGAAGGTAGAGAAAGCTGTCCTCCTAGATGACAACAGGTTTTTGCGGGGCTCTATGAGTATCCTAAAATCCTAGGTGGATTCTTTTTTCATGGATGGGTACTTCACTGCCTCGTACGAGGTTGCCAAGGCGTTTCCTACTCCTTTTGACCTGTAAGCACCCTTCAGTTGGGACTGGGACCAGATCATGGCTAGGCCTGCCTTACTTTCAGATGCTGATCTTGACCAGAGGGGTCCTTCTCAGGCTACCACCATCCCGGATCCTCCTGCACATCAGGGCTCAAGTGTCATGTTAAAATCAACCGAGAAGGGAGGACAGGATCCTCATAGTACTCAAAATGATCAAGCGCATGACTTTGAGCATCCCACCGAGATGGGGTCATTGGATGAGGCTGAAGTTCTTGCTGAGTCTGAGGTGCCAAGAGTTGAGGAAGTTCAGGCTGCTGCTAGAACCAAAGTGGCTGAGGAAGTGGATGCAACTGGCCAGGAGGAGCAGGCAGGAGAAAGGCAGCCAGGTTTTTGCGGGGCTCTATGAGTATCCTAAAATCCTGGGTGGATTCTTTTTTCATGGATGGGTACTTCACTGCCTCGTACGAGGTTGCCAAGGCGTTTCCTACTCCTTTTGACCTGTAAGCACCCTTCAGTTGGGACTGGGACCAGATCATGGCTAGGCCTGCCTTACTTTCAGATGCTGATCTTGACCAGGGGGGTTCTTCTCAAGCTACCACCATCCCGGATCCTCCTGCACATCAGGGCTCAAGTGTCATGTTAAAATCAACCGAGAAGGGAGGACAAGATCCTCATAGTACTCAAAATGATCAAGCGCATGACTTTGAGCATCCCACCGAGATGGGGTCATTGGATGAGGCTGAAGTTCTTGCTGAATCTGGGGTGCCAAGAGTTGAGGAAGTTCAGGCTGCTGCTAGAACCAAAGTGGCTGAGGAAGTGGATGCAACTGGCCAGGAGGAGCAGGCAGGAGAAAGGCAGCAGGATGCATGACTTTGTTTTTGTCATTACATTTCATTTTCATTCCATTCTTGTAGCCCAGAAATAGGGGTTTGGCACCCTGATTGATTAAATGAAAATTTCTATCTTTTTAACAATTATACTGCCTTGCTTATAATATATCCCAGTACAGTATGATACTTGCATGTTTGATTATGAACCAAAAACTTACTTGGAATGCTGTCAGCCTGTCAGTACTTAGCCTCAAGCTTGTTTACCTGGCAATAGAGGATCCCAAACTTATATTATCTATGGGAATAGCTTTTGGACGATAGTCCCCTTATAAGATTCAATATAAATTTTGTAAGATCATAATCAAGTAATTTTGACCAATTATGGAACGACCTAGGTTAGAGCAAATCGATCCCAGTAGGGTCCAAAGTTGCCTAGGTACCCCGATTAGAATGTTGTAAGTCTGGATTGAAAGTTCACAAATAAACGCTCGGTGTGTTCTAAATATATCTAGAGGGGGGGTGAATAGATTTTAATCGTTATCACCCAACTTTCACATGCATGTCAAGATTACGAAAATACCCCTAACTAGTCACAAAAATATAGCAAGTGTAATAAGATGTGGAATTTAAATAACACTTAATATATACGTGGAAACCCAACCACTGGGAAAAACCACGGGCTGTTTAGTGCGCCACACTCAAACCTCGAAATCCACTAATTGAAATGGAGTTTACAACCTATGTAGACCTCGTCTAACACTCCGGTCAATAACCCTCCACTTCTACCACGCGGGCCTTTAAAAGTGGCTCTAGTTCTAATTGCTTGAGGCCTAAGCAACCTTAGCCCCAAGACTTAATTCTCAATGAAGAGATTATGCAACCTATGTGAATATGTATGAATATTCAAATAACGAACAAGGCTAGGGAACCTTAGATGCTTATCTAGGATGATGATATAATCAATTAGATATCAATAGCTAAATGACATGTTAAATAGCTTAGCTAATCAAGATTAATCAAAAACCTAATTAGCTATCACAATACAACACTCAATCAATTCATCACAATCAATTCTCTTTTCTTGTATTTATCACATGATCTAAAACATAAAAGTAATTTAAAAGAGATGGCTTGATAGTAAAAATACTAAAATAAGATGAACTAAATCAAAATCTTACCAAACAAGTTGTGATGATGCAAACCCAATCATAGATGCATTCTATATAGTCATAGAAGATGCAATATGAAACTTGATGCACAAAGGATTTGATTTGAGTGGTTAAAGGTGAGTTCTTTTGTATTTTTCTTTGCTTGAAAAATATTCTAAGTATGAAATCTGAAAATCAACTCACTTGAATGACCTAAAGTCATAAAGGCATATATATAGAGTGACAAAACCAAAGTGGTGCGTTTTGATAAGCTACACCTATTTTTGCCTTGGGCGTTGTACGTAGAGCGCCTCTTGTACAGCGCCTGTACAGCGCCCATACTCTGATCTCTCGGGAAAACAGAGTGGCGCTGTACGTACAACACTTTATACAGCACCCGTACAGCGACCTAATAGCGACTGATTTAAATCGATCAGGTCTGTACAGCGCTTATATGGGCGCTGTTCGTACAGTGCTTTGTACAGCGCCCATCACAATGAATGCAATCCTAAGTCTAGAATGAACATGACTTTGGTCAACAAAATGCAATCATGTAAGGCATGCAAGAAGAGATGTAAATGAACATTAATGAGCACATAATAACAACACATACACAACGTACAAGAAAATGAATTAAGCATGAGATGTGAGTGTGTGTGTGCAACTAATCTCTTCAAAGCAAATTAAGCACATAGAAGTTTACATTTGGTGCTTATCAACCTTGAGGACATGAGAGGGTTTTGAGCTTGATTATGAACCACTTAAGCTACCCTTACATACAATCCCCAACACGTGGTTTGTCCACGAAATAAGCCAATCAACATATGGGAATCCTTACATGGATATTAAATAATCCATTTCATATAGAATCCTAATGCTGAACCAATCCTGATTGGCTACCTAGCTGACTTCTATCATGGAAATTTTTCACATGTATGCATGGCGGGATGAAGTATTTGGTATCTTGATAAGGTTACCTGATCCTTTAGAGATCTGTCCTGGTAGGCAATTAAGGCCACTTTAACACCAGGTTTTTCATGTGTAGATATGGCGAAGCAAGGTATCAGGTATCCTGATAAGGTATCCCAATCCTTTGGCGATAGGCTTCTGGAGGTTCGTATAGGTTCTCCTGATCTTGAGGATGCAGAGTCTGGTAGGCGGTTACGTCTCTTAGGCATTTATGCACCAGATCCTGCCTGAAGGAGGGTATACCACAACCAAGGCAGCAGGAATGCCATGTGGCCTTTCCTGGTCTTGAGGCGATCAGAAATGGCGAAATTTGCAAGGTGAACTCAGGAGAATCATGTAGGAGAACAAAAACTGATTTTATTGAATTTCTTAATAAGCAAATACAAAGCAAAAATCGAGGTACATATTTAGAAGTATACCAACTGAGATAAATTCTTCTTCAAACCCTAAGGGTAAAACCTTTTAAGGTGATCGGCATTCCAAGTGTGGTCTACTGGGTAACCATCCATGTCTTCTAGCTTGTAAGCCCCATTTTGAACTACTATCTTTATCAGGTAAGGACCTTCCCAGTTGGGAGCTAGTACCACGTCAGACCTTTTTTGGGTATTATGGGTCACCTTCTTGAGAACCAAGTCCCATTCTTTAAAGTTTCGAGTCTTCACATTTTTATTGAAACATCGGGCTATCTTGCTCTGGTAGGCTACTACCCATTCTGCAGCCCTGTTTTGCTTCTCCTCGAGGAGGTCTAGACTAGCTCTCAATTTCGTTTCATTATCTTCTAATTCAAAATGTTAGACCCTGAAAGATGTCAGTCTATGCTCGATAGGAGAGACTGCTTCTGTTCCAAACGCCAATGAGTAGAGGGGTTTCCCTATTAGCAGTCCTTTTAGTAGTCCGATATGCCCATAGAACATTAGGAAGCTCTTCAACCCAATTCACTTTCTTCTGTTGGAGTTTCTTCTTAAGTAGCTTCTTGATGGTCTTGTTGGCAGCTTCCACTAACCCGTTAATCTGGAGATGGGCTACCGAGGCAAAATGAAGGTTGATACCCCGCTTTTCATAAAAAGACCTGAAATTGACATTGTCAAACTATTTACCCAAATCAGTGATTATGACCATCGAGGTACTGAACCTGCAGACGACGCTTTCCTTGACGAAGCTCATGGTGTTTGCTTCAGTTATCTGGACTAGGGATTTTGCTTCCACCCACTAGGTAAAGTAATCTATGGCCACTACAGAGTGCTTGGCTTAACTATGAGTAGTGGGAAGTGGCCCGATCAAGTCCAGCCCCCAGATAGCAAATGGGTAAGGTGTGCTGATTGAAGTGAGTCTTTCCGGAGGTAGCTGATAAAGGTTTGCTGTCTTCTGATAAGGTTCACAGGATTACGCAAACTTCTTAGCATCCTGATGAAGAGTAGGCCAGAAGTATCCCATCCTAAGAACTTGGTAAGCTAAAGTCTCACCCGATACATGGTTGCCGCAGTCCCCTACATATACCTCATTTAGAGCCCATTGAGCGTCATCCAGATGCAGACATCTCAGTAACAGAAGTGACTTTCTTTTGCGGTAGAGGTATCCTTCTACCAGGCAATACCGGGTAGCAGTTCTTTTGAGCTTGCGTGCTTGATCTGGATTTTCTGGAAGAGTGTCATTTTGGAGGTAATCAGCTATAGGATCCATCTAGCAAGGGAGTCGGTCAACCGGGCTCACTTCTAACCCCGTGGCAATGCTGGGTCGGGGTATTAGTTAGAGTGGTATCCCTTTTGGTAATGTTCATCCTCCGGTTGCAGCTATTTTAGCTAGGACATCTGCTCGATGATTCTTCTCTCGAGGAATATGTTCCATATTCATACCCTTGAACCTTGTTGCAGCTTCTTGGACTTTTTTGAGGTAAGCTATCGTGTTGTCACCCTTCACCTGGTATACACCGGATACTTGGTTGATTACAAGTTGGGAATCACTTCTAACCAGGAGAAAATCAGCCACCAATTCTTCAGCAACTTTCATCCCCGCCAATAAAGCTTCATACTCCGCCTCATTATTGGTGGCTTTAAACTCAAACCTGAAACAGTGGTCGATCCCTTCAGGATTGGTAAGGACGATCTCAGCTCCACAGCCGGCTTGATTTGACGCTCCATCTGTATATAGTATCCACGTCTTACAATCAGTGGGCCATTCTAGGGATTCTGGATCTGAGTTCGGGATCACAGTGGTATCCAGATTTGAAGTCGTGCTAAATTCTGCTACAAAGTCGGCTAAGGCCTAAGCCTTGATTGTTGTTCTTGCCTTGTATTTTACATTGAATTGAGTGAGCTCTAAGGCCCACAGGACCAGCCTGCCTGATACGTCTGGTCTCTGGATGAATTGTCTCAATTGCTGGTCTGTTATTACTGCGATTGTGTGAGCTTGAAAATAAGGCCAAAGCTTTCTAGCTGTAGTCACAAATGCATAGGCGAGCTTCTCTAGGAGAGTATAATTCTTCTCAGCTTTTGTCAGAGCACGGCTCATATAGTAAATTGGTCTCTAGACTCCATCACTACACTCCTTCACTAAGGCCCCGCTTGTCGCGGTTTCTGATACTGCCAAGTAAAACTATAGTTCTTCTCTTGGAAGGGGTTTCACTAGCATAGGTGGACTAGCTAAGTACTTCTTCAAAGACTGGAAAGCTTGCTCACTTTCTTGATCCCACTTCATCTTCTTACCCTGCTTAATGATTTTAAATAAATGTAAACACTTATTTGTAGATCAGGATATGAAACGGTTCAGTGCAGCTATCTGGCCAGTCAATCCCTGTGCCTACGAGAGGGTTGTAGGGATTCAAGATCGATGATGGCCTTAATCTTCTCGGGGTTTGCCTCGATTCCTCTCTTGTGTACCATGAACCCAAGAAATTTTCCTGCTGCTACCCCAAAAGCACACTTAACCAGATTCAATCTCATCTGATTTTTCCTTATTACTTGGAAGGTCTGGCGCAAATCCTCTGGGTGTTGGTTGGTTGGTCATTTGAGACTTTGTGATCATTTCGTCTATGTATACTTCCATAGACCTCCCTATCTGCTGCTTGAATAACTTGTTTACCTAGCGCTGGTAAGTGGCTTCAGCATTTTTGAGACCAAACGGCGTCACCTTATAGCAATAGAGGCCATGTCCAGTGATGAAGCTGGTTTTGTCTTGATTAGCAGGGTGCATCATGATCTAGTTGTACCCCGAGAAGGCATCCATGAAGCTTAGAAGCTTGTTACCTACAGTGGAATCAATCAACTGATCTATTTTAGGCAGAAGGAAGCTATCCTTCGAGCAAGCTCGGTTGAGATCGGTGTAGTTCACACATATACGCCACTTCCCATTGGCTTTAGTCACCATGACCATGTTGGCGATCCACTCGGGGTATCTAGATTCTTTGATGAATCTGGCTTTTAGAAGCTTATCTACCTCTTTCTGTACCACGGCATTCCGCTCGGCGTTGAAATGCCTTCATTTCTGTTTGACTGGCTTGAAGGACCCCTGGATTCTCTGATGAATATGGCTTTCAGAAGCTTATTTACCTCTTTCTGTACCACAGCATTCCTCTCGGCGTTGAAATGTCTTCGTTTCTGTTTGACTGGCTTGAAGGTTGCGTCTACTGCCAACCTATGAGCGGCTAGGTTGAGAGGGATACCTGGCATTTCATCATGACTCCAGGCAAAAATGTCATTATATTCTTCAATGAGCTTTACCAGGTTTCTTCTGACTTCACAATCCAGCGCACCTCCTATCTTCACTACTTTGGTCGAATCTCCTTTTCTAATTGATATCTCTTCTAACTGCTCCACGGGGTGACCACTGGTTCACCCTCATTCTTCCTCTTCCTTTTCTTCTATAATCATGTCCGGTACTTCTCCTTCTTCTAAGACATAGTGATCTTACTCCGATACCCTGCGGCTTGGTTCACTGGTTACATGGGCGCATTGCTTAGCTAATGCAGTAGGGTTAGTAAATATCGCATAACAGGTGCGAGCAGCTTGTTGATCCCCCCAGACTTCTTCTACCCTGGTTCCTACTGGGAATTTTAGGACGTTGTGATAAATGGACAACACTCCCCTGATTCTCGATAGGAAAGGTCTTCCTAGGATCGCATTGTAGGTGGACGGGGTATCGACCACAATAAACTCTGTCATGATGTTTTGCTGAAGGGGAGCTTCTCCTATTATTACCGGTAGAATATGCATCCCTACTGACATTACGGAGTCCCCAGTAAAACCATACAAGGGCGTGGTGCAGCTGTTGTAACAGGGGTTCTTCCAGTTGAGCTTTTCCAGCGCTCCTTTGAATAAAATGTCCACGCTGCTCCAGATGTCTATCAAGATGCGGTGAACCCGACAATTAGCAATCTGTACCGTGATCACCATTGGGTTATCATGAGGCTGAACTGTGTTGTAGGCATCATCCTCAGTGAAAATGATCTAAGCAGAGCGAGGATTGTCTTGGGATCCCCTGGAGACCCGGAGTACATCATAACTAGTAGCAAGCCTCGGGATCTTCCTAGCATGGATCTTCCTTGAGTTGTGGGAAGTCCCTACTAGTGTTGGGCCTCCGCTGATGGTGTGAATGACTTGGATTTGCTGCTTCAAGTCTTTATTATTGTCTTTCCTTCTTTCTTCCGCATCTCGCATCTCCCCTTGCACCTCCTTTCCTGCCTTGATGCTATCTCGTACCTATTGCAAAAATTCACCTAAGAGCCCCCCCTTACCAATCCTTTGATCTGGTTGCGGAGGCTGTAGCACTCAGATGTGTTGTGTCCTACGTCCTCGTGGAAATCACAGTACTTGTAACGGTTTCTTTGATCAGTCGGGATCTTCATAGGACCAAGCTTTCTGAGCAAACCTTTATCACGGATGGCGAGGTATATGGTCTCTCGGGATGCATTGAGATGAGTGTAATAATTTTACCAATCTTCTTCACTTGCTACCCGTGCTACCTCTCTTAATGGGGGTGTTGTTCTAGGAGGGGTCCTCCTCATCGGGTATCTATCCCGATGCTGGGAAGGAGGTGGGAGCCCGTAGGTCAACCGGTTTGGAGGATGATTCTGAAACTTCTTTGCAGGTGCAGGCTTCAGAAACTCCTTCTTCGGTCGTTTAGATGAATTAGATGATCGGGCTTCATCATGCTCGACCTTGACCCAAAGTTGTTCATCTATGTCCACCTGCTCCAGTGCCCTATCATAAGCTTCTTGGTAAGTCTCAGGTGGATGCTTGGCAAATGACCGGAACAGTCTACCAGCCCATAGGTTTCTTCTGAAGTTAGCCAAGGTCTCCTTCTCGGCAAACACTCCTATCTGGATCACTTCTTTGTGGAACTTCTCTACATAAGATTTTAATGTTTCTCCCCGTTCCTAGATCACATACTGGAGTAGGACGGGGTCTTTGGGACAAGGTTCGATCCCTTGAAATTGAGCACAAAAATATGTAGTAAGTTTTGTAAATGAATCCACACTACCTGGAGGTAACTTTCTGAACCAGGTCTTGGCACAGTCGGTCAGAGTGGAAGGGAACATTCTACACATCTCTGATCGGGTAGCATTCTGGACCTCCATCTGGTGGACAAAGCTCTTCTTGTGGCTCACGGGGTCTTCTGATCCAGAATAGCGGGCATCTTGAATTTGGGGGGTAACTTTGCTTCTTTGATCCTCCTGGAGAATAGTGCATTCATTTCCCCCAAGGGGTTTTTCCAAGTACCCCGGTGTTTCCCCTTCCTTAGCTCATCTAGTTCCTTTTCCATTTTGGCCATTTGATTCTCAAGATGTTTGGTCCCATTGTGTCTGGATCTGGATCTGGCTACTGAGCCTTCATTATCCGAAGTTTCAGATAACGCGGTTGTCTCCTTACGCTTCTCCTTCTAAGGCCTCTTCTCTACTGTCGGTCTAACCGTTGGCTGGATCCTTCTAGGAGGGATATCGAATGTTGACTTCACCTTTCGGGGTCTGAGATCTCCAAGATGATCTGGTACTGGCAATGGCGGCCCAAGTATGTCAAAGACTGGTATCCGGGTACTCGGTCTGGCTTCTCCTATGAGCTTGGGTGCTTCGAAGGGTATTCCTTGGGCGATCGTCTAGAGGAGGATGCTTTCCACGTAGGCAGCGGCGTGATGTTCCATGGTATCTCGATTCACCTCCTGGACCGCGAGGTCCTGGGGTGCGGAGCCCGTATTGGGTGGAGGAATCGGTGCCTGGATCTGGCTTCTCGTTCCTTTCCTTTTCCTTTAGTTTCTCTGAGTGGAAGCGAGGGAATGAGGCCTGTAAGGATTCCCATATATTGATTGGCTCATTTCGTGGACAAACCACATGTTGGGGTTGTTTGTGTAAGGGTAGTTTAGGTGATTGATCTTCAAGCTCGAAGACCCTTCCAAGACCTCAAGGGACAAGCACGCCAAAGGTATAATTTCTTGTGCTTGGTTTTCTTTGAAGAGATTTAGTTAGCACACACACACTTAGCATACTTGTTCATGTGTGCATACTCTTCACATGTCACTTTACACACTAGCACTTTGATTGTTATATCTTGTTGTGTGTATATATGCTTAGTAATTCATTTCCCGATAGTGTTCGGAAACGTCTGCACATGCACTAGAATGTGCTTGGTTTTACGAAAAGACCGCCCACGGAGAATGCCCTTGGCTTCTCTTTGGTTTTCACCTCTGTTGGTGATCGGCGGTTATGATCGGCGGCCTGGCCACCGAATGAAACCGCCGTTTGCATCCAGAAGTGTCTGGAGCAATTCTACGATCACGATCGGCTGTCACGACCGCCGTTCTAAACCGCCGTTCATACCTGATCGATTTAAACCGCCGAATGAAACCGCCGTTGTTCCCTTTTTCTTCTCGGGTTCAATTCGGCGGTTATGATCGGCGGCCTGGCCGCCAATTAAAACCGCCGATCGGTGCATTTCAAGGGCAAACTTGTCTTTTCACATGCCCAATTCTTGATGTCTATAAATATCTTACTTTCTCATTCTCTGATCAAGTTCTTTGAGTTAGAACCCTAAACTTCAAAGAGAGATTTTTGAGAAAAAATCAAATCAAGAACTCACCTTTAAACACTCAAATCAAATCCTTTTTGCATCAAAGTTCATCTTGCATTCATCCATGATTGGGTTTGCATCATCACAACTTGCTTGGTAAGATTTTGATTAAGTTCATCTTATTTTAGTATTTTTACTATCAAGCATATTCTCTTTTAATTTACTTGTATGTTTTTGATCATATGATAAATACAAGAATAGAGAATTAATTGTGATGAATTGATTGAGTGTTGTATTGTGATAGCTAATTAGGTTTTTGACTAATCTTGATTAGCTAAGCTATTTGACATGTCATTTAGCAATTGATATCTAGGGTTGATTTAAATTGATTATATCATCATCCTAAATAAGCATCTAAGGTTACCTAGCCTTGTTTGTTATTTGAATATTTATACATATTCACATAGGTTGCATAATCTCTTCATAGAGAATTAAGTCTTGAGGCTAAGATTGCTTAGGCCTCAAGCAATTGGACTAGAGCCACTTTTAAAGGCCCGAGTGGTAGAACTGGGGGGTTATTGACCAGAGTGTTAGACGAGGTCTACATAGGTTGTAAACTCCATTTCAATTAGTGGATTTCGAGGTCCGAGTGTGGCGCACTAAACAGCCCGTGATTTTTCCCAGTGGTTGGGTTTCCACGTATACATCAAGTGTTATTTAAATTCCGCACTATATTACACTTGCTTGTATTTTTGACTAGTAGGGGCATTTTCGTAAAATTAACTTGCATGCGAAAATCGGGTAATAATAGTTCAAATCTATTCACCCCCCCCCCCCCCCCCCCTCTAAATATATTTATCATACACACCGAGCGTTTATTGTATTACTTTCAAGGCCCTTATGAGGCGGGCTGCCCCTGAGAGGAATGGAACCTCATCTTCTGAGTCTTCTGGGTAGAGCTAGGTAGCTTTGTAAAGAGATAGGAATACTTCCCACAGATGGCGCCAAAAAGTGTTAACTGAAAATTGTCATCGGGGTGAAACTCCAATTAACAACTTTCAAGGGACCACGATCGTAATAGACCACAGCCCGGAGGGGTATCATGTAGTTCGATACCTATGCAAATCTCTGAAAATAACTTGATGTAACAAGGGTGGAAAAAGGGACAGATATTTTATTATTTTGTGATAAAGAAAAATACAAATCCTTCTACTATCAAAGCATAAAGTACAACTTCGGAATAATTCTTGATAGGTCTATGTAGATAGCGACAAAGTTGATAGGTCTTGATGGGTAATCATAGGCGAAGTCTGACACAGTTGGTGATGGAGCTTTCGTGTATGTCGATAAGTGGAAAATATCAAGTAGGATTTTGGACTCAGAATTGCCTTCATTTTTATGTGTAATAATACGATGTATATATAGGTCATGTTTCTTGCCATGCACTCCTATAACTTCGGTCTTGTGACCTAGAGGTTTTCGGGACATTCCATGGCGATTGACAAGAAGATCGTCTCTTCCCTTCTAGGAATCGAGTGATCCCTTATTTGGCGGAACTTTGATGGAGTTGACTTGTATTTCAAATAGGTATCTTGAGTGGTAGGAAATGAACCACTTCTTTGTTATTAAAACGCTATCGTTACTCTACCTTTCTATGTAGTTTGTTCTTCGGCATACCTGATCTAGCCTGATACTTACTGGTTGGTTGGTTGGTTGGTTTTAGGCGGGATCGGGGTACTTGGGCGTCCTTCCCTCTTTATAATTATTAAGCATAGTATAAATGCTCTAGAGTATTGGGATCCCGGGATTCTGGATGGTGGCATGGTACTAAGACCCCACCGTAGTGGAGTCCCTGGAACTTGGCTTCTTGGTTTCTTGGTACTTTTTGGGTATAGGAACTGTTGATCTCGATTTGGACTAGTAGGAGATTGTACCCGGCCAATTTGTAAAGGCAGGGTAGGCCAATTACGATGTCTTTCTATCTCGGTTGTCCCTCGGTGTTGACGGTAAATTCTTCTTAGCACCCCCGCCATTTTTGACAGTTAACCCCCTTTTTTTTCTTTTTTTTTTCTAAAGTGGGTCCATAATGAATAGAAATAATGATGTGACACTATTTAAAAACTTAAAAACACATATTTGCATTAGAGATGCTCTCAAGTTGATAAAATTACATCTAATCTTTAAATTCATTTTGTTTTCCCCAAAAAAAATAAAAAAATTATTTGACTCATTACATCTAAAATCTATAAGTAATAGGTAAGTTTGTTTGATGAGAATTTGTAGAATAATTCAACAGGTTGTAATATGAAACTAATTAGAATTATTTATCTTTAAGAATAGGATATGAAATTTTTTTAAAGAAAAAATTTGTTAAATTAATTAGGGTCTTTGATGGTTTTAAAGTTTCATATTTTATATAAATATGTTTATGGATATTAAAAATTCTAATTACACAATTTCTGAAGTTTTTGGTAAATATAAGTATTTAAATATGTCTTAATATTGTAAAATTATTTTCGGCTATTGAATCAAATGACTAAAACATTATTAAAATAATTTTTCAATTTATATTTTATAATGCCCGCACATCCGTTGCAAGCTAGTATTATACATTATTATTATTATTATTATTATTATTATTATTATTAATTAAAAAAATTATTATTATTATTATTTTAAAAATTTATTACTATTACTATTATAATCATCATTATTATAATTATTAAATTTTATTGTTTATTGTTATTATTATTTGGATATATTTATTATTATTTCTATTCCCTTTGTATTAGTTAATACAACATCCATTGTATTAGAACAATTGAAATATATTAGCTAATACAATACAATGCATTGTATAAAACAAGCCAAACATTATATTGTATTATTCTAATACATTTTAAACTCCTAATACAATACAATACAACCTACCAAACATGCCCTTAAGGAAAACCAGTTCCATTAGGCTCCCGTTTGGTGCACGGGATTAGATTGAACTATTTCATGAGATTGGATTGGATTGGATTGGATTGGATTGAGATGCGACTGAGATTAGATGTGATTAGATTGGATTGGACCAGACTGGACTAAATTAATACTATGTTGTGTTTGGTGAAACATGAGTTTGGATTGAATTAATATTATGTTTTGTTTGGTGAAACATGAGATTGAACTAAATATAATAATATTTAAAATTGAATAATAAATTATTGAAATATGTATTTGAAGAAAATAATTGTTTTAATTTATATATTATTAAAGTAATAATATCCAAAAATATTTTAAAAATATATATTTATATTATTTTTATTTTTCAATTTTATAAATTGTTTATTTAATAAAATAATTGTTTTTAAAAATATATATTTGTGGGATTACGATGGGCCTAACGAATTTAGATTATCCAATCCTGTTGAGAGGAATTATGATTGAAATAATCTCAGTCTCTAATAACAAAATGAAAATTGAATAACAAATTAGTATTTGTTGTATGTTTGGTACAACTTGTGATTGTTAAATAATAATAAAAACTTTATAACAAAAAAATCAAACAAAAAAAATTATTCTAACAATAATGAAAATACGAGTTTATCTACAATACAGAAACATTAACAATACGTGATGGTAACAAAAGATAACTTTTCTAATTTTATTTGTTTTTATTTTTAATTTTTTAAATTCCTCTTTTATTTTAACCATTGAATTGAAATTTAAAGGATATTAAGTCACCCAGTATTGTGCACGAGTATATGTAGGTTTATTTAGTCCTATGTTGATGGGATTAATCGACACGGTTGGAAGATAAAATCCTAATCTCATGTGCTTGCCAAACACGGGTCAAGGATTAAAATACTCCAATCCCGTCCAACGAACAGAGCCATGAAACAATATTTGCTTAGAAGAATTGGAAAATTTTAAACCACGCACGCTAGGCGCTACATACAAGACAGCCCCACAACTGCTGTCATAGTAGAAGATTCAATTTTCATTAATGCTGTCATAGTAGATTGTCCTAAATATTAAGAGAATCAATTCAATTTTCATGGAATAACCACCATGCCCTCTATAATACAAGACGGCCCCACAACAACTGCAAGCAAAATACATGTATCTCTGATTCAAGTTCATGACATGAGGCATGAGAGAAATAGATTGCCAACATCTGTAGGGTTCAAAATTGTGAGAAAAATAGAAATGAATAAACTGCATAATGTTAAAAGTTTCACAGATGATATTAAATAGAAAATTTCATAACAGCAACGGTTTCATCACAACCAGATAATAGTTATCAGAAATTTAAAGATAACATCCATATATGTTCGTCATGATGTAAGTTATTTAAAACAGCCATATGATTTCCTAGACAGTTTCCAACTCCTGTAAGGTACTCACTGGTAGCTTAAGACTTCTATCTCAAAATCCAGGACTGAGTTAGGTTGAATTCCCCATGCTGGAAATCCACCGGCACCATAAGCATAATCTGGGGAGCACTGCAAATTCATTAAAGAGGGTCAGCAGAATATAAAGAAGACAGAATCAAATTTAGAGCTAAATTGCATCACAACACAGAGTAAATTAACTGCTAATGAGGACAGTCAAAATGTTATTAGAACCATCTTGCAAGTGAAAAATTTAGAAAAGAAAGAAGAAAATTATATTGAATAGTTATAAGTTACTACCAATGATAGAAAAAGAAAAATGGGAACACTTTTATAGCAAGATTCTAGTAGATTCCTATGGAATTGAGAGCCAAATTTTATTTCTGGAAAGCAACATATGCTGTCTAACAGCTTGCATAATAGTGTTGTATAGCATTGTTATAAAAATATTTACACTTTGGGAAATATTTGCTTAAGGTCTATCTATATATATTTATCCGGTGATTGGGTCAAGGGTATCCTGCCTAGGGCAAAGCTAAGGTACACTCATCACAAAAAATAATAAAAAAATATAAAATAAATAAAATTCTACAAAATAGGATTAAAGACAAAACTACATAGGTTGCACAAATAAGTCGGCTTTGATTCAATTTCAAATAGCTGAAAATTTTGTAATGAAAATGAGTTCCAAATCTATATGATGAAAATTTCAAAGCCAAGGCTTAAGTACAGGCATCTCAAATAATAAGAACACCGGGAACATTCATTTTCTGAGATTTTGCCAAAAACTGAAATAATCATCAACTATGCATTACTTCCAAGCTCATAGAAACATCCCCATAAACATTTCCATTTCACATTATAATCACCAATAATCTATTTGATGTATAATAGAGCATCATGTTTGACACCATAAAAGTAGAATAGAAGCCAACTGAAAGTAGAGAATAGAATAGTACCCGCAAACGAGCGGTCTCTCCCAACTGCATTCCCATCACACCTTCATCCCATCCTACAGATAAATCAAAACAATTTTAGAGTTGATTACTATGTTAGAGCTCGAGACAAAATAAAGAATAACCAATATTTGAGTTGTGTGGGTGTGGAGGATTTTCTAGGGGACGTGGGGTCTAAAATTCGTGACAGAAAAACTTAAAATAATGAAATAATGAGGATGCACATATGGGGTGAGAATGGGCTAGCTTTGATGGTAAGATTATCTTATTAGTGTACAACAATTGGTCATGGGTTCAAAGATGAACAGAAATGGTTGGATGAGATCAAGGATGAATTGGTAGCTGAAAACTTAAAGAAGAACAACAAAATTGATAACCTTTCAATTCTTCTAACTCTCTGAATAATATGTTGAAGTTTAGATATTGCTGTGTAAAATATTTTGATGACAAGAGAGATAAGTCTCAATTTTGTGGTGCTATTTAAAATAGCCTATTTCAGGACAAAACCTTGGAAAAAATAATGCTACTTTTTGTATAACAAAATAATTAGTTAGAGCTACATAATAACATCTAAATTTCAGCAAAATGGTCAGTTATTTTAAAAGATGCCGTGTCTGTTTTACATTATTTGTTGATGAAATTCATTATACAAAATCATTGGGTTAAAAAAAGTTAGGAGTTAGGCCAAAAAGATAACCATAATGTTACCTTTTATGACAGAACCTTTGCCAATTTGGAATGTAAAAGGCTGCTGTCCAGGATCCTTAGTGCTGAAATAAAAGAAAACAAAATAAGAAAAAAAAAAAAAAATGTAGGATACAAGTAGCCTAGATGAATTTCAAACCATTACCCAACAACAAATATAGTAAAACAATAGCACAATCCTCACCTCCAGAACTTCTGAGAGAGATCACCATTTTTTCCTGCATCAGTTAAGAATATTAACTACTCGAGTTTCAAAAGAATAAAAAAATTATTTTCCTTAATCCTTATTAAAACAATAACCGGGCTGCAGAATGGGGATCCAAACCCAGTAGCAAGGAGGTCTATGTGAGGCTATAATATCAATGCAATTGGCATTTCACAATCATTTGATGCGTTAAAATCACACGCCAACACCAAAAAAATGCACCAAATAACTTCAATTCAATTTAGCCAAAGAATTGCTGAAGCCCACAATCCCCTGGTATCTGATAAAAATTTAAAACGAGATTTCGAATTCCAGTATTCTCAATCTTTTATCTTTAAGTTATACTTGAGACTGTACTTGATAGATTCAAACATTAGTGATTATCATCCATATATAAAAACAAACAAACATGAATATTCAACTGATGCAAAGATAATATCTACTCTAAATTTGAAGATTTGACCTAATATTCACACGGAAAGAAACCCAATAAAAACAGTTAAATGGGAATCACATAAATCAATATAAATCCCCAAATTAAACCCAACAAAAAATAGATAAATAGAATTAACTATCAACACATTGTGTTGAAATTTCCAGAATATCAGAATCTTTTACTTTACAGTTAACAACAGTTTCTCGGAAACCAAACAGGAAAATAGCGGCAATAGAACTAACCGTAACCGGTGCAGTGGACGGTCACCTTCTGACCGGCAACCGGCTTGGGACCGTTTCCGGGTGTCAAAATTTGCTTCTCTATTCCCATTTATTTTCTTCTTCTGTCTCGAGGGTTTCTGGTTTGCTGTCGCTCTGGGTTTTTTATTTTTATAAGCGTTATACAAACCCTTTTAGTTTTTAAATAAGGACATATTGCACAAACTTACCCTAACGTTTCCCATTATGGCATAATATTTAACTAATGCCTTTAATTGCACAAACAACCCCTCCTTTTAGTCAACTTTAGTTAAAAATAGCCATTGACCATGATTTTTTTTTTTAAAGCCCAAAATTGCCCTTGCACTTTATTACAAAAGAATCTTAATTACCCTTTATTTAAAACATTATCTACTTTAAATTATTATAATATAAAAAATAAATATTAAACATAATCCTTTTTAAATCAAAAAAAATTCAAAAATAATATATTAAAAACAAAACAATTTAAGAAAACGTTATTTTGAGAAAATACAATTTAATAATATATTAAAAAAAACAAAAAAAAAACGTTATTTTGAGAAAATATAATTTAAAATTATGCAAGTCCAATATGAATAGTGGTAATGTGCTACATATTTTTAAAATTTAAAACATATATTTTTTTTTTAAATTTTTGAACCAAAATATAATGCGTAATTTATATTGAGTCAAATTATTTTGTCTTATAGAGATGAACATTGAACAAATTTTCGGTGCTACTGTATTTTATTATGACAAATGATTATATTTTTATTTCAAACTCTTGATGATTTTATTTATATTTGTGTTTAGAATACTAAACATAATCCTTTTTAAATAAAAAAAAATTCAAAAATAATATAATAAAAACAAAAAAAATTCAAAAATATGTAACACATTACCACTATTCATATTGGACTTGCATAATTTTAAATTATATTTTCTCAAAATAACGTTTTTTTTTTTGTTTTTTTTTTAATATATTATTAAATTGTATTTTCTCAAAATAACGTTTTCTTAAATTGTTTTGTTTTTAATATATTATTTTTTAATTTTTTTTAATTAAAAAAGGATTATGTTTAGTATTTATTTTTTATATTATAATAATTTAAAGTAGATAATGTTTTAAATAAAGGGCAATTAAGATTTTTTTGTAATAAAGTGCAGGGGCAATTTTGGGCTTTCAAAAAAAAAATCATGGTCAATGGCTATTTTTAACCAAAGTTGACTAACATGAGGGGTTGTTTGTACAATTAAAGGCATTAGTTGAATATTATGCCATAATGGGAAACGTTAGGGTAAGTTTGTGCAATTTTCCCTTTAAATAATAATAATAATAATAAACCTTTTTTTTTTTTTTTTAATATCTATGAAAAGTGGTGGATATGGTTTTACGATCCAAGGTAAGCCGAACTAACCAAACATAAAATACGTGTTTGAGTTGAGTCGAGTCACCCAATTAAGATGAGTCAATTCAATTAAAAAATTGTATATGCGAGTCATATACAGTTTTGATTTGCAAAAAACTTAGCTGAATAAATCAAGTAAACAAGATGAGTTGTGTTCCCTTAGATGAATAAATCGAGTAAACTTAACTGAATTTTAGTTTATGACGTTTTGGAAAAAAATGGCTGAAACAGGACACTGCATGTGTCCGATGCGTGGTTGACTCGTGCATTGGGAGCTGAAAAACACTCAAAGTCACATCTCTAGTGACTGCACGGGTATGGACCTGCACATCACCCGCACACCGGGAGCTGGAAAACAAACCTGAGTGCATTGCGCAGTTGACTCACGCACCACCCGCGTACCGGGATCTAAAAAACGACCCGAGTGCACTACGCGGGTTGTGCGCAGGTGGGACCATCTCCGGTGGTCACTCATCGCGCTAGAAAAAAGCACATCATCATGCAAGTGCGGACAATTCCGATACAACAATGGGAACCGAATTTCAAAACTCAATACCACACTTAGATCTAACAACAAGGTGCACGTGTAGGAAGTGAAGAACACACACATATGAGAATTTGAAACACAAATGCAAGAGAATAAAGCATGCATGAAAAGTGTGTGTGTGTGTGTGTGTGTGCAACTAGTCTCTTCAAGAGTTGAGCACAAGTGATATACCTTTGAAGTACTCTTGAGCTTGAGGATGCACTGTGAAGGCCTAATATACCCTTACACATTTAAACCCCAAATGTGGTTTGTCAACAAAATAAGCCAATCAAAATATGAAAAACTTACAATCTCCCTATTTGGCTATTTCGTGACAAAACCACCACTCACAACTGATCCTCACAAATAACAAAAGCTAAAGGTCAACAAAAAGTTATTCTACATTACAAAGAGATACCTAAAATCTAGATCTTCAAGTCTTCGATCTCTTGTAGAATAAGTAACCCTATAAAACAAGATAGCTACACTTTCTAAGACAATTGTATGTGAGGTGATCAAGTGAAAAAAAAATATAAACATTTGCATTAAAGAAAACAAGCAACATGATGAAGTGCAATGCAATGCTCCTCCTAAATGTTTTACTCCCCCTCAACAAGCAGTTCTCCACATGCAATAAACTATTAAAACTCTCCTATCTTTTCTACACACACTACTCCCCCTTTTTGTCATAAAATATGCAAAGGAGTATCCCCAACCAGGTCACTTTTAGCAAAAAGATATAGTAGCACACAAGACACTTGCATAATCATATACAAGAACTTTATGTAACTTAATTAATTGGGAGAGAAGCAAGGAGATTTATTTTAAGAAGAATTTGTGAAAATTGTTGCTTTGGATGCAAGACATATAACATAAAAGTTCAAGCAATGGTATTTGGCAAAGCAAACATCAAAAGAGTTTCCAAAGGAATTCAAACCATTTTGTCACAAACAACAAGATATAGTTTCATAAGATTTGTAAGACAAAGCAACTATATCAAAGCTTAAAGGCAAATCACGACATGGATACAAAGATCCTATTTGATTTTTCTGGATGAATTATCTGTATGATAATAGTCTTGCTAAACCACTAAGAAGATAGACAAGACTAAATTGGATGAGACATCCTAATTGATTGAATGGATACAAGATCCTTATTGAGTTTAGTCTTGTCAGTTGCATTCACACACATTTGCATTCAAGTTTAAGCAATTTAAAAGATACCATGCATATCAATTTATGCATGTCAAAATCAAGTTCACATGTCATGGAGATAAATTATGGGTCATTCAAGTGTACTTCCCAATTAATTATCCTAGTCCAAAAATGCATTATTGAACATTAAGGTGACATGGATTACAAATAAAGCAATAGTTCACACTTATTGAATGAAAATATCATATAGGCATAAATGTGCAACCAAGATACTCAAGCAATTAAAGAAAAAGCATAAAGTTTATCAAATTTTTGCATGTGACAAGAATGCAAGTTTGCTTTCTTTTCTTAAGCTCCCCTCATGGGGTCAATTTCCAAACCAAATCAATGAAGGGCATGAGCCCCTATAGACCTACCAACTCCATTGGACCTAGTTGTATCTATGGGTATCATGTTAACACAATAGCATGCGGGTTCATCTTTTCTAATCCACCTAAGTGACACATTTTCATTTCTATTGGTTATAGTTAGCATGTTACTAGATTTCCTAGGATTATTGACTCTAGATTTCCTAAGCACACGCATATCGACTCTTCTAAGCCTATTTCTTTCCATCATGCTCTCAACCCTACATTTCTTAATGTACCTAAAGCAATTTGGCTTAATATGCCTATCAACACTACAATAATGATAAGTAGGTATAAAATGAGGAGTCATACCATATCCTTGTGAGGTCATTGGAGACTTGTCATGCATTTGATGTCGCCTTTGGTGTTGAACCGATTTTCTCCTTTTTTGTTGTTGAACCGGGTTGGGTTGCTTCCTTGGTTGAACTGAGTTAGCATGCCTTCTTGGTTGGTTAAACCTTGGTTGAGGAAAGCCTGGATGTGGAGCTCTAGGATGTTGAGGTTGAGTTTCACTTTTTGTTGGCATCTTCACTTGGTCACTCTTGAACGACTCTCCAAGTTCAATCTTCCTCCTAGGATGTTATGGAGGTGAAACTTCCTTGATACCATTTCCTTTGGCAACCACCGTCTTGTCATTTGGCATCTTACTAATGCTCAACATGCGGTCAAGCTTCTCCGATCCTGAAGTCAATTTAGCAAGAGTATTTCTTGCCTCTTCAAGCTCCTTCTCCAACCTAAATTCATTCACTTTGACAAGTGTCACTTCCCCATCCAAGTGAGACACCTTAGTTCTAAGTTAGAGATTATCTTCATTCAACCTCATTATCTCCTCTTTCTTATCCTTCAAGCATTTTTGGAGATAATCATTAAACTCTTGATAGTTTATCATACTACCATTAGAGTTTTCGGAGCAGGTAATTTCTTGATCAAAGCTTTTTCCACTTATGCTATCATGGCTCATATCTTCAAGGCTAGCTTCTCTCAATCTTGCTCCTCTTTGGTCTTCGCTTTTCAAGTCACCTTTCTTGAATCCTTCAAGTGACAAACACTTGTTGACGGCTTGAGTTTCTTCATGGTAGGAGGTCAGAAAGGCAAAGTAGTTCTTCTCATAATCACTCAAGCTTGAGGAACTTTCTTCAACAACTTCCACTTTGTTGTTCCACTTGTGAGAAGTAGCAAGTTCTACAAGGTCGACCACATCCTCTTTATCACTTGAAAAGTCATCATTATCTTCAATGTCATCATTGTCACTTGAAATGGTGGTCATTGCCTTTCCTTTTTTCTTTTCTTTCAAGTTACCACATTCCAGTGAGATGTGCCCAATTCCGCCACATTCGTAGCACTGAATTCCTTTCCTTGAAGGTTTGTCTTGGCTATTTTCACCATTCTTGAATCCGATATTCTTCTTGAAGTCATTACCACTTCAGTTAAAACCTTTCTTCTCAAGCTTTACAAATTTCTTGAATCTCCTCACGGTGAGAGCCATCTTCTTATCGGAGTCACTATGTCTTTTCTCATCCTTGTTAGCCCTCAAGGTAATTCCCTTTTGCTTTTTGGGTTGAGAAGTTAGCTTCATCGCCTCATAGGCCAACAACTTCCAATAACCTCACTTGGCTTCATTTTCTTATACTCGTTATTCTCTTCTATAATGGTCACATTTACCTTTTGGGAAGAGATCTCATGATCTTTAGCTTGATCCTCAAGTCAGAGTAGAGATCCCTAAGTTGATGGCTTTGGTTGATAATGTACATCAACTTGATTTAGAAGTCATTGAAGCACTCATCTTCTTTCATTTTGATGGTCTCGAACTTGACTTGCAACATTTGAAGTTTAGAGTCCTTGACCGTGCCTGTCCCCTCATGTGCCATCTCAAGAATCTTCCATGATTCATGGGCATTCTTAGTCATTTGGATGAGCTTGTATTGGTTGCCATCCAAGGCATAAAAAAATGGCGTGCATTGCCGCCTTGTTCCACTTGGAGGCTTTGAAATTTTAAGCACTCCATTTTGACTTCGGCTTGGAAAAAATGCTTCCATCTTCAGGAGTCTTGGTGGGTGGAGTATACCCATATTCAATTATCATCAAGACCTTGTCATCAATTGCCAAAAGATATGACTCCATCTTCCCCTTCCATGATGAGTAATTGTCACTATGGAGCAATGGAAGTGGCATGGTAGAAGCTCCCTCTCTACTTATCTCAAAACCACTCATGGTGTTTGGGTAAAATGAATGCAAATGAATGCAACTATCAAAATGCACACAAATGCAAGACACAAAATAGCAAAGATCTCTTATGTAAGTCTAGGAACCCACTCTGATACCAACTGAAAATATGTAAACATGTTTAATACAACCTAGGAGGGGGGGTGAATGGGTTGTTAATCCAATTAGTTACCAATTTTTCAGATTAGTCAATATTACAAAAAATAACCCAATACAATCAACGTAATTAAAGTGCGGAAAACAATAAATAACACAATGATTTATTTATGTGAGAAACCCTCCAACTAGGCAAAACTCACGGGCTATCCATCTAGCCACACAAAGTTCTCAAATCCACTATATGTAATGATATTTACAACCTAAGTTGACCTCTACTCATACCATTCTCAGTCACTAACCTACCACTACTACCTTGTAGGTCTTTTATAGTGATTCTAGACCAATTGCTTATGCACTAAACCACTTAGCCACAAAACTTAACTCTCAATGAAGTGATAAACAACCTATGTGGATCTATGAAGATATTCTAAATGCAATTAATATTAGGCAGTACTAATCTTTTCTAGAGATTAAATGATGGCAATAAGAGCAATCCTATATATCAAAATCTATATGAATGCTCAGAAAGACCTAACTAGATATAGATATAAGAATCTAAAATTTAATCATTAAGCAAAAGACAACCAACAAGAGTTATTACAAAATATGGTAAGGACAATAAATGCAATCAAGGATGCAATCAATGAGTCCTATTCAACAATGTCTAAATGCAAGGCATAGAGACTTAGCTAGAGAGCAATAATGTCCTAAATGTAAGCTATCAACCAACAAATAAAGAGTCAAACATGTTATAAACAACATTTAGTAAAGAGTCATGCATTTAATCACAAACTAAATGCTAAATCTAGGCAAACATGAACAAAAGATGAAACAAGAAATTCTAGAGCACGTTCAAATTACCTAGTCAAAGAAACAAAGAAGACCCATGCTTGGATGATGCTTGAATGATGCTAGATGCTCATGGGAATGTGTTTGGTTGATTAAAAGTGAGTTCTTTGGAGTTTCTCTCTCTTAGGGAACACTCTATCTTTCAAAGATGTGATTTTGAACTCTAAAAAATGTACAAGAGAGAAGACAACATATATATCGGAGCCCTAAGAGAAACTACGACATTTTGGAAAAAATAGGCTGAAACAAAACACTACGCGGGTCCGGTGCGTGGTTGACCTGCGCACTAGGAGCTAAAAACACCCAAAGTCACATCTCTGGTGATTGCACGGGTATGAACCTGTGCATCACCCGCATATCACCCGCACACCTAGAGTTGGAAAACAAACCTAAGTGCACTGTGCGGGTCCGTGCGTGGTTGATCCATGCACTGGGATCTTAAAAATGACCAGAGTGCACTGCGTAGGTAGGGACCCGCGCTCTGGGACCATCTTCGGTGGTCACTCATTGCGTTAGAAACAAGCACACCATCGTGCAAGCACGAACGATTCCAAAACAACAACGGGAACTGAATTTCAAAACTCAATACCACAATTAAATCTAACAACAAGGTGCACATGTGGGAAGTGAAAAACACACACATATTAGAATTTGAAACACAAATGCAAGAGAATAAATCATGTATGAAAAGTGTGTGTATGCAACTAGTCTTTTCAAGAGTTGAACACAAATGATATACATTTGAAGTTCTCTTGAGCTTGATGATGCATAATGAAGGCCTAATCTACCCTTACACATTTAAACCCCAAATGTGGTTTGTTAACGAAATAAGCCAATCAAAATATGAGGAACTTACAGATTTTATCTTGTAATTGTCATGAGTAGCTAAATCCCCCATTAAGGGGTTGATGTGATTCATTTTTGGATGTTAGGAATTTGTATATGAACTCTATCTTTTATGTAAATCTATCAAGTATGTTTCATTCTTTGGTTTAATTATTTTCAAAGATTAATTTGTCTTGGATTGAACAACACTCTCTTTGTAAATTGATTTAGAAATTATTTGAGTGGATTAACTAGGTATACACTATTCTTGGTTTCCTATAGACTCAATTGAATGGAAGGATTGAGCAAGAGTACACACCTCAAGCAAAATCCGGACTTTATAATCTCAATTTTTATCTAATATTAAATGGGTGGTCAATTCTATACACTCTAGGTTGATCATTTGAGAGAGATTAAGAATCAACACTATACACTCTAGGTTGGTTAAATTATAAAGAGATTAGTCCCTTATTTGATAGATGTGCATTCATGGAAAATCCCAAGTGAGTGGTCAATACTATACACTCTAGATTGATCACTTATGAGGGATAATCTCAAGTGAGTGGCCAATACTATACACTCTAGATTGGTTATTTATAAGAGATAAATAATCAACACTATACACTTTAGGTTGATTACATAAGATTAATGTACATTCATGAGAGTTCTTGATTTGCCCATTATTCACTTGTTGGATCCATCAACTCCTTAACCTTCATTATCATACATTCACACCATTTGTATTTAAACTAACTTAGTTCATTTTTAGTCAATTAGATTAATTGTAGTTACATCTTTAGTTTTTAATCTCAAAAGCCAATCATCATCATTTTACTTTTAAGCTTAACTAGTATTATAGTATTAGTTTAGTCATTGTTATCCTACGATCCATGTTGACGATACCTCACTTGCCATTATACTTGTTCTTTTGAAAGCACTGTGAACACATTTGATGTCTTTTATAAATTCTTTTGACAAGCTATTTCAACACGGCACTTGTCAGAGAGAAGGTGACAAGATGGGGGAGTTGGTGGAAATCTGCAGATTCGATTGGACATTGGCCAGTGCGGGTAGTTTCTCGCACTTCCAAGTCACACTGGCTTATGACTTGAAGAGCTGGCAACTTAGTACGGTTTAGACCCCGCACAAGGGCATTCCCTACAATTCTCTGATCTTTAGTGCAGCCTTTAGCCCGCACTCTTCTTCTTGCGTTTTCCTTTGATGTTAAGTGCGGCTTCTTTACTGTGGCTTACTGCCTGCACTAGCTCTCCTCACACTTTTCCTTGATCTTCATTCTCTATTCTCCATTCATTAATTATCTAAGGCATCATTAAGCATGGGTCTTTAGTGCATCTTCACTTGGTAGGTAAGAACAAACATCCAATCTCATTTATTGTTCTTTTTAGTGCCAAAACTCTATCTTTATTGCATAATCTTTGAAGTTATGGAGATTGTAAAGGGTTAGCTAATAAAAAGGATTGTTGAGTATTTATATTCACATATAGTTAAGCATTTTGTGTTAATTTGGCATAAATTTGTATTGATCATTCATACATGTTCACTTAGGCATTTACTCTCTTCATTGAGTTCAAGTCTTGTAGCCACAAGTGGTGGTTGCACAAGTGTTAAGAGTCACTATAAAAGGCCTACGGGTAGATAGGTTTAAGTTACGATCCTTGAGAAGAGTGACTAGGTTGTCAACTTAGGATATAATTAAACTCTCATATACTGAATTTCTATGACTAAGTGGCTAGCAAGGCTAGTCCCGTGGGTTTTTCCTAGTTATAGGGTTTCCACATAAATATCAAGTGTTGTTTATTTTCTGCATTTATTACTCAATTTTATTGTTGGTTGTGTTAATTTTGACTAATAGAAATTTGGTAACCTGATCGATTAACGACCCATCCAACCCCCACCTAGGTTGTTTAGACACATTTTCAAATGGTTCTCTTTTGATTGTAGAAAACTCTTGGTTTTTATAGGTAACTTCTCCGTGTGAGCTTCAAATTCTTCCAAGTTTAGGAAATCCTCCAAAAAAGAATTCTTGTGAATCAAGGAATAAGATTTTTTTCATAACTTGGATTTCCTCTTTTGATAATTGACTTCTATTTGTGTTTAGGAAGTTTTCTATACATCTATTAGTCTTCTAGAGTCATTAGGATTTGAGTTTTTGGAAAGTTTCTAGACAATTTTGGACCAATTTGGAGTGTCTTTTTCGCCAAAAATACAGATTACCACAATCTAAACTGCTCCGTAGGCCAACTGCGGTCCAAACTGCAGAAATTCTCTAGAATTGACTACTATCCAGGTTACTATGCATGCGCCGCGGCATAAATCGCAGTTGACCTTTTCAACTATGACCTTATTTTATTATAACAACCATAACTTCCTCTAGAAAACTTCGATTCATGAACTGTAAAGTTTACCGGAAACTAGACATCTGAAGTTTTCCAAATATATATGTGGATATGGTCTTTACAAGTTGTACATTTTACACAAGCCTTTACAATCTCAACCCTTTTTGCCTCAAAACTCTCCAATTAAGCTCAAACACCTTATTTATGGATGATCACCTATAAAATGCTCACAAAACACATTAAACAACTAATTTCACTTGAGAACAAAACATAAATAATAGAAAATAGGGGCTTAAAACAAGTATAGAAATGGACCAATCAATTATGCACAAAACATAGATAAAAGTGATGCACACTAATGCTAAAACCATGTTAAAGTAACTATTTGCAACTAAATTAATGAACAAATGAAAGAGATTTACACATCTTAAACCGATTTAAAGCAAATCAGATAAGTTTTTCTTCAATAACTTATTCAAATTTTCAACACAAATCCGAGATTAAAGCTTCATCTAGTTGGTCGATTTGCAAGAACAACAATGTGGTTCTTTTATTGTTTTCTAAATCTTTCTTAGGTGTTCTTCGGGTTTAATGAGAAAGAAGGAAGAGAGAATACCGCAAAAAAAAAAAAAAAAAAAAAAAAAAAAAATTGACGTTGAGTGTATTTTTGTAATTTTAGATATACACTGATTTTTTTTTTTTATAAATATGGTTATTAATAATTAAAATTTCGTATGTGGTCAAAAAATGAATTTATCATGTTATTTGTGGTCACTTTTGGCAATTCTCACTAATCGAAAAGTCAACTTGTTTGAATTTTGACTTGCGATAAAATTCTTGAAACGTGTGGGTTGTACTAGAGGATTTGCTAGAAACGCATATCTTTTTTGGTTTTATATAATTTATTGGGAGAACTTTATAACTA